>CM060442.1:49679795-50261809 GCA_030545235.1 Helianthus tuberosus
AAAAATTTGAATTTTTTTTGAATTTTTTTATTAACAAAATATAGCGATTTTTCCAAAAAGATAGTAAAAAAAATTGGGTGTTTTTAAGATTTTTTAGGAATTACTGTTTGTGTTCACACTGGTTCTCGCAATAAAGGGTGGTTCCTAACGGATCCTTCTCCTATATATACATATATAGGGTAAGGTTCATGCGAGAACTGCGAGAACCAATGTAAACACAAAATAGAATCTAAAAAAAATAAAAAAAGCACTCAATTTTTTTAATATTTTTTTTAACAAAAACCGCTATATTTAGTTAACAAAAAAAGAACTTTTTTTTTCGAGTAACAGTTATCCATGCACATGTGCATATGTATCAATACTTCAACAAATCCTGTAATACGTTATCAGTAATAGACAATTGCACTTTAATTTACAATACCATCTGTAATACACTACTTTTTACATTACCAATATTGAAAATGCACATGTGCATCATTAGGTATAACCGTGATATAGCATGTTTTGTTACAAAAACTTTGTGATTTTGAATGGAGAAGTAGGCCCATATACATTTTTTTGGTTAGTTATATCTAGTGGTTGATGGTTTGGCTATAGTTGTTACTTTATGATATAATATGATGATTGGATGGTATAAATGGTGTTGATATACATGTAATAAAGTGAAAATATTGGTAATGGTATTGTATTATGGATGGTAGGATGTAATGATATTGTATTACGGATGGTAGGAGGTAATGGTAGTGTATTATGGATGGTATGATATATGAAAGTGAAAGTGTATTCAAAGTAGTGTACCAAAATACCTTATTTCATTTGATACATATAGATGCACATATGCATTTCTAATATTGGTAATGTAGAAAGTAGTGTATTTCTTAAGGCAGTGTAATGAAAGTGGAATTGTCTAATATTTGTAATGAGTTATGAAATTTGTCATAGAAATGATACATATGCACATGTGCATGTTTGTGTATTATGGATGGAATGATAGATGAAAGAGAAAGTGTATTCAAAGTAGTGTAACAAAACACCTTATTTCATGCTGATATATAGATGCACATGTGCATTTCTAATATTGTTAACGTAAAAACTAGTGTATTACACGTGGTATTGTAAATGAAAGTGCAATTTACTAATATTTGTAATGAATTACGGAATTTGTCAAAGAAATGATACATATGCACATGTGCATGGATAACTGTTACTCGAATTTTTTTTTTTTGGAATTTTTTTAAATTTTTTTATTAACAAAATATAGCGATCTTTCCAAAAAAAAATAGTAAAAAAAAAATTTGGGAGTTTTTTAGATTTTTTTTAGGGATTACTGTTTGTGTTCACACTGGTTCCCGCGGTTCTCGCAATAAAGGGTGGTTTCTAACGGGTCCGTTTCCTATATATATATATATCATGAGAAAACTAAATATAAATGAGAAAACTAAAAAACAACCAAAAAAGCCTAAAAACATACCGATTTTTTAAGTTTTTTTATTAAAATTCGCTATTTATTATATATAAAAACTTGTTTTTCAAAAAAAAAAAAAATACATAATAATAAACAGTACTAAGCATGTGCTTTATATGTATAGGTTGCATATACAATTTAGCCTTAGAGTTTAGATTTAGGGTTAAGTTTTTGAGGGTTTACTTTCTAGGGTTATACTTTTAGGGTTTTTTATTTGGTGGTGGTGGTGGGGGGGGGGGGGGGGGTGTTCAGGCTTTAAGGGGTGGGTGGGTTTAGGTTTTTTTTTTTTTTTTTTTGGGGGGGGGGGGGGGTTGGCGCTGTGTGGGTGGGTTAGGGGTTTAAGTTTTTTTTTTTCGTGTTAACGCACATGTGTAGTACTTATTTTTTTTTTAAATTATAAATTAAAAATAACAACTTTTAAGAAAAAGATTAGGGAAAAACATATGGCGTGTTTTTTAGGTTTTTTTTTTAGTTAGGTTTTTGGTTTTCTCATTTAAACTAGTTTTCTCATTATTCATCTCCTACATATATATATATATATATATATATATATATATATATATATATATATATAGGATAAGGATCATTACAGAACACTAATTATTGCGAGAACAAAAAGAACAACTATAAATCACTAAATTTTGGAATTTAAAGTTCATATTTCTTAATTTTTATGTTTCTTACATTCATAAGTGTATTATATACACATAAAAAAATCATATCTTTTTCCCTACACATAGTCTACATACATGTAGGTAATTTAGCCTACACATAACATACATGTGTGTAGGTTATTTAAAAACTGAAGATTTTTCATATTTTGTTTTAAATTCTAGTGTGAGAAACAATAAATATTACATTGATAGCATTTACATTTAGTTTTTAGGTTTTTAGGATTGAAAAAATGAGTGATTTATTTTGTACTGCGTGTTCTCGCAATATTAAGTGTTCTGCATAGAACCTTCCCCTATATATATATATATATATATATATATATATATATATAGGAGAATGATCATTTAGAAACCACCTTTTATTGCGAGAACCAATGTGAACACAACAAAAAATAACTAAAAATCTAAAAAACACACAAATTTATTTTTAAATTTTTTTTATGGAAAATCGCTACTTTTCGTTATTATTTTTATTTAAAAAAGGTATTTAAAAAAAATTGGCTACTAAAAGTAGCGATTTTACCATAAAACATACTAAAAAAATTGTGTGTTTTTTTTGATTTTTTAATATTTTATTTTTGGTTTTTTCGGGGTTTAGTTTTTAACATTTTGCTTGGGTGGGGGGTGAGGGGGGTTTAGGTTTTTGGGGGGGGGGTTTAGCTTTTAGCATTTAGCTTGGGAGGGGGTGGGGGGTTAGGTTTTTTTGGGTTTTTGGTGATGTAGTGAGTTTATTTTGTTGTGTTCACATTGATTATCGGAGTTCTCGCAGTAAAGGTGGTTCTCGCATGAACCATACCCAATATATATATATATATATATATATATAGGGAGCCGCTAGAATGAGAACCACCACGAGTTATGAGAACCACGAGAACCGCGCCCCGCGGGTGGCCGTTGACCACGAATTTTTTTTTACACCTAGATCCGTATATTTTAAGACCGGGTGTAAATTTTGGGTTCAAACGGCGCGCCCGAGGGGGTAGTTTTTTACGCCCAAAGTTTGGTTAAAAAAAAAGAAAAATTAAAAAAACCCAAACTTTGGGCGTAAGAAACTACCCCCTCGGGCGCGCCGTTTGAACCCAAAATTTACACCCGGTCTTAAAATATACGGATCTAGGTGTAAAAAAAAATTTGTGGTCAACGGCCACCCGCGGGGCGCGGTTCTCGTGGTTCTCATAACTCGTGGTGGTTCTCATTTTAGCGGCCCCATATATATATATATATATATATATATATATATATATATAGGGGATGGCTAAAATGAGAACCACCACGAGTTGTAAGAACCACGAGAACCGCGCCCCGCGGGTGGCCGTTGACCACGAAATTTTTTTTACACCTAGATCCGTATATTTTAACACCGGCGGTAAATTTTGGGTTCAAACGGCGCGCCCGAGGGGGTAGTTTTTTACGCCCAAAGTTTGGGTTTTTTTAATTTTTTTAATTTTTCTTTTTTTTTTTAACCAAACTTTGGGCGTAAAAAACTACCCCCTCGGGCACGCCGTTTGAACCCAAAATTTACCCTCGTGGTTCTTACAACTCGAGGTGGTTCTCATTTTAACTCAATCCTATATATATATATATATATATATATATATATGTATATATATATATATATATGTATATATAGTGTGAGGTTCATTGGGGAACACTAAAAAAGTGGGGAACAGTGGGGAACCGACTCAAACGAACTCCGATTGGACTCATTCCAGCGGCGTTGGAACCGGCTCGTCGAACCCTACCTAGGATCTCTTAACCCTAACCCCTAAATCATAACCCCTAAACCCTAAATGTATTAGGGTTTGGCTTTTAGGATTTAGCTTTAGGGTTTAGCATTAGGGTTTAGCTTTAGGGTTTAGCTTTAGGGTTTAGCTTTAGGTTTAGCCTTTAGGGTTTAGCGTTTAGGGTTTATAGTTTAGATTTTACGGTTTAGCTTAGGTTTTAGCCTTATTTTGTAGCTTTAGGGTTTAGAGTTTAGGAGTTAGGATTTAGGGTTTAGGGTTAAGAGATCTTAGTTAGGGCTCGACAGGCCGGTTCCAACGCCGCTGGAATGAGTCCAATCGGAGTTCGTTTGAGTCGGTTCCCCGCTGTTCTCCGCTTTTTTAGTGTTACCGAATGAACATTCCCCTATATATATATATATATATATATATATATATAGGGGACTGCTAAAATGAGAACCACCTCCAGTTGTAAGAACCGCGCGAACCACTTTCTAGCCATTAGATCAAGATGATGGATGGATGAGATTAAAAGTATTTAAAAATAATATTAAGTATTTTTTGTCTTATTATGTCTTTAATATTTTAATTCAAAAGGGTATTTAAGTAAAATTATTTTTTTTTTGTCTTTTTATATATATTATATTTAATTGTCTTTTTGTCCTATTCATTAATTACTTTTTATTAAAAAATAGAATTTTTTATTAAACAATATTTTAAAATCAGATTTTTATAATAATTTTTTTTTTAAGATTTTCAAAATAGACGGATGAGATTAAAAACATTTTTTAGAGCCGTTCTTTACGAGCGTTTTTTTACGGAACGTTTTACGATTTTTACTGATTTTATTTACAGATTTTTACGTTTAACGTTTTACGTTTTTACGCATGGCTTTTTCGCGCCACGTTTTTTGACGCGCCATTTTTTTAACGCGCCTTTCTTACGTTAACGTTATTTACGTTTCACGCATCGTTTTTTCAACGCGCCATTTTTACGTTAACGTTATTTACGTTTTACGCGCCGGTTTTTTACGTTGACGTTTTTTACGTTTTACGCGCCGGTTTTTTACGTTAACGTTTTTTTTCGTTTTTACGTTTTTAAATTCAGGTTTTTTACGTTAACGTTTTTTACGTTAACGGTTTTTTTACGTTAAACGTTTTTACGTTAACGTTTTTTACGTTTTAGTATAAAAATTACGTTTTACCTAAAACTTTTTACGGAAAAAGTTTACGGTTTACGTCAAAAAGTTTACGGTTTAATTTTTTTTTACAAAAATTTTTTTACGCAAAA
Source organism: Helianthus tuberosus (assembly GCA_030545235.1). Classification (NCBI taxonomy): domain Eukaryota; kingdom Viridiplantae; phylum Streptophyta; class Magnoliopsida; order Asterales; family Asteraceae; genus Helianthus; species Helianthus tuberosus. The sequence continues at coordinate 49,684,946 of CM060442.1, forward strand.
ACGAACGCACCCAGAAATCGCAAACTCGGTGAAGCGTCTAAGATATATTGTTATCATCATCGACGTCTAAAATTAAAAAAAAAAAAAAACCCAACAAACAAAAATCAAAATTCTAGAAAAAAAAATAAAGTTTTGGCTCAGATTTTCCGATAATCAGAGGCTGCAAAATGGGGTTGCAGGTTCAAAAACCTACCATCTTGCCGCGCCAACGTCAGTTTTTTTTTGCATCATCACCGCCGATTCAATAAGGCACCAGATTCAACCGATTTAAACATCCAAAAGGAACAAGAACATCAATCAACACACATTCAAATAGATTAAAAAAATTCAACAGATTCAAAAGGCAAACAGATTCAAACATAATCAAAACCCCAGATTGAAGCAGATAAAACATACCATCAAGAAACTCATACCCCACAAAGTTCATCAGACAAAATATCATCAAGATAAAACATACCCTCAAGATTCAAAAAATTCAACAAATTGAAGTAGATAAAACATACCATCAAGATTGTTCATCAGACAAAATATCAAAAGAAACCCTGCCAAAACAAACCATCATCTCGAGCACCCACCACCTCCGACCACAAACACCCACCACATGACAAACCCACCTTCACCAACCACCCACCACAAAACCCACCACAAACAACCACATCACCCTTCAACGACCGCCGCCCCTAACCCACCATAACAACCACATCACACTTCACCCTTCATCTGCTAACCCAAACCTCCGCCTCAACAAAAACCCACATCACCCTTGATGCTAATCGGCAGTCGCAGGTGGTCACTCGGTGGTCACCGATGTGATTGTAATCGGAGGTAGAGGTTGGTTATCAGTGGTCTGCCGGAGATTTGACAGCAGTGGCGATATCGGACCTCAGTTATAGATGGTAGGGTGGTCGTTCGCCGGTGGGTGTCGGCGACAAGAGAAGAGATGGTCGACCGTGGTGATGGAGTGGCAGAATGGTGGTAGACGGTGATCAGTCTTGTTTGCCGGAGGTAATCATAGGTGAGCACGGTGGTTGTCGTGATGGAGGTACGGTGGTGGATGTGGTGAATCGGAGTTGGAGAAGAAGGTGGGTAGAGAGTGGATTATGATTTTGGGTTTCTTAGTGCAGAGGATTTTGAAGGAGATGAAAATGGTGGATTATGAGAGATGAGAGAGGAGAGAGTATATAAAAAGTCAGTAGCTTTAATTGTGGAGAGATGGAAGATTTGACATTTGGGGTAAATGACCAACATACCCTTTATGTTGGCATAACCTGATTGGTGGAGAGTGGTTCTCACGGTTCTTACAACTGGAGGTGGTTCTTATTTTAGCGGCTCCCTATATATATAAGTATATGTCTATAAATAAAATAACTAAGTATTTAGAAAATAACTATTTTTCCATCTTTAAGGCTCTCATCCCTATCATTGATCATCTTGAAAGACTTATAAATTTTTTTCTGGGTGGCAAAATTGATCATTCGAAGATGGTATGGCTGAGATGGGATAATGTCACAACTTTGGTTAATATGGGTGGCCTAGTTCATTACACGACTTCAACAATTTTTAATTGCGAAATGAGCTTAGAGATTTAAAGTCAAACTGAACCAACTTTTGTAACACCTCGAAAATTCACGTCCTATAATGTGTAGACACGTGTCAAATGTTTAAACGTGTGAAAGAAAATTATAGAAGGACTAAAGTTGACAATCATGGAAAGTATGAGGATATACGTATTCTAAATGTCAACAGTGAATAAATATACTTCATAATAACCCTACATGATGTTTATACCATCAAACGAATAAATCATGGATCATACGAAGCTAAAAGTGAAAGATTACAAACTACAGGGGTTAAATGTGTCAACATGTTTAAGTTATACCTCTGAGTGACCTTTTGACAAACCCGAAGCTTTGTAACTGTTGGTTATGCTCACTAGAATGCACGATATAAATTTCGTATAGTTTCGTTATCGTATGAGAAAGTTATGATCAAATTCGTGTGCGAGGGGTTAAAGCGTTAACGTTGAAAGTTATGACTTTTCGGGTTAACCGGAAGTGTCCAGGGACTTAGTAAAGTGGGTACAAACCTTGAAGCCCTTATATGACAAATTAGAGGGTTCAAATTGCAAGAATTAGGTCAGTTGACCTTTCGGAAGGGCCAAGAGGTGTGAAGCAACAACAAGAAAACGTTTTTGTCTGATCAGAGGGTCCAGGCGGGCCGCGTAAGATGTTGATGTATCTTACGCGGGCCGCGTTAACCGCCCAGATGTAGAATCAGCGAACAACCTCCTGTTTATGCGCAGAATCGACCAAAAACCGAAATTTTAACATGGTGGGCGACCCCTAAACAGTCCTAGACACTAGGGACACTTGGTGGAATGTTGTGGTCAGTTGATAGACTTGTTTGTCAATGCTTTGTGGTGATTAATCCACTATAAAAGGCCACAAGACTTCAACTCATTCCTCATACCTTCATTTGCATTTCTGATCAATTCTGGAGCTCCCAAGCAGCCTCAAGTGATCATAGTTCGTGCATAGGACTCTTGTAAGTTTACTAATCCTTTCTTAATTAAGTTTTAGCTTAGTTTTAGCTTAAAAGTCAAACCGTCGTAATTAACGGTTGACTTTAAGATTAATCACTAATGGTCCAGTGATTAGTCGAATCAAAAGTACCTTTAAGTAGGTAATTATGTGGGTAATAAAACCTTAAAAGGGTTTCCCCTGATTACCACTCTAACCAGGTCAAAAGTCGGGTCAAACTTGCTAAGAAAAAGTCAACAGGATACTTAAACTCTAATTTATGCCCAATTAGCAATGTAGATCATATACAACCTGTTTGATCATTGTTATAACTTAGTTATAAGTGTAAGAACATGTCTAAACATGTTCAACCCGACAATTTCCTGTAAATACCCGGTTCGGAACCGAAAGTCATATAGTTTGACTTTCACTTTGACTTTCAGTTCTGACACGTTTAGGCATGTTTTAGAAATGCCTCAGAGATTTAATTGGACTAGGTTACATGTTAGTACAACCCTCTGTGATTATACACCTTGGTTCATTAGTTATCCAATTAATATGCATGTTTCCGTTAATTGCTCATATGTTGACCATTATGCCCTTATTACCTTAAAACGTGATTTTTGGAAATGTAAAAGAGTAGAAACCTTAATTACTGATATATATACTTGTATGCAAAATTTGACATCAGTTTGAGGTGTAGGTTGAGAGTTATGCTCGTTAGCGTAAAATTAAAGCTTTATGTTAATAAAATGGCGTAATTAGCGTATAGCCTAGTTAAGCCTACTTTTTGATATCCAAATCTTTACCCACTGATGTAATATATTATTTTGGGATTTTTAAAGATTTTTAATTAATTTTAGGCTGAGCATAACTCATAGTCGTAAGCTTAATCCGGTAAATGTCGGTTTTGCCCTTACGGGCCATAAAATGAGTTTTACATATCTAAACGACTCCAAACCTTTTGCTACTGATCACATATGATAAATAAATTATTTTAAGCCTTCTGGAAATATAAAAATATCAGATTTAAGTATCGAACCTGGAAACGGCGTTTAATCGCCTTTTTAAGCATTTTTAACGCATAGTATGTATTAAAACTATTTTAAACATACAAGGGTTGATACCTACTGATATTAGAGGAAAATTATAATATTTTAACAGTAAGCAAAGGTTGATAAACTCAGACTTCAGTTTTGAGCTTTTCGGCTTATGTGAAATTACCAAAATAGCCCTACGGGGCATAGTTTGGTTATAATTGATAAATTTCACATATATACCTTACCCTACTGTTATAACTCATTAATTTGAGTATGTTTGCTGATTACATCAGACCTGTAACTCAGTTAAACACTTAGACTCTTTTATAACCTTGTAAATGATTATACTACCCCTACGGGGCATAGTTTGTGTTTAAACTCGTTTCGGGCATAATAAATGATATCTTACTGATGTCACAACATATATGAAGCATATTAACTTAGGAAACCTGTAAATAGCTCTCATGAATACCCGTTACGCTTATTACGTGTTCAGTTCGGTTTATGTAACTAGTTTACATAAACTAGCCTAAACGGGTCAAACCTTATCGGTTTTATCTCAAAATCCAGAATGTGAATAATAAACCCATATTAAGGAAGTCTTCAAACTTGTCGGGTCTAAATCACATTCTATCCGGTCTTCGCTTAATCGTGCGTACGAACCGTATCTTTGAAACTAGCCGGTCTAAGCTTAAGCTTAATTAAAGACCCGTTAGGATTCTAATAGGTTATTATAAACCTTCGTTCCAGATTAGGAGGACCAGTAAAAGCTACTTGCAATTTGCTTATTGTGATATATACTTTGCTAAGGTAAATACTTTTAACTTATTTTCCCTATACGGGCTTGGGTTACGGTATATAGCATACCGCTTGATCGGGCATCAAATTCTCCACCGTTGAGTGGGTAATTGAATAATTTGATAGGCTCGTTTAAACAGTCTTGTTACTTAAAGCCTTTGGGGGGGGGGGGTTAATGACCATGTCCCGGATATCCTTGGCATCATTTTACGAAATGGCCACGACTTAAGCGCGGGGTGTAGGCGTACACCCGTCAGTGCACAAAAGAATATTGTGGTGTGTCTATTGATCTTTAACCCGGGCAAGATCCGGGCTACTGAACGCACAAGGAACATGTAATTCGTTCACAAGATTATAATATTAAATAATTCTCCGAAGTTAAAATAAAATGTTTATGCCACGTGCATCCAAACCAATTTCCAATCATTTTCCAAAATGAGTCAGTTGAATGTATTTACCAGTGTAAACTTATGTATTTTCCCAAAAAGATTAAATGCAGGTACTATGCGTAATTGGCTGGGATTTCTCCTTAGCATCACTAGAAGTCTCGCAAGCTTAAGATGCCTGAAGTCTGTTGAACTATTGTTTCCATTTTGTTTCCGATCCTTCTGTGGATAAACTTCCGAATATTGTGACATTTGATATTACAATATTAAATTCGGTTGTATTATATCTTTTAAATTGCTTCCGCTGTGCATATTAAATATTGTGTTGTTTGACTATTATGTTGCCAACCACGTCACGATACTCCCCACCGGGCCCACCGGTGACACGTGGAAATCGGGGTGTGACAGGTTGGTATCAGAGCCAACACTAAGTGAATTAAACACTAGCCTTTTGTGTTTAATCTCAGTTACACAATTGCACATTTCTAAACCTTCGAGTCTAGACATATAACATAGGACAAATTCCACTTTGTTTGTGTTGTCCTTTATTTTGCATATATTTTTGTATTGTTATCTTATATTGTATTGACAGGACAAAAATGCCTCCAAGATTCTTCCGAAGGAGAGGACGAGGAAAGTGGCCAATCACCGCCCCCAATGACAACGAGGCAGGACCATCACATGTGCGAGCCCCGTCTACTACCGAGAGTGACGACCCTCGGCAGAACAGGAGGAACTTGTTTGAATCAGCCAGACGGTCGGTCTCACATAGCTTTACACCTCCCGTCCAAAACCCTTATGGGCCACAACCGGGGTATGAGCCCAATAACCCTCAACCGTCCTACATACCACTTCAGCGATCTTTATCGCATAATTCGTTTGGTGACCCCACACCCATCTTCCGAGGCCAATTTAACCCGGCCAATTACTTACCAGAACCTGTGGGTTTTAACCCACTGGGGCCAGACGATCACTTCTCCGGTGATAATGCGGATGACATGGACGAGGATACGGACCCCGTCGAACCTGCCAGTGGTACTCCAAACCATCCGATCGAGATTTCGGATGGATCTTCGTTCCACGGATCACTCTATGTTGGTCCAGATAGCTTCCAAGCTATGTTCACCCAGCAAGAATGGTACTATACACCTCCTCACCATTCGTCGCCTCAGCAACAGCAGCCGCAGCAACAACAGGATCCCTCTGAGGATTCCAGATTCGTGGCAATCAAGCCACCGCCTCCACCGCCGCCAGTTCAGCCGGCACCTCCGCAGCCGCCGAGGCGAAGGAGAACCGGTTCGCGCATGTCGTCACGAGCAGGGGATTTCCATTTCAGTTCCCCACGTCAATCTAGTGGCAGCCACTATCCGCCACATCAGGAGGACCCACAAATGGGTGGACCTTCACAACCAGCTGTACCACAGCCACCGCCGATGGGTTTTGACAACCCAATTCCAGCATACACGGGTTCCATGGCATACAACCCGTTTGAACCACCGACTCACCACAACTATGGTTACGCGGAGGCAGATCCTTACATGGTAGCGGCTAATTATAACGCTCTTCACCCGGAGGGACCATACGGAGCTCCATGGGGAGTAGGTTACCCGACTCAGGGGTACCAGATACCTCCTAGACCTATTATCCGGACGCAATCACAGCCACCACGGTTTTCTCCCCCAGAAATGGAGGAAATCCTACAAAGGTTGGATGAAGTAGAGCGAGGTTTCCACCATGACCGTAGGGAGAGACAGAGTTTCTTCCAAGGATTGGCAAGCTTGATCAAAGGAAAAAGAAAGAAGGATCACTGAGTCCTTCCAAACGTTGTAAGCCCCTGCGTGGGTATATGTTGTTTATGTTGACCCCTGCGTGGGTCTATCTTCTTGTAAACCCCTACGAGGGTATGTTATTGGTGTGAGTCCCTGCGTGGACTATTATGCTATTAAGCCCCTACGTGGGTATATTTTGTTATTAAGCCCCTGCGTGGGTATGTGTGTTATTAAGCCCCTGCGGGGGCAAGTATTTGTTTAAACCCCTGCGTGGGTAAGTTTGTTATTTGAAAAGACCCGTTTAGGGCAGCGTGTAATATTTTAATAAATAAATGGAATGTTATGTTTATAAATTTCATCTTGGTGTTATGTGCATAAATAAATTATATATGAAATAAATAAATTAAAATCATTCCTTTTGAAGTAATCTGCCCATGTAAAATTTTTAGATAAGAATCTTAAAGAGTGAAACCTAGCCTTCGGGTCATTATAAGGCCGGGCCAAGATGGTAAGACCTGTTAAAAAGATTCAAATCCATGTTAACATCTGAAAACATGTTAACACTCCCGGCAGATGTGATTCATTTGAAATCACACACGTTATTATTATATAAAGATCTTTCAAAGATTCCTAACCCAAAGGTATGATCTCTAAATCATGGGTTTAGGTCATCAATTAAGATGATCATATTTTTACCATACGTGGTAACACGTGCCTACGGGCCCTACTCATTTTTATATGAGCCAAAAGACAGTGGTAGCTATGACTCCCTGTCTGATAAAGGTAATGAACTAGGTTCAAATCTTCATGTTTTGATTATCTGAAATCATAACTTATAAATTAAATTGTCCATGTGACTAGGCCTTTTGAGACACAAATAAAACTGTTATTGTTTTATAATTAGGAAAAATTATAATTGAAATCCTAATTTAATACGATTAATAAATTAACCAAATATGGTCTCTGTTTACCATGGTTAATGAGTTACCCTAAGGGGTAATTCCATAATAAACTCCCAAATAAAATATTGTCCTTGTTTTCTGCAACAGTTCAATTAAAATGGCTAACTCGGACGAGGGTAATAGTCATCCAGTGGAGAATAACGAGAACGCCCGAATTAATTTAACGGGTGCTGAATTGAAAGCAATAATAGACGGCGCAGTTACACAGGCATTGGAAAGGCAGTACGAAGAGTATAGCGGGACTCGTAGTAGGACCCTATCTACGCAGCCTTCAAAGACACCGTCCAAGAAGGACGACCCAAAGAAAGATGATGATAGATGCTCCTCAAACCATAGTGCTCCATTTTAGCAGGTTGTACTTAATAAAGGACCCCGTGACAAGGGTTGCTCTTATAAATATTTCGTTTCCTGCAAACCCCGGGATTTCACTGGGGAGAAAGGAGCCATTGACTGTATGACGTGACTGGATGAGATGGATACGGTTGTAGACATCAGCGGATGCGCTGAGAGAGACGTGGTCAAGTTTGTGTCGCAGTCTTTTAAGGGTGAAGCATTAGCATGGTGGAGATCTCTGATTCAAGCCACCGGGAAAATCCCACTGTACAACATGTCTTGGGATCAATTTGTTGCCCTTATCAGGGAAAATTACTTCCCTCAACATGAGGTGGAGAAGATAGAGTTTGATTTTCTATCCTTGGTGATGACAAACCTCGACTGTCAAGCTTACCTAACGAGCTTCAACACGATGTCCCGGTTGGTTCCATATCTGGTAACCCCGGAACCAAAACGAATAGCTCGTTTTATCGGTGGTTTAGCCCCCGAGATCAAGGTAAGCGTGAAAGCTTCTCGGCCAGCTACTTTTAGATCCGTAGCTGACATTTCCTTATCCCTCACTCTGGATGCGGTCAGGCAGAGATCGCTGAGGAATAAGGAGGCTGAGAAGAGAAAACGTGAAGATGATGGTTCACGAAAGTCGAACAAGAAGCACCGTGGGAGCGGTGACAACAAGAAAGGATCTGAGTCGAGGAGAGATGGGCATCAGTCTGGTAAGAAGCCCAAATGCAAAATTTGCAAGAAGCAGCACTTTGGAAAGTGCAGACTTGAGTCGAACTCACAGACTCAGTCAAAAACCTATGCATGTGGTATATGCAAGTCCACGGATCACAAAACCTTGGATTGCAAGAAGATGAAAGATGCCACGTGCTACCGTTGCAATGAAAAGGGGCGCATTAAGACCAACTGCCCTAAATACAACAAGAAGCTTGAAGAGGCCAAGAAGACCAATGCTAGAGTCTTCAGAATGGACGAGAAAGAGGCTGTGCAAGACGATAATGTCATAACAGGTACTTTCCTTGTAAATGATGTCTTTTCAAGAGTACTTTTTGATTCAGGCGCAAATAAGTCTTTCGTAGATAACAAGTTTTGTAAATTGTTGAATTTACCTGTCAAAACCTTAAGCGTAAACTATGAGGTAGAGTTAGCAGATGGTACCATAGAAACCGTCTCAACTGTGTTAGATGGATGTGTTATATCCATTAAGAACCATTCTTTTCCTCTGTCTCTACTTCCCTTTAAGTTGGCCGGTTTTGACATAGTTCTGGGTATGGACTGGTTATCTCACAACCAGGTCCAAATTGTCTGTAACAAGAAACAAGTGGTAATAAAGACTCCGTCTGGTGAATCACTTACCATTCGGGGAGACACCCAGTATGGACTGCCTGAGCAGGTGACTATGCTTAAGGCTTCCAAATGTTTAAAGAGGGGTTGTGTCATCTACATGGCACACGTGATTATTGATGAGCCCAAACCGAAGATAGAAGACATCCCTGTCATCTCTGAATTCCCAGAAGTTTTTCCGGAAGAACTACCTGGTTTGAAACCAGATAGGAAAGTAGAATTCAGGATTGACATTATCCCCAGAGCAGCACCTGTTTCTAGAGCACCTTATAGGTTGGCGCCCACTGAGATGAAAGAATTGAGGACACAGCTAGATGAATTACTAGCCAAGGGTTTCATTAAACCTAGCTCGTCTCCTTGGGGAGCGCCAGTCCTATTTGTCAAGAAGAAGGATGGATCGATGCGTCTGTGCATCGACTATCGTGAGCTTAATAAGGTCACGATAAAGAATAGATATCCTTTGCCCAGGATCGACGATTTGTTCGATCAGTTACAAGGGGCCAGTTATTTCTCGAAGATTGATTTGAGGTCCAGCTACCATCAACTGAAGGTTAGAGATGAAGACGTGCATAAAACTGCATTTAGGACTCGTTATGGTCATTACGAGTTCCTGGTGATGCCTTTTGGGCTCACTAATGCACCGGCCGCGTTCATGGATCTCATGAATCGTGTTTGCAAGCCGCACTTAGATAAATTCGTCATCGTCTTCATCGATGACATCCTTATTTATTCGAAGAACCAAGCTGACCACGAGAAACACCTTCGCTGTATTCTCAAACTATTGCATCAAGAGAAACTCTATGCCAAATTCTCTAAGTGTGAATTTTGGCTACGAGAAGTCCAATTTCCTGGACATGTGGTCAGTGAGCGTGGTATCCAGGTGGATCCCGCTAAAGTTGAAGCTGTTATGAATTGGCAAGAGCCAAAGACGCCTACGGAGATTCGTAGCTTCCTAGGCTTAGCAGGATACTACAGGCGCTTCATTGAAAATTTTTCAAGGATTGCTGCTCCCTTAACTTCTCTAACTAAGAAGAAGGTTAAGTTTGATTGGGGGCCTAAGCAGCAAGAAGCTTTCGATATTCTCAAGAAAAAGTTGAGCAACGCTCCTGTGCTGACATTACCTGAAGGCACTGAAGAATTCGTAGTTTACTGCGATGCTTCACACACCGGCATGGGGTGTGTGCTTATGCAGAAAGGCAAAGTTATTGGCTATGCATCACGACAGTTAAAGGTGCATGAAAATAATTACACCACCCACGACTTGGAATTGGGTGCAGTTGTGTTCGCACTAAAACTGTGGAGGCATTATCTTTATGGAATCAAGTGTGTGATCTATTTTGATCACAAGAGCCTCCAACATCTGTTTAATCAGAAGGAATTAAACATGAGGCAACGCCATTGGATGGAAACTCTAAATGATTATGATTGTGAAATCAAGTATCATCCCGACAAAGCGAATGTAGTCACTGACGCCTTGAGCAGAAAGGAGAGGGTGAAACCCATCCGAATCAATGCCAAGCGCATGGAGATAAAGAATAATTTGATTGAAAGGTTCTTAGCTTCACAGAAGGAAGCTGTGTTGGAAGCTAACTATCCTAATGAAAAGTTAGGAGTAACTGAGGAGCAGTTAACTCTTAGCAAGGACGGAATCCTAAGATTAAATGGACGAATATGGGTTCCAATTTATGGAGGACTTCGAGATGTCATCCTCCAGGAGGCCCATAGTTCCAAATACTTCGTTCATCCTAGAGCTGATAAGATGTACCAGGATCTAAGGGCAAATTATTGGTGGATAGGCTTGAAGAAGTCTGTAGCCACTCATGTAGCTAAATGCTTGACATGTGCGCAAGTCAAAGCCGAGCATCAGAAACCGTCAGGTTTGCTACAACAGCTTGAACTTCCTACGTGGAAGTGGGTAATGGTAACTATGGATTTTATTACCAAGTTACCTAAAACAAGGAAAGGCAATGATACAATATGGGTTATAGTTGATAGACATACTAAGTCAGCACATTTCTTACCCATCAAGGAGACTTATAGCTCCGACATGTTAGCCCAGTTATACGTTGATAAGATTGTAGCCTTACATGGCATACCTGTGTCTATTATCTCTGACCGAGATACTAGATACGCGTCACATTTTTGGAAGAGTTTCCAACAATCTTTGGGCACACGTTTGAATTTTAGCACGGCTTATCATCCTCAGACTAACGGTCAGAGTGAGCGTACCATTCAAACGTTGGAAGACATGCTACGTGCATGTGCGATCGATTTGGGTGGTAGTTGGGATAAGAACCAACCATTAATCAAATTCTCCTACAACAATAGCTACCATACCAGCATCAAGGCTGCGCCCTTCGAGGCATTATATGGTAGAAAGTGTAGATCGCCCGTTTGTTGGGCGGAAGTTGGAGATGTCCAATTATCAGGACCAGAGATAGTCTTTGAAACGACGGACAAGATTATCCAGATTCGTGACCGTCTCAAAGCTGCCCGAGATAGGCAGAAGAGCTACGCAGATCCGAAGCGTAAAGCTTTTCACTTCGAAGTAGGTGATAAAGTGTTGCTTAAGGTATCACCCTGGAAGGGGGTGATGCGATTTGGTAAGAAAGGCAAGCTAAGCCCGAGATACATAGGACCTTTTGAGGTTATCGAACGTGTCGGGTCAGTTGCCTATAAGTTAAACTTACCGGAAGAGCTTAGTGGAATTCATAATGTGTTCCACATCTGCAATCTGAAAAAGTGCTTCGCTGATGAATCACTGGTTATACCACATACAGATGTGCATATAGATGAGAGCTTGAATTTTGTTGAAAAACCTTTGTCGATTGAAGATCGACAGGTAAAGAAGCTTCGAAGGAAGCATGTGCCTATTGTAAAGGTCAAATGGGATGCCCGTAGAGGTTCTGAATACACGTGGGAGGTTGAATCCACGATGAAAGAAAAGTACCCTTATTTATTTCAGTAAATCTCGGGTCGAGATTTATTTTAAGGGGGTGAGGATGTAACACCTCGAAAATTCACGTCCTATAATGTGTAGACACGTGTCAAATGTTTAAACGTGTGAAAGAAAATTATAGAAGGACTAAAGTTGACAATCATGGAAAGTATGAGGATATACGTATTATAAATGTCAACAGTGAATAAATATACTTCATAATAACCCTACATGATGTTTATACCATCAAACGAATAAATCATGGATCATACGAAGCTAAAAGTGAAAGATTACAAACTACAGGGGTTAAATGTGTCAACATGTTTAAGTTATACCTCTGAGTGACCTTTTGACAAACCCGAAGCTTTGTAACTGTTGGTTATGCTCACTAGAATGCACGATATCAATTTCGTAAAGTTTCGTTATCGTATGAGAAAGTTATGATCAAATTCGTGTGCGAGGGTTAAAGCGTTAACGTTGAAAGTTATGACTTTTTGGGTTAACCGGAAGTGTCCAGGGACTTAGTAAAGTGGGTACAAACCTTGAAGCCCTTATATGACAAATTAGAGGGTTCAAATTGCAAAAATTAGGTCAGTTGACCTTTCGGAAGGGCCAAGAGGTGTGAAGCAACAACAAGAAAACGTTTTTGTCTGATCAGAGGGTCCAGGCGGGCCGCGTAAGATGTTGATGTATCTTACGCGGGCCGCGTTAACTGCCCAGATGCAGAATCAGTGAACAGCCTCCTGTTTATGCGCAGAATCGACCAAAAACCGAAATTTTAACATGGTGGGCGACCCCTAAACAGTCCTAGACACTAGGGACACTTGGTGGAATGTTGTGGTCAGTTGATAGACTTGTTTGTCAATGTTTTGTGGTGATTAATCCACTATAAAAGGCCACAAGACTTCAACTCATTCCTCACACCTTCATTTGCATTCCTGATCAATTCTGGAACTCCCAAGCAGCCTCAAGTGATCATAATTCGTGCATTGGACTCTTGTAAGTTTACTAATCCTTTCTTAATTAAGTTTTAGCTTAAAAGTCAAACCGTCGTAATTAACGGTTGACTTTAAGATTAATCACTAATGGTCCAGTGATTAGTCGAATCAAAAGTACCTTTAAGTAGGTAATTATGTGGGTAATAAAACCTTAAAAGGGTTTCCCCTGATTACCACTCTAACCAGGTCAAAAGTCGGGTCAAACTTGCTAAGAAAAAGTCAACATGATACTTAAACTCTAATTTATGCACAATTAGCAATGTAGATCATATACAACCTGTTTGATCATTGTTATAACTTAGTAATAAGTGTAAGAACATGTCTAAACATGTTCAACCCGACAATTTCCTGTAAATACCCGGTTCGGAACCGAAAGTCACATAGTTTGACTTTCACTTTGACTTTCAGTTCTGACCCGTTTAGGCATGTTTTAGAAATGCCTCAGAGCTTTAATTGGACTAGGTTACATGTTAGTACAACCCTCTGTGATTATACACCTTGGTTCATTAGTTATCCAATTAATATGCATGTTTCCGTTAATTGCTCATATGTTGACCATTATGCCCTTATTACCTTAAAACGTGATTTTTGGAAATGTAAAAGAGTAGAAACCTTAATTACTGATATATATACTTGTATGCAAAATTTGACATCAGTTTGAGGTGTAGGTTGAGAGTTGTGCTCGTTAGCGTAAAATTAAAGCTTTATGTTAATAAAATGGCGTAATTAGCGTATAGCCTAGTTAAGCCTACTTTTTGATATCCAAATCTTTACCCACTGATGTAATATATTATTTTGGGATTTTTAAAGATTTTTAATTAATTTTAGGCTGAGCATAACTCATAGTCGTAAGCTTAATCCGGTAAATGTCGGTTTTGCCCTTACGGGCCATAAAATGAGTTTTACATATCTAAACGACTCCAAACCTTTTGCTACTGATCACATATGATAAATAAATTATTTTAAGCCTTCTGGAAATATAAAAATATCAGATTTAAGTATCGAACCCGGAAACGGCGTTTAATCGCCTTTTTAAGCATTTTTAACGCATAGTATGTATTAAAACTATTTTAAACATACAAGGGTTGATACCTACTGATATTAGAGGAAAATTATAATATTTTAACAGTAAGCAAAGGTTGATAAACTCAGACTTCAGTTTTGAGCTTTTCGGCTTATGTGAAATTACCAAAATAGCCCTACGGGGCATAGTTTGGTTATAATTGATAAATTTCACATATATACCTTACCCTACTGTTATAACTCATTAATTTGAGTATGTTTGCTGATTACATCAGACCTGTAACTCAGTTAAACACTTAGACTCTTTTATAACCTTGTAAATGATTATACTACCCCTACGGGGCATAGTTTGTGTTTAAACTCGTTTCGGGCATAATAAATGATATCTTACTGATGTCACAACATATATGAAGCATATTAACTTAGGAAACCTGTAAATAGCTCTCATGAATACCCGTTACGCTTATTACGTGTGCGGTTCGGTTTATGTAACTAGTTTACATAAACTAGCCTAAACGGGTCAAACCTTATCAGTTTTATCTCAAAATCCAGAATGTGAATAATAAACCCATATTAAGCAAGTCTTCAAACTTGTCGGGTCTAAATCACATTCTATCCGGTCTTCGCTTAATCGTGCGTACGAACTGTATCTTTGAAACTAGCCGGTCTAAGCTTAAACTTAATTAAAGACCCGTTAGGATTCTAATAGGTTATTATAAACCTTCGTTCCAGATTAGGAGGACCAGTAAAAGCTACTTGCAATTTGCTTATTGTGATATATACTTTGCTCAGGTAAATACTTTTAACTTATTTTCCCTATACGGGCTTGGGTTACGGTATATAGCATACCGCTTGATCGGGCATCAAATTCTCCACCGTTGAGTGGGTAATTGAATAATTTGATAGGCTCGTTTAAACAGTCTTGTTACTTAAAGCCTTTGGGGAGTTAATGACCATGTCCCGGATATCCTTGGCATCATTTTACGAAATGGCCACGACTTAAGCGCGGGGTGTAGGCGTACACCCGTCAGTGCACAAAAGAATATTGTGGTGTGTCTATTGATCTTTAACCCGGACAAGATCCGGGCTACTGAACGCACAAGGAACATGTAATTCGTTCACAAGATTATAATATTAAATAATTTTCCCAAGTTAAAATGAAATGTTTATGCCACGTGCATCCAAACCAATTTCTAATCATTTTCCAAAATGAGTCAGTTGAATGTATTTACCAGTATAAACTAACGTATTTTCCCAAAAAGATTAAATGCAGGTACTATGCGTAATTGGCTGGGATTTCTCCTTAGCATCACTAGAAGTCTCGCAAGCTTAAGATGCCTGAAGTCTGTTGAACTATTGTTTCCATTTTGTTTCCGATCCTTTTGTGGATAAACTTCCAAATATTGTGACATATGATATTACAATATTAAATTCGGTTGTATTATATCTTTTAAATTGCTTCCGCTGTGCATATTAAATATTGTGTTGTTTGACTATTATGTTGCCAACCACGTCACGATACTCCCCACCGGGCCCACCGGTGACACGTGGAAATCGGGGTGTGACAACTTTGGAGAAAGGTAATTATGGCACTGCAGTTGACACCAAGAAGTTGGGGTTTTCTACCACTAAATCATGGTAGAATAAATACATGGTGTAATATTACTAGAAATGAGGCATCTTTAAGACAATCAAACATTAGTATGGTGAGACTTGTGCGGGGCTATTGGAGACGCGGGTAAAGTGCTGTGTTGGCTAGACCCTTGGGTGGGAGATGAAACATTGAAAGAGTTGTTCCCGACACTATTTCCTTTCGAAAGGAATACATTATATTGTCTAAACGAACGCATGTCATCAAATAATGTTGGTCTATCACATAATTTGGATTGGTTTCCAATACTTTTGTCTAGTCAAGAAGTATCAGAACAGGTGAAGGGTATGAATCAAATAATGTACGTCTAATACCAATACCTCCATTCTCAACTCCTAATATACCTGATCTTGATAATCTTGATTTTGATTTCAATTTTGGAAGCAATGATTCTCGTAGTACAAGTGTCAAAGATTTGCAGAATCAAATTGATGTTTTGAAGAAAGAGAATGAAGATGTGAAGAATAAAGTTGATGCTCACCAGAAAGTGATTGATAATTTGACTGATATGAAGAAAAATCACAATGTGCTGGCTCATGTAATCCTTCCTTGAAGATCAGATGATACAAAGCCAAAACTGGTCCTACAACAACTGATCCCAATAACAGTGTTTGAACCTTATTTCCCTCCAGTGGTAGTGGCACTCAACAACTGATGATCTCTAAAGTCTGATTGTTTTATAAAGACTGTTATGCAAAGCTCTGTTGGACGCAAAGACTATTGAAGACCAATCATCTGCTGAAGTCAAAGGCCTGATCAACCTTAATGGAAAGCACTGCTCAGTCTCATCAGTGGTTGAGCATCATCAGCGGATAGCCTCATCAAAGTTTAGTTAATCATTGTCTTAATGTAACAGTGTCTGTAATTCATCAGTGTTTAGAGGTTATTAAGACTGTTAGCTGTCACTATCTAGGTGACGTCAGCAAAGATGCCACCGTGTTTAGGATTGCACTATAAATAGACAGTGCCTGTACTGTTCCATTAGCTCTTTTGCACACACTTACATCTTGTACGAACTAATATTGTGAGCTCAGGCTGAGGGGGAGAAAGTGTTTCATGGATACGTTGAATATTTTGTAATGAAATCATTCGACACAAAGTATATATGAAGAAAGCTTTTCTTTCCTTGTTTATGTTATAAAGTTTTTCATTCATTCCGCTGCAAATCATTTTCTATCTATCTTCTTTCATTGTTCATCTTATAAAAACAACATAAACAAGTAAACTCAGATCCTAACAATTGGGATCAGAGCATAGGTCAGTCAAATTCGATTTAACAATCAATTTGACATAAAAGATCAGCTCAATTTCATTGATATTGTGTTGTTCGTATTTGTTGAAAAACAGAGTACAAGTGTAATCACGTTCAAAGTTGATTATTCGAAAACTTTTGTAAAACAACCAAGATGTCTTCACAATCACAAGACCCTCAAAACACCGGCACACTCTACAATCCACCTATGCTTGTCAGATCTGAATACAATATCTGGCAACGTAGGATGGGCCATGTGTTAGGACAACAAAACACTGGTTACTAGAAGTCTGTCATCTTTGGACCTCATGTTCCAATGGTGCCAAGTGCAGAAGATCCCAAGGTCCAAATACCTAAAAGTCCTGAAAATTACTCTGAGCAGGATTTTCAGAAGATTGAGCTAGATGCTAAGGCATTCAGTATAGTTTCCACAGCACTACCCAAAGAGCAATTTGGTGGGACAGAAGAGGTTATTGAAAAAAACAGAGAGGTTTTAAACAACAATACGAAACGTTCTGTCATGTTAAGGGATAGTCATTGACCTAGTAGTTTGAAAGGTTTAGTTGTCTGATTAGTGAGTTAAACTGGTTAATGTTGAATATGCTAAATCCACTTTAAATAGTAGGTTTCTTAGATCATTACCAGAAAAGTGGGACACTGTAGCCTTTGTGACCAGAAATTCTGTGGGGTTCAAAGAGTTAAGTCTAACCCAACTTCATGGTAGGCTTCCCACATATGAAAGAGAGCTGAACCAGAAAAAGAAGTTGCAGGAATCTGGAAAAGTGGCTGATGATTACTCTTTTAGTAACAAAGCACTTTTGGGTCAAGAAGAGTCATCTGGTGGTAGTAAGGACCAGATTTATGATCATTATATTGATATAACTAAAGGTGGAGCCATCAACTCTGAGCCTTACTCACCCAATTATGCTTTCATAGCTAATGAGGAAAACCAGATCTTTGATAACTTGCATTGAACTGAATGACCTCCAACATTTGATCCCACTGATCTGGAAGAATGGACATTTTGCATCAACTTGCCTTGTTGAGTGTTAGAATAACCAAGTTTTATAAAAGGACTGGTAGAAAGTTTCCATGATTGCATGGGAATTTGAAGGTGGGGTTGGATAAGTAAAAAATCGAGTTCTCTAAGTGTAATAGGCTTGGTCACTTTGCTAGGGAATGTAGGAGTCAAAGCAGTGGACCAATCATCACTCACCCTAGTCCAAGACCTCAAAACACTCAAAGCACTGTGCACTATTCCTAATATACCCCTGCTCCTCATAGCAAAACACTGCCCATTTTGCACATCGTGTAAACATTATTCCTATGCAGTATGTCCAAACCACTGTTCCATAGATTCAGTATGTCCAAGCCCCTGTATCTCACGTTCAAGTGCAACCTGCACCACAACAAACTGCACAAACATCTGCTCCAGCAGAGGCCAGTCAATAGTGTTTCTTTACACAGGGCTTTGTTGATTGGAGCAGTATGCCTGAGGATTTAACTGATGAAAATTTTGCTCTAATTGCTAATCCTGATGTTTCGCCTGATGAATTTTGTTTCATGGCATTAGAGTCGATACCAGAAGGGCAAGAATCCGAGGAATTAGAGTCCAGATCTGAAGAAGTGGATGAAATTGCTAAAGTAGTGGTTACTACTATTGATGGTAAACAGATGTTAGAAGAGAAGGAAACTGAACCTCTGTTGGAACCTCTTGCTGATCCATGGGATGTGTAAGTCCCGTGAAACGAATCTTTCAATGATATCAAACAACCTATTGAGTGTGCAGAATCCAATCAATAGGTGATTCAAGAATCAAAACGAAAACAAACAAGAACACCGAAATAAATTTTAACACACACACGTTTCTATTACTTGAACAAGCAAAAATGTCTGGTTTGAGTACACCACAATCGAATCGCCTCCACTCTAGCTCTAGAGAAATTGTGTAACTAGGAGGTTCCAAGAGGTTCAAACCCTAAAACAAGTTAATAACTTGTTTATATACTAACTCAAGCCCACTTCCCTACATGGGCTCCCCTTGGGCATGCTTGGCCCACATGGCCTAAAGCTTGGTCCAAGTGACCTATAAAGGTCCACAACCTAATATAAACTAACCCGATAAGGCCCAGCTCGTAACCATAACCCGTTGTGTTAATTTGATGCGTCAGTCTCACACTTTAGGGCCTTACAATCTCCCACTAGACTGATGCCATCAAATTATCTTCATAACTTGAATTCAGCAACGTCTTCAACGTAGTCTATGGTTGTCGCTATGCTGTAGATGTTGTGGAAGTTCTTGACTTCTGAACTCTCAGCACTGGGTCTCTTTCTTCAGCTCTTATGGTTAGCTTCATATCAGGATCACGATCAGCTGTGCTTGAAACATCTTTGTTAAAAAGAATGTGAGAGGAGGATTCTCAACAACTCTTTTCTTCTTCAATCTTTGTCTTTCAAGCAGGTTCATGGTACTTCTTCAAATGCACTATCACTGTCAGACGGCAATTCGTATCCGGTTCTTCTGACTCAGGTACATCTTGTTGTAGTGCTGCTTCAGGCTTCTTTAGCAACTAACAGCATCTCAATATTCATCAATCCCTGTGCTTGATTGAAATCAAGTTCTACACATGCTCACAAACTCATAAGCAAACATTTCTTATGCAATAGGGAGAGTACCATATGAACACTAGGTACATCCAAGTACTTATACTCGGATTTGACAATTTAAATTCTTTCAATTTTTGATGATCAGTCAAATCTTCAAGAACGGTTACATTTTTTATTTTAAGAAAAACAAATAAACACTCTATTTTTGGATTTTTGGTTTTATAGAAAAGCAAGACACTATTTTTGTATTTTTGAATTTTTCTATTTTTTTTGTATTTTTTTTAATTTTTAAGAACTAAAACAAATAAAAACTCAAAATATAAACAACTACCATAATATATAAATACAATTGCAATGGGATCAAAATTCGTTCTCAGGCAAACTAAGGAACACTTTTCAGTACGAGCCTAATCAAACTGGTCTATGCGATTGCCAATATGTTTGTCCACTTAAACTTTAACGCTCAACTTTCAATTTTTCAACTTCGTGATATGCTTAAGGTAATATTATACTATTATACCCGTGTGTCCCATTCCAAGGCATACCCCCGCGATCAAGGTAAGCACAACGATTCATCGTAACAGGTGAGTATACTGATGCCATCCTTTTTTATTTACAACGTCAGACCATTGGTGACAGGTCTGTACTTTCGTACAGCAGAGCGACCAATGATTTTGTCCAAATAGGGTGAGGCAAATACCATTTTGGTACGAATTTGGCTCTTTGAGCATTGGGAATTTTCTCATTTTGAGATTTTATTCCTTAAGGTTTTTGTCCTCTTGGAATCTTTTAAGATATCCTGACTGTGTCTAGGTCTGCATATAATCTGGATGCAACAGAAGGACAGCCAAGATATCCCTGGATGATTCAACAATATAAAGACCCGAAACCTCAGATGTTGGCTATCAATCAACGCAAGATTTAAGACCATAAAATCATACGCCGTTGGTATGTTACCCACATGGTACATAGTTCGTTATGTTTATATCACTTAGTATCTTTTATCATTTTGAGCGTCAAGCCTATCGACATATCGCAGTAGATCCTAGTCTTTTCAGTTATGGCACCTTACATGTGTTAGTCAAACCCTTTAAAACAAACATTTATTTCACTTCCCATATCATGCAATCTTTCTTTTTGGCTTTTTCATTTTTCTAATGTTTTTGTATTTTTCTCATTTCTCCCCCTAAAACAATGCATATATATACAACAAACTCTTTTTTGTATTTTTCTTTTCTGAGATTTCTCCTCCTAAACTCTATATCTATCTATATGTTCCTCTCCCCCCTAAATTTGTGCATAAATCTTGTATTTTTGCGCAAATTTACCATTTACTAGAGAAAGGACACTTAATATACAAAATAATAAACTAAGAAAGAGAGAAAATATTTTTGTTTAACCGTTCTATCATCAGATTAAGGACTAATCAATATTCAAATCAAAGTACTGATTTTAAACGGTACCTTTTGCTGATCTTATCTTACTTCTCTAATCTCCTCCAAAGGAAACATATCATCTGTAAAAACATTTTGAACGTTTTGCAACAGTGAAATGTTACCCGTTTTATCTCTGGAACAACCGCTATTAACATTCTAGAGATTGTTAACAGCTCCTCCTTGGTTGTTCCTGAAAAATAAAGAGATTAGTAAGACATGGGTACCTAGGCCATCGTGGTCCTGGGATTTCCTGAAGCATCAAAATAAGACACTTCCTTCAAACATAGGTCCCCTTTTGTCTCAAGGATTGGAGACGTTGCTGCTTTGGATTTGGGTTTCCAAATCTGTTTTGGTTTAACAAACGTATTTGTTGCCTTTGATTGAGCAACTTTAGCTGTTTCAGGTTTGTTAGTTTTAGAAACACGTTTTTGTTCCTGAAAAGCTTTGCGTTTGTTTTTGGCAGCGTTCCAATCCCCATCAGAAGGTTTAACCTTGGGATTCACATTCTTCATTGCCTTAGGTGAAGATACCTTCATTGGCTTGGAATGGTATTTATCCTTTGGTGTAACCCTTTGATTTTGCACATGATAGGGTATATAAGGACGATGTGTGCAGTTTCGAGCAATGTGACCAGCAATTCCGCAATTGAAGCATGTTTGTCTCTTCATGTAGAAAGCATTCTGATCAGCTGGATTTGCTCTTGCAGGCCCTGAAGGACGAACCGGCCCTTTCTGTGCTTGATTTTGTTGCACATTTCTTGCAGACGATGATGAATTTGGATGTCTATGCTTATCGTTTACAGGGGCCTTATGTGGTTGAGATTTCTTTTGATTCTTCTTGTTTTGATTAGACTGCAGGTCTTGTTCAGAAATCTCATCAGTCTTTTCGAAAGCTTTGTTAGCACAGTTAAATGCATATTTCTCACATTTGCCATTACAGACTGGCTTAACGAAAGCATTTTTCTCATTACGAGCCTTTTGCGGATGATTGCTGCCCGTTGAGGACTGTGGAGAGCCTGATCGACTTTGATGTTTAGGCTTCTTATTTCCACGTCCTTTACCTGCTCACTTCGGCTCTTGTTGCTTGATCTGAACCTTTTCATCACTAACTGAAGGTTCAGATTGTTCAGCTTGCGCACTTGGAGCCTTGTTCACATTAGTCTTCACTTCTTCCTTCATGTCGTCAACTTTAACAGAATCGGAGAATTCTGATTTATCAGATGAAACACCAGAAACTTTAGTAGAAACTTCAGCTAAATCATTAGATGAATTATCAACACAAGATGGTTCTTCACATGACACCCTTGAGCTGAATTCACTAGAATCAACTGATTCCAATTTCTCAGAATCAGCTACTTCAGGTGATTCGAATTTGAAATCAGATGGTTCAGCTGGCTCATTCGTTTCATTTGCCGATTCAGTCTCTGTACACAAGCATCAACGTTTTCGCTTAAATCATCAAGCCTGAAATTAATCACAGAGCGAAAAACTGATTTAAAAATATCAAACGTCGCAATAGAGTCTAGATTAGCTTCATTTATTAAATTTTCAGAAGAATCAGACTCTGATGCTTATTCATCCCCAACAACTTTTTCAACCGTTACTTCAACTACTTCATCTGCACATGTAGACGAAGAATTAGGATCAATTGTACCCTTAGCAACAAAATTTATTGGAGGAGTCGCTCGTTTATCAACAGGTCTGCTGTTGATTGATGACTTATCAGTTTTAGGACCATAAGTCATTTTACTTTCATTCATCAGCTCATCCTCAGTCACAGGTAAATATGTGTAATTATCATTGTAAGGAGGAGGAGCCTGATTGAAACCCAATCCACACCCTTTCTTTTTCTGATATGCAAGTTGTTGATCACACAAATTTTTAACTAGTTTGCTGGAAGAATCATATTTCTTAATATTGAGTTCATTTATTTGATATCTATCTCTGATATCTTCCAGTTCTTTAGTCAAAATGCATACTTTCTCCTGAGCTTATAAGAAATGGGCTGTTTTTACACTTACATCATCTTTGAGTTTGATGATGTCTTTTCGCTGAGCTTGAATTTTATCTTTATAAAGCTTTTCATTCTTTGATAAAGTAAAATTTTTATTTTTTATGTCTTGATAATCTTGTATTAGCTTAGCGTTGTGTATTCTATATGCCTCAACCCATTCTCGACATTTAGGAGTGCAAAAGACAGAAAGTATCTCTTCTCTGGTAATTTCATGAGCCATTGGTTTGTGAAACATGAATGCCATAATTTCAGTGGGTGGTTGATACTTTTGTTCTACTCCTCAAAACACAAACCAAATGAGAACCCGTGTACTCGCTAAGTCAAACACTTTGCACGCTATCGAACTCGCTTTCTGACCTGCACCTCAAAACCCTGTCAAAACTTACTCCTAAAACAAACAAACCCCCTTTTTTTTAATTAATATATATAGAATAATCTGGTTAATATTATAATACTAATTATTATTATTAATATTATTATTATTATTAAAACCTAATGATTATGTAATGATGAGTTACTGATTATTATGATTATTATTATAAATAATATTAATATATTAAAAACCTAAATCAAACAACACGTCAATTCAATTCCTGCACGTTAAACAAACTGTCGCAAAATCCTTTTTAAACACCGACACTTCACAAAACAGTAAGATGGGTGGTCGAATTATGACGAAGATGATGATGGCAATTGACGTGAACAGTAGTCGCCGGACGTGACAAAGATGGTGATAGAGATACGGTGACAATGGATGATGAAGGTGGTTGTAGACACGAATGGTAATCGTGGTTGGACGGTTGCACGATGGTCACCGGAGAAGATGGTTGTTAAGAGGTGGTTGTCGCTGGTTGACGATGGTGTTGCAGGTTTCCGGTGAACGGTTATCGGAGAAGAAGAAGTCCGATTATAAACGATGACAGATGATAATGATGATTATTGTATTAACGGAGAATATGATCGGAGGACGGCGGTGCTCGGAGATGGTGGTCGTCGGAGTAGAACATCAGAGATGGAGAAGATGATAGTTGCAGGTGATCAGGTGTACGGTGATGCTTGGAGTAGTGCAGGTAGTTCAAAGAGATGGTAAATGGCGATGAATATAACCTGTGATGATAAAGGCAGTCGGAGTTGATGAATGGTGATAGGAGATATGAAGGTAGTTGCGAGTCGGAGCTGAGATTGCGAGTCGAGACCGGTGAGGTGATGAGTCGAGACCGTGAGGTGATGAGTCGAGACCACTCGGAAGAAGATGACTCGAGACCGTGACTCGAAACCGTGAGCTGTTGTGAGTCGAGACAGTGGTTGCGATTCGAGAACTCGGAACAATGAATGACTTGAGACCTGTTGGAAGATGGTGGTTGGTGTATGATGAATGATGTCACTGGTTGCGACTCGGAACCGGGATGATCAATGAAGATGTGCGAGTCGAAACCGTGTGGAGTGATGACTCGAGACCTTTGTTGTGAATTGGATTTGGAATGTGATTGACAGTTGTAGAAAACTCCGAGATATTTGGAAACTTTTAACTCAAGATAATTTTCAAAATTAAAGGATTATGATTGACATCAAGATATTTTCGGAAAAAGAATAAAAAGATAACATTTAATCCTTTAACAACGTTTTCAAAATCTAAGCACCAAAATATACCGATTTTTATAAAATTTTGATGAATACTACGAAGAACACGAAGAACGCGAAGAACACCAAACCAAAAATTACGAAGATCTTGAATCTTTGATATCACACTGAGCCTTGAAACAGGTTCTAATGGCTCTGATACCACTTGTAAGTCCCGTTTAACCGGATCTTTCAATGATATCAAACAACCTATTGATTGTGCGGAATCCAATCAATAGGTGATTCAAGAAATGGGATGAAAACAAATAAGAACAAACCGAATCACCTTTCAAACTTGCATACGATTCTATTACTATCAACTAGCAAAATCGTCTGGTACAAGTTCCTACACCAACAAATCAAATCGCCTCTCTCTAACTCTATGGAATTGTGTAAATGAGGCTCCAAGAAGTTCAAACCTAAAAACAAGTTAGAAACTTGTTTTTATACTAACTCATGCCCACTTCCCTACATGGGCTCCCCTTGCATCAGTCTCACACTTTAGGGCCTAACAGGATGCTAGTGTGTGTGAGAATGACTGTGACTGTTCCATGATGGCTACTGCTAAGGTATCACCTCAGATCTTAAAAGATTTATGTTCAGATAAATGCATTATTGCTTTCGCTAACATAAAAGAGGTGAATGAAAACCTTAGAAACAAGATTTTAAAAGATGAAGTCCATTTTGAGAAAACTTTTAAAGAGTTGAAAAACAATTGTTTGACAAAGAATCTGAAATCAGTAGTCTGAAACATGAACACATCATAACCAAAGACCAACTCCAACTATGGTTGAAAAATACCAAGTTTGAAAGGAGCATGAATCCACCCAAATCACTTATGAAAAATGGGTGGAGTCTTGTAAAGGTTATGAACTGATGTTGGAAATGCAGATCAAGAGCAATGTACAGTTTGGCTTTAGAAAACATGACCAAAATGAAAACGCTGCTGAAATTGAATCTGGCTTAGTTGAAGTAATGCCAACAAACGTGGCTGGTCAAGAGATAAAAGTCACTGATAAAAATGGAAACAAAATCATTTTAGAAAAACCAGAGGGGTCATCAACCTTTGAAGAGATAGAAAATTATCAATTCAAACCCACCTGGCTGATGAATGTGACATCCTTAAAAACTTCAAGCCCATGGATTTTTCCATAATTGAGGGTGTCAAAGCATCCAAGGCTAAGGTCATTCCTCTGAAAGATATCCCAACAGAGATTAAAAACTCTATTGAACAGGAAACTGAAAAGAGGAAGAGAAGAGAAAAGATTAAAAACTTGTTTTGTGATTTTTGTGAGAAAAGAAACCATGCCATAAAGGACTGTTTTCATTTAAAATCTTATGATATAAACAAAACAAGTGTCATTGAGCCTGCACCAAAATGCACAATTTATGGAAAAACCAACCATCTCACTCAAGAGTGTGTGTATCTCAAAACTTTTGAGGTTAAAAGAAAAGAGTACACATCAAAAACACTAGAAAGTCAACAAAAACCTTCCCCCAAGAAAAGACTTTTGTACCAGTCCAAACAGTTGTTACAAAACAGTTGAACAAAACCTCTGCTCCCAGAGAGGTACAAGTGACAGATGCACCACCATCAAACTAGTTCCCAAGAGTATATGGTCAACCACCATAACAAAAGGTCCCACATGCTTATGAAGCCTACAAAAGGCCCTCTAAGCCCAAAGTGAATAGGCATCCTTTTGGTTATCAACATTTGACAAGAGATGGCTCACAACAGTGGTTACAGAAAAATATTCAAAAATATGTTGAAACCCCTGATTTAACTACTGTTCATGCTCCTGGACTTGAGGCTGACCTATCTGTGACCCCATCCAAAGCCTTGTTGGCTTTGGAGACCCACCTGAACTAATTTGTTTCTTGATGTGCAGGGAGCTTCTACATGGTTAGATAGTTTATGGTATGTAGATAGTGGAGGCTCCAGGCACATGACATGATGTAGAGCCCTACTCAAAGATTTCAAAAACCACGGAGGGGGTGATATATCCTTTGGTAAAAACTCAAAAGGGAAGGTGTTGGGGTCAGGGACTGTTCAGGCTGGGAAGCTCAAGTTTGAGAATGTCAATCTTATTGACAATCTTAAGTTTAACCTCCTTAGTGTATCACAATGAGTGATAAAGGCTATGGGTCATTCTTCACTAAGGATAGCTGTAAGACTGTTAGGTCAGAAATGGTGAAAAAGATTGAAGAAATCATAGCCGAGGGTAAGACACAACTTGTTGCTCGAAGGAGTGGCAATGTGTATGTGGTTGATATGTCAAAATATAACCCAATAGCTAATGCTTGTCTGTTCTCAGCTACCTCTAACAAAGAGACAAACTTATGGCACAGGAGACTTGGGCACACAAATCTTAAGACTATCACTACATTCTCAAAACAAGGCCTTGTAAGAGGTCTCCCATAAAAAAATTTTCACTTGTTCTGAGCATTGTGTTTCCTGTCTAAAAGGTAAACAACATAAAAGCTCTTACAAGTCCATTGAAGAGTCCAAGACAACCAAGTGTTTGCAAATGTTGTACATGGATTTGTTTGGCCCAGTAAAAATCATGAGTTTGAAAAAGAAAAGATACCGTTTGGGTATTGTAGATGATTTTTCTAGGTTTACATGGACTTACTTTTTACACTCTAAGGATGAGACTGCAGGTATCTTGCAAGACTTTGTTAAATAGGTTGAAAAGCAATTTGACTTGCTAGTGAAAATATTTAGAAGTGACAATGGAACAGAGTTTAGAAACAAGGAGTTGGATGAGTTCTGCTTTGCAAAAGGGATTGTAAGGCAGTACAGCATCCCAAGAACACCAGAACAGAATGGGGTGGTTGAAAGGAAAAACAGAACTTTGATTGAAGCTTTCAGAACAATGCTTGCAGACTCAGGTTTACCCTTAACTTTTTGGGCAGAGGCTGTAAACACTGCTTCTTATGTGCAGAACAGAGTTTTAATCAACTCCAGAAATCAAAAGACTGCCTATGAAACTCTGTTCAAAATCAAACCACTGATCTCCTATTTCAAAATCTTTGGATGCCCATGTTTTATCCTAAACTTAAAAGACTCAATTTCAAAATTTGCAACCAAAGTGGATTGTGGTTACCATCTGGGATACTCAACCATTGCCAAGGCCTATAAAGTGTTTAACACAAGGACTCGGTGTGTGGAAGAGACTTTCAATGTGAAGTTCAATGAACTTTCATCACTGAAAATCCCAGCAAACCCTGTTGAACTGCTTGATCTTGATAAATTTACATTTGAAAATGTGTCTGTCAAGACTAACCCTGCAGGTACCCCACAATCTTTTTCACAAGACTATGGATGTGATATTGTGATCCCACAATACAAAGACACTACCATCACAAGAGCAGCAGATGTTCAAAACAGTTGTCAAAGCTTTGCCACTAATGAATCAACAATTGTTGATCAAAACTCTGCCACCACATCATCTCCAACCTCTTTTGATAAAAATCCATCAACAGTGGACAAAAATCAACATTGTGCCACACCCATTCCTCCCATTCCTCCACCTCTATTTCAAACAGATGTTGGTTCTTCAAAATCACCAGCAGATGTTAGCTCAGATGATTCACATCTGTAGCCCTCACCTCTCAATGCCATTGTTCCATACAAGGGGGATCTAATCTTCCTTAAATCTCATCCACCAGATCAAGTGATTGGAAATATCAATGAAGGGGTTCTCACAAGAAGTCAATCCTAAAACATTTGTCTTTTTACAGGCTTTCTATCACTCCATCAACCAGTCAAGCACCAAGAGGCACTGATGCAAGAAGAGCTCCAACAGTTCAAAAGACAACAAGTATGGGAACTTGTACCACTGCCAAAGGATGTAAGTCCAATTGGCACAAAGTGGGTCTTCAAGAACAAAACTGATGAAAGGGTCATTGTTGTTAAGAATAAAGCCAGGCTTGTGGTTCAAGGTTATAGACAAGAAGAAGGCATAAACTATGATGAGACATTTGCTCTTGTAGCAAGACTTGAAACCATCAGATTGTTCTTAGGCTTTACTGTCAACCACAATATCAAGGTGTATCAAATGGATATCAAGTGTGCATTCCTTTATGGCAAAATTCAGGAAGAGGTATATGTCTTCCAATCTCCTGGTTTTGAAGATCCTTTTTATCTTGATCATGTCTACATGCTCCATAAAGCTTTGTATGGCTTGAAACAAGCACCAAGGGCCTGGTACGAAACTCGTTCCACTTTTCTTATCTCCATAGGCTTTACAAGAGGTAAAATTGATAAAACACTATTTTTAAAATGGAGAGGAAAAGATTTGATGATTGTCCAAATTTATGTTGATGACATCATTTTTGGAAGCACATGTAATGCCATGTGTGAAGAGTTTAGACAACTCATGATAGCAGAGTTTGAAATGAGTGCCACGGGTGAACTCCAATGCTTTCTTGGTCTCCAAGTTAAGCAATTACAAAATGGTACTTTCATTCATCAAAGCAAATATACAAAAGATATTTTGAACAAATTTGATATGAATGATTGTAAACCATGTAGTACACCCATGGCAAACCCAAAGCTTGTTATGTCTGATGAAAAAGATGACTTGGTTGATCAGACCTTATATAGAAGCTGATTGGGTCTTTATTGTACCTAACTGCATCAAGACCAGACATCATGTTTGCAACATGTGTCTGTGAGAGATCCCAGTCAGCACCTAGGAAGTCTAATCTCATTGTTGTGAAAAGAATATTCAGATACATAAAAGGTGCTCCTACACTTGGTATCTGGTATCCTGCTAATGGGAATGCCAAGCTTTTTGGTTATTCAGATGGTGAATTTTCTAGATGCAACTCCACCAGGAAGTCTACATCAGGAGGATGTCAATTCCTAGGCAATTGCTTAGTGTCTTGGCAAAGCAAAAAGCAAGCAGTTGTTTCCACATCCACTGCTGAAGCAGAATACATTGCTGCTACAAGCTGTACAACCCAACTGCTGTGGTTTCAAAACCAGTTACTGGATTTTGGTATAACTACTCTAAAGACTCCTTTCATGTTGGACAGTCAAGCAGTTGAAAATTCTTAGCAGCCGAGAATATTTATATATTTTAGGAATAGATTGTTTTATTATTTAGAGATAATCATTGTATTATTAGGTGTATATCTTTTCCTATTTTCATGGATGTATTCTGCCCTATATATAGGGTCTTTGTTTGTGAATAAGATATACAGAAAACATTACATCCTTCAATTGCTTTTATGGTATCACAGCCATAATTGATCCTTAATATTCCTTTTCTTTTTAATTGCTTTTAAAAATATCATCAAAAATCCAATATCCCATTCAACCACCAAACACATTGACATCAGACATCCCTTATGGCGCATATTTTGGTTTTAAACCATATTGTTTATAAAACCTTGGTTACCTACTGACTTGGTAACATATTTAAGGTATATTAGCATATAGAACTTGTTTATGACTCATCTGGTTACCCGATATCGCTTATATGCGTACGGTTGAGCTTGTATAACTAGTTTATGTAAGTTTACCGAAACGGGTCAATTCTTATCATTTTCGTTTCAAATTCAAGAATGTACATCGTTTACCCATATTATACAAGTCTTAGTACTTGTTGGGTTTAAACTACATTTTATTCGGTATACGCTTAATCTAGCAAACCTATTCTTAAGTATCGGGTCATATCAAAAGGGACTAACCTTTGGCCTGTATACAGTCTAATAGATAATAAATCTATTCATTCCAGACTATAGTATCCCCCAGATAATCGGACTTGGGTCAATAATACTTAGACTTGCGGCTTTTTGCTAAATTAATACTTATTGATTGGAAGCTAGCAAAAAGGTAAATTCTCTTAATTATTTTAGTTTTTAAACTTGGGATGGCTATTAAGCCACTTGGAGCGGGTATTAAATAAATGGGTCGTCTATGTTTCGCATAAATGTAAGAATCTGGTTTATTTCATTTTACTTGATAACTAAAATGATTGGGGGGTTAATGGTACCGTGTCCGGACGTCCCCACTCATATACTGATATGTCCATACGGAATAGCATGTAAGGGTAGGCATACCGACTGTAAGACATGTTTTATTCAACTTTGGTGAGTACCTTAATCATATTATATATCTGGCTCTGATCTCTGGTTCCCGATTGTAAGGCATGTATGTAAATCTGGTAACAAGAATAAATCCCAAGAAATATTTAAAAGATCACCTACGGGTTTTCTCTATGTATAAAACTCTTATAGGTCCCCTTGATGTGTATGGATCTTCAACAGAATTGTCAATCCAATCAAGAGTGCGAAATCCTCTTGATCAGAATATCACAGAAACAAGTAGAAGACCAGAACAGCAAGACACTTTCAACCTGGGTTTCTATTGATTATCAATTACAAAGAATTACAATCAATGAAACCCTAACCAATTTCGTCCAAGCCTATGTCTATTACGAAATTGCTCTCTCTCACAAACTGTTTTGGCTGATTAACCTAAACCCTAAAGCCTAACCTTGTTTATATAACACAAGGTTGCAACTTAGGCCAAGGTTAAACATCATGGACTGCGAATTGGACAGGCCCAATTCGCCTCCACACACCCAATTCGTTGGGTTTGGTGAGCCCAAACATTATTATCTCACTAATATAAAGCTAAACCCGCTAACTGTTTATCGTTTAACTAATTACAAGATATCCAAAGACCAAATCTAAGCTGTTGTCACAAACTTTGTCTTCAGTCATCTTGCAATCTTCATGTAATCTTGCACTGTCTTTGGTCTTTGGATAGCTTCAGCTTCAATAGCTTCTGTCAGCAATAGACTCCCCCTAAGCTGATGCATCCAATCACCAAATCTTCAAAAACTTTAGCGTTTGAGTAAACTCCAGTTCAGCATTTGAATAGCAATCTTCAAACTCTTCAACTTTGTCTGCAATGTAGAAAGGAGGTTCTACCATGCATCCAATCTAACTCTCACCTCTTCACAGCAACTTCTCAGCAACACAACAACTTCTCAGCAACACACTGCTTCAATCTGTTTACTATAAAACAAACATCTCGAGAAACCATAAGAATTTTTCAACAAAGTTAAATAAATTATTATTTTTCAAGAGATAGTTAAACTGTATCACAGATTAAGCAGTTTCAATTTACCACCAACACGCAAAACTTTTCAATCACACACCCTATAACCCGTATGATTTAAAATTTTGAACTCAATTTACAACACCGTCTCCCCCTATCAGTAACAATTCCTCCAAGAATAACAGTTTCCTGTACGTTAAGAATTTTAAACAGAAAAAGACACTATTTTTGGATTTTTTATATTTTCTGAAAGCAAGTAAATAATAAAAGCAATAAACACTCTATTTTTGTGACAATCACTGGTAAGAAGATCATATCAGCACAATCAAACTGTTTCACACTATTAGATAATTCTTTATTTATTTTTTTTGTGAAAAGCAGTCCAAGACGATTACCAGTATGTTTGTCCACTTAAACAAAATGCATGAACATTTCAAGTACCATTACCGTATGATACGTTAAGGTAATTTTATTTCTGATATACTAGTGTGTCCCACTTCAGGATATACCCTTGCGATCAAGGTATGCACAAAGATTCATCGTAGTAGGTGAGTATACTGATGTCATCCTTTAAGATATCCTAACAATGTCTAGGTCTGCATATAATCTGTTTTATCATGTTTTGATTGCTTAACAATGAACACCCAAATAAATACTAATCAAATCCTGGAAATATAAACAACACACTCTATCATGCAAGTATCTTCCCTACCACACATTTCACAAGTCCAATCCGGATTTCTGAAATCTTAACTGGGAATAGGTTGAGAAGAGAACAGAATAGATCTTTAGCACAGATGGTATAATATACAGATCAAATGAGTTTTTCTCAGTTTGATATAGGTTTCTTGGGTTTCTTTTGGGCACTTGAGGGCCTCTTTCAGGTGTATTAGATCCATAGCGCGACAACGTACAGCTAGGTCAGCATGTATCTGGATGCAGCAGAAGCTGTCGTTGCCTAGCACCTCCAGGTCAGCATATATCTGGATGTAGCAGAGGAGGTACACGATTTTTTTCAGAGAAGATTTCAGAATCAGATCAAAATTGTGTGTATCGGGACAACATACAGACATTCAAATAGAAATGAGCTAATTCCAAGTGACTTTCTTTCCTGGGGTCATGTACAATTTTAGTTCTGAATAGAAGGACAGCCAAGATATCCCCAGATGAAATAACAGTATAAAAACCCAAAACTTCAGATTTTGGCAATCTATCAACGCAAGATTTAAGGTCATTAAACCATACACCACTGAGGTGTTCCCCACTCATATTCAGTTCATTTAGTGTTATATCACATTGGTAAGTTGATTATTTCATGCTTTTTGCCTACTGGTACATCGTATGATGAAGCTGCTATCACACTTAAGCAATTTAATTTCAGTTTCAGTGTGACAGTCTAACTTGCTGATGTACTATCATTTCTCCTTTTTCACACAATGATAACTCATTTTTTTATTTTCTATTTTTTTATGTTTTTGATTTTTCAATGTTTTTGTATTTTTGATTTTTAAGGAAAGCAGTAAACTATTTACAAAAATTCTTATGAAAAACCAGTTATTCAGGATTCCTCATCCCGTTGAGTTTGACTAAATGTTCAAAGCGAGCCCTGTCAAAAGCTTTAGTATAAAGATCTGCCAGGTTATCTAGTGTGTCGACTCAGCACTTTGAACTTCAATTTAAATCAATCAATATAAATATATCAACAATCTCACACCCCCTTCATGTGCCTAGAGCAGCCACTATCAACATAAGTTGATAATCCTCCTTAGCAGCTCCTGCACACACCAACTAAGAAATTAGTTAGACTGCGGAACCTAAGCCTTAATGGTCTTGGGTCGTCCAAATTCACCGACTATTTGAACATCCATCCAATATTCATTACTCCTAACAGGAGTCTTGGATCTCAAACCTGTTGATGGAAATGGGGTTTGATTTCCATAAGGTCTCTGGTCCTGAGGGTTCCTATATGTGTTTGGACTATTTGACCTTTGAAAATTTTGATTTTGATTCCAAGAAGCTTGATTATGATAATTTCTAAAGCCATTGTTATAAAAAGTTCGACCACCATCATTTTGGTATCGATTTTGATATTGACCTTGACTTCTGAAATTATTAGAATTAAAATTGTTTATTCTTGGTGAACTGCTTCTTGGTCTCTCGTATCTGCCTGGTGGAGATCTAGGCTGAAATCTTGGTTGATTTCTTTGAAAACGAGGAACTTGTGGAGTTCCTTTTTCAGCCTTATCTACACCAACAGCAACATTTTCTGGTTGCTTAGCAGCAGATTTCTTTGGAGAGTTGGACTCCTTCTCCTGTTTATCACCACTAGTCTCTGGTGACTTCTCTCTCTTCCTCTCACTAACTTGTGCTTCACTCTTTTTGTTAGGACAGCAGCTAGCTACATGTCCCTTGGTGTGACATTTGAAGCACGATCTCTTTTTCGAAGACTTCTTTTCTGAAGCCTTTGAACTAGATTCTGGTTTTTCTGATAATGCCTTAGAAGGATTTGGTTCAGTTTGCTTAGTTTCATAATTTTCTATGTTCTTGTTTTTAGCAAACTCTATATTAGATTCATTTTCAATAACAGTTGTTTCCTCTTTCATGTCACTTCCTTGAGCAAAATCAACACTTTTAACAAAAGTTGGACTTTTATTCTTAGGATGTGATGTGTTCTTTTTCAAAACAGGTTTGCTTTTATTATCCTTCTTAGCATCAGCATTCTCAAAAATATTTCCTTGACGTGACGTGGAACTACTTGGTGATGTTGACCCAAAGTCCATGAGCTCATCTTCATCAGGCAAGAAGGAATAGTCATGACTAACAGGAGGTGGAACTTCATTGAAACCATGAAATCCCACACTGGTTTTGTCATTACTTTTCTTCAAGCCACCCATCATATGTTTCATAACAAAAGTAGAGTCCCTGAATTGACCTAATTTCTTTTTAGAAATCTCTTTTGTTTTCTCAGCCATCATTTCATGAGCTAAGTCAATCACTTGAAGTTTTTCGTTTAGTTTGGAGGTTAAAGAGTCAATTTTACTTTCATAACCTTTTATTTTCTTCAAGTATGATGATTCATTTCTTTTTGCAAAAAAGTTTGCTTCTTTTATGGTAGACATCTCGCCCACCAGACTTTGGTTTTGTGTGGACAACCTGTCAACTTCACCCTGTAATTCACGACATTTTAAACACACAGAATTAGACTTTACCTCTCCTATTTGTTTATCAAGGTTGGCCATTAGAGCCGCAAGCTGAGCTTCCATTCTTTTATATTTTGCTTCCTTTTCTTCAGCTTCCTTTTGATGGTCAGACTTTTGCTTTTCCTCTTCAGCATCTTTTGTCTGATCACCCTTCTCTTCTTCAGCTTTACTCTCTATCTTGACCTCTGCCTCAGCATCCACTTTTGCTTCAGCATCTTCCACAGTAGCTTCACCATCATCAACTGGAGTTATCTCTGCCATGAATGCCTGTGTGACATTGTCATCTTTTTCCAAGTGAATACTCCAGTCATATGAACCTTCTCCAGTTGTAGAGATCAGCGCTCTCGAGTTAGAGTTGTTTGATGCATTCCTATTGTTTGAACTCTGACTCGAAGTCTCCTGCTTTTGTTTTTGACATTCCCTAGCGAAATGCCCATAACTTTGACAGTTGAAGCATCTCACTTTGGTCTTATCAAAACCAACAGTCTTTCCTATAAACTTCCTTCCCGTTCGGTTCATAAATCTTTTCACTCTTTTAGTGATCATGGCCATTTGCCACTGCAAATCCATATCTTCAAGATCATCAGGGTCAATCTGATCATAATCTTCATCCAAAGTAGCGGGATCAGATATCTTCCCCTGAATGTAGTTTTCATACGAAGCAACAAATGAAGCGAGTAAAGCAAGATGCTCTTCAGCAGACTTCACACTCATTCGCATTGACTTAACACCACTACTCTGCTTAGAAGCTGATGTTTTCTTGGCTCCTGTTGATCCTCCCGAAGCAGCTACAAAACACACATCACCATCCTCATTCACTATGACCTGCTCATTCTCACATGAAAGAAAAGCAGTAGCAGAGTCGCTAGAAGCGTTGTGAGATGAAGAAGGTGCAAGCCCATTGTAAATTGTTGGATCTTGAACCTGATCATATCCAGTGTCTTTCTTCTTCATACTGAGCTCATAAGCTCTCAGATTTCCTACTACTTCTTCCAGCTCCTTTGTCTCATAATCTGCTTCACCCTTGATCATGAGAGTGTAGATATCCCACTTGGTAGGTAAGGCATCGAGCAGCTTGTCATTCTTTTCTACATCAGAATAGCAATCAATCTTATAGTTTTCCATTTCTGACATCAGATGATAGTAACGAGTGATGATGTCCTCAAGTGACTCATGCTTCATGTGCTTGAAAATAGCAAACTGCTTCTTCAGTAGTTCAATCTTGTTTTTCTTAACATCTGCATTTCCTGCATATCGTTTCTCTAATGCATCCCACATATCTTTTGAATTTGTGTACTTTGTGAATGTATACTTGATGCTATCAGGTAACGACATTTTAATAGCAGCCAATGCTCTCTTTTCAGCCTCATACATCTTTTTATCATTCTCTTCCATGTTCACATAGGCTGTTCTACGTGGTCTGCCCTCAAAGTCGTGAGTAGGGTTTGTGTACCCATCTTCAATACATATCCACATGCGCATGTCTTGATATTCAATGAAGGATTGGAAATGATCCTTCCATGTCAAATAATTTTCCACCTTCATCATCTTAGGCGGTTTGTTGGTAGTGCCAACCTCATGCTCCATTCTCAATAGCTCATTCAAACTAGACATGTTCGACATTTGTAACGTAATAGACTGATAAAACCGTACAAAACATCTCCGAAAACTGTGGTTACCAAATTACACCGTTAGAATCGTCTCGAAAACACGAAACCAATGATATCTAATGTCTAAAACCGAAATCGGGATTTTCCAGAGTCAGTTCGCGATTACGGATCTTCAGATGAGAAGTTCGACATTTTTTTTGCCCTAAAAATGCGAGGAATTCAACGGTGCAGACGGTTTCTTCAGATGAGTTACGGATCAATTTCTAATTGCAAAACTGTGAAATTTTATCGACGCTTGCCAAACAAAATTCCACCACTTAATTCCTCTCTTAAATTCGCTGGTTAATCACTTAATTTCGCTGGTCTGTTATGCTGAATCAATTTCGCTGGTTAGCTGCTAAATTCGCTGGTCAGTTACTTGTTTAAATTCGCTGGTCACAGTTCGCGATTACGACGACTGGTAAAGTCGCCGAAAACCGTAATAATTTCGCTGAGGAAAATTATCCGATTACCAAAGTCGCCTTTGGATTTAACTTCGCCGATAATTATGCTGGTTAAATTCGCAGATCAGTCAATTTCGCCACCCAGTAACTTTGGAAACTTAATCTTTCCGAATTTCTGATTCTTTTCCTGATCTTCCTAACAACTTCCTGCAAAACAAAATAGCAAATCAGCAGACTTTTTGCGAAAAACAGTGAAGAACAGAATGAAAACTGTGAAGAGCACGAAGAACAATCTTCGAATCTTCAAGAAATTTAGCCAAAAAAACTTCCAGAATCAACCAAAAACTTCCAGAATTAACCAAAAACACCAAACAAACAAACAGAAGATCAAAACAGCCAAAAAGATCGAAAATTTTATCAAACCAACAGAAAAATTCGAAAATTTTAAAACCCTAATTTTATCAGGTTTCAAAAATTCGAAAATTTCTTCCTGTTTCTACAGCAACCAATTCTGAACCGAGCCTTCAAGAGCCTAATGCTCTGATACCAATTGTAGGTCCCGTTGATGTGTATGGATCTTCAATAGAATTGTCAATCCAATCAAGAGTGCGGAATCCTCTTGATCAGAATATCACAGAAACAAGTAGAAGAACAGAACAGCAAGACACTTTCAACCTGGGTTTCTATTGATTATCAATTACAAAGAATTACAATCAATCAAACCCTAACCGATTTCATCCAAGCCTATGTCTATTACGAAATTGCTCTCTCTCACAAACTGTTTTGGCTGATTAACCTAAACCCTAAAGCCAAACCTTGTTTATATAACACAAGGTTGCAACTTAGGCCAAGGTTAAACATCATGGACTGCGAATTGGACAGGCCCAATTCGCCTCCACACACCCAATTCGTTGGGTTTGGTTAGCCCAAACATTATTATCTCACTAATACAAAGCTAAACCCGCTAACTGTTTATCGTTTAACTAATTACAAGATATCCAAAGACCAAATCTAAGCTGTTGTCACAAACATGCACCAACAACTCTTTTTGAAAAACTGTTTTCAAAACAAGTCAGTTAATTGTATTTACCAGCTTAAGCTGACGTATTTTCAAAATATTGAACTGCAGGTACCGAACCTTATTATAGGCTGGGAATCCTGAAGCTTAAGGCCTATGATGTCTAAGCTCTGTTTATTAGATCCTTCCTGTAGGCTTGTGCTGAAACACTTGTAATACTTTTATATATATATTCAAGCTTTATTGAATTTAATAATTTTACTCCAATACTTCCGCTGCATATTATTATTTTGTCATAACTGTTATCTAACCATCACGATTACACCCATCCGGGCCCACCGGGAATCGGGTGTGACAGGTTGGTATCAGAGCTACAATTTGATTGAATTAGATCTTAGTCCAAACTATGTGACATTATTTATTTTTTTATACGTTAAATACGTATCTATATGGATTACGTTGATTAAAACGTGTCCCTAGTCTTCAAATAATCCCAACTATGGGGAAGGAGAGGGACTATAAATCGTTTAAGCTATATAGCTAAATGTATATTAAAGCCCAATTACCAGCTGCGGTAAATAAGGCTAGTAAATCTGTTATATATAGATTTACACGATCTGATGCAAATTAATTAATTTGCTATTAAATTCTCAAAAACTTTATTGATGGCTATATTATTTCAGTTAAACTTATGGCAAGCCTAAATATTGGCGAAGCAACTAAGAAAAACGATGGTGATGATTTAGAGCACCAACCCCGTAAGGACGAAGAAGATAAACTTCGATCCCTGATTGCCGATAAAGTCGGTAAAGTCCTGACTGGATTTATGTAGGATCGTTTTCAGACCCAAACGAATCGATCAGAAGAGACCTCGTCCAATACGAAAGGCAGAAACAGACATATCGGCGTTATTTCAGCTGGATTGCACAAGAAATCACTTTAAACTGTCTCTGTATTGATATCAGATCGTTTTACAATGCTGGAGACACTTCGGCAGAGCTTCGCTACCGGAATCGATTCGTTACAAATGAAATGGCACAACATGTATTTATAGGCACAACTATTTCGCACGAAACAGTTTACACGAAATGGACTTGCCATTCCGTACGAAATGGACTTGCCATTCCGTACGAAATGGCCATTGCCATTTCATGCGAAATACCCAAATCTCATTTCGTGCGAAATGCACACTACCCATATATTTTACATTTTCTCGTACTACGTGCCCTGATCTAACTAGACTAATACAAGACTCAATACAAGACGAAGTCGACAGACATATGCACCAACAGACTCCCCCTTGGATGTTGACGAAGTCTTCGGTGTCGAGTCTTCGGTTGTCAATCCTTCAGTCTTTATCAATCTTCTCATTCTCTCCAAAGATTCTCCATTGTAAGTATCCTCAATCAATCTCTTTCTTCTCACTTATCCACAATCTCAATCTGACTTTATCTTCTCTTGATCAGATCTCTTGATTCCTTAAGTTCATCAACAGCTTGCGTGGATCACAAGATTCAAACCTGGCTCTTTACCATTCAAACACCTCTTGACTGTCTTCAGACTCCCCCTTTCGATATGCTGGGATCGTAGTCTGGCTCTTGTGTTTCCACAGGATCTGGAACCTGGCTTGAAACTTCCTATTTTCAGAAATCAGAAGCTGGCTCTTTCCAATCTTCATTCCAGCACAATCTCTACCTCACAATAAATTTCTCAAATTTAACATTTTACAAATTTAGACATCACATGCATGTATCGTTCAAAAATGATTTGATCTCTGATGACCACTTGTAAATTAACATCTCTTTCATCCTGAAACAAACTCTCCCAAACCTGTTCATCATGTTTAGCACTTGGAATTTTGAAAATCAGCCCTTCAACACCAGTTGTCGAAAATCTTTTTGTATTTTTGTTTTTAATGAAAAATAGTAAAGAAATATTTACAGACAATATTTTTGTGAGTTTGTGTAAGAGGATCATATCAGTTTTTGAGACAAATCACCAACACCGTTAAGCTTTAAACATTTTAAGTTCTAAACAATTCACTTAGATTGTCAGTATACTGATCCATTTAAATTTTCACACAAAGTTCAACTGTTTCGAGATACGAGATTAGTTGTTTTAAAGACTTAAACTTATTCGCGTATCCCACCTTAGAATATACTCCCGTATCCAGACTTCTATATCCAGTCTTATAGGTGAGTGTACACTAATGATAACTGTGAACGGGTTAAATGCGAGACCATGAGAGCTCAGGCTATTGCTTCCGCCCAATCAGAGAGATGATGGTTCAACTTTAGGTGTGTCCCATTTGGGGATCTTTTCTTCAACAACACATGATTAGCATTTTTCAATGTTTCATCATTTTTGTACTGAGGGTGAGCTTTAAAATTTAAGCAATGCAAAGCATTTTACGAGGACTAGGCTATTGCTTTTGCAAAATCAGAAGTCCTGGTATAATACCCCAAATATCAGCACGCACAAAGACCTAGTATGTCAGAAATAGAAAGTCTTTCAAACAAGATTTCGGGGGTTACCCATATATCCGAGAGATGTTCCCCACGAGATAAGAAAGTAATACTTATTTAGATTTATATCTCGAGAACAATCTACTGAATGTTCAAAAACCTACTGGCACATCCTCAATGAGACCGTTTATCACATTTGTCTTTCCAATTCTTTAGCGTGTTGTGATAGTCTACTGATGTACTATCATTTCCTCTTTTTCACAACAAAACTCATTTTTGAATTTTATCATGTTTTTGGCTTTTCTGGAAATTTCTTACTCCCCCTAAAATTCAAAATCATTGAAAAGAAATTTGACAAACTATACAAGTAAATTGACAATTGTTGTGAATTGCTTCAATTCGCCATCCACTAGGCATAAACAATCAGAACTCCCCCTTACACCAAACTATTTTCCCATAATGATTTCGAAACACTTAAGTTTGTTTTAATCAAAATGGTTTTTCCGGAAAATTAGTTTTGTTGAAATTCACAAACCATTTGTAGGTTAGGGGATAAACTCATCACTTTGTTCATTTTTAACCACTTGTAGGAAAGATAAATCAAGTACAATTTAATGTCCTTGATTCACCACTTGTAGGTTTATCACAAACACACCACTTGTAAGTCGAAATATCACAAATGGGAATTTTTCAAGAAAGATGCTGATTCCTGCTCCACGATTACTAACTTGGGAGCTCCGGCAAGTCCAGAGTTTTAGGTGTGATAGGTTCTATCCCAGTTACTCACCCGGGATGAACCATCTCCATCTGGTTTCTCTGTTTTCTTCTTATAAAATTCTTTAACCCCCTTGACTTTCCCGTCAATCATTTTTCCAAAAATATTTTGAACTGCGGGGTTAAAGGCCTTTTCAACATCA
Organism: Helianthus tuberosus; assembly: GCA_030545235.1. Classification (NCBI taxonomy): domain Eukaryota; kingdom Viridiplantae; phylum Streptophyta; class Magnoliopsida; order Asterales; family Asteraceae; genus Helianthus; species Helianthus tuberosus. Next base: position 49,726,366 of record CM060442.1, read on the forward strand.
AATTCTTTCTTTTCAGAAAAAAATTGATTTGAAATCTCAACTTTACCAACTTTTGATTTTAAAATCTCAGCCCGCAATGGTGGAAAATTTGCATCATCCAATGGCGGCACTGAATTCTCTTCTTTCATAACAATTTGTGGCTCCTCTGATTTTGTGGAGTCAGATTCATTGCCAAAAGATAGCTCCTCTGATTTTGACGAATCAGAATCATTTCTAAAACTATCATCAGATTTCTTAACAACCCATTTTTTGTTGTTAAGCTTTGCTTTTGTTTTGTAACCATTCTTTGAACATTCACCAACTTCAAACTTTCAATATTTGAAAACTTTAAATTGTTTGGTTGGTGGTTCATTTTCACCCATCTTTTCTTTCAGTTTTTCATAGACTCCCTGTTTTGTGTGAATTGCCTTTGTACAATTCCTGGAAATATGACCAACTGTTTTGCATTGAAAACAGGTTCTTGTCTCTTTCTTCTTCTGAACAACTTCTTTCTTCATTCCCTCTTGCTTCTTTACAAGGAATTCTTTAGTTGATTGCTTTCTTAACACTTGCTCCTTTTCCTCTTCAGATGATGTCCCTGAAACAAAAACAGTTTTTCATTTGTAAACTTTTTCATTTTTATGATTTTTTGGTGGAATAAAACCTATCCCTTTCTTTTTTGAAATTACCTTTATGGTTTGGTTTCTTTCAATAACCTGAACCAGAACTCTAACCTTTTTTCTTGTTTAATCTTTGTTGAACTCTTGAGGTGTAAGGTTTAGGTATTTCAGGAAGCTTCACATTTTTTATTTCAGAAATATTAATTTCTGTTAGTTTGTAAACCTTTTTGATCATTTCACTTTTAACACCTCTTATTGGAAATTTTTCATCAGAATATAATTTGTCAGAATCAATCAAAGTATATGCTACTTTGATCGGTTCGTCATTCAAATTAGATTTTGATAACATAAATTCTTTATTGTAAACTTGTTTGCCCTGTTTGACTTTTGGACTTGAAGTGTCGAACTCCGACTTTGACTCTGTTTTTTACTCCTCCGTTTCATCTTTTTCCAACACCTGATCGATAACTTTCTTTATTAACTCGTAATCATGATCAGTATCAGATGATGTGAAAGTAACATCAATATTGTCTGGCAAGTTATCTGAAGACTCAGATTCCCACTGTAAATTGGCTGCCTTTTTAACTCTTTCTGAATTTGGATTTCTTGGAGAATATCCATTTTCAAGCGGGAGTGGACATTTGTTGTAACTAACACTTTGTTTCTTACCAGAATTCTTCACTTCAGTATCTTCTTTTGTTTCAGACTTCTTCTCTTTAGATGTCTTTTCTTCAAATGCCTTCGTGCTTTCTGCTATAGGGTAAATCCTGTCAATCACATAAGACGAACATGAGTAACTTTTCAATAATTTGTTTACTCTCTCAATTTCAATTCTCTGAGTTTCCAACTTTTGTTCAAGTTCAGCATACATCCCAATGTAATAATTAATCATTTCCTGCTTTATCATGTATGCACCATTGAGTGTCTTCATAGCTGTAGCTTATTCACTACTTGATTCTTTGGATTGATTCATTGCTTTGTTTAAGACATCATACGATTCTTTCAGCCTGTTCATGTTGTGAATCAACTCACTGTTTTGCTTCTTCATAGTCTAACAGTTTTCACAATTCTCAAACACTTTCTCTGCAACAGTTTCCTTTTTAATCTCAAACTCTAGAATTTCTTTGTCCTGCGTCTTCATTACACGAACTTCTTCTTTATCATTCGTATCTTTCTTTGTTCCAGAGTTTAAACGCTTTCTTATATTTTCTGCCCAATAATCATCAGTAGTATATTTTTCACCATTATCTTTTACAATTTGATCAACAAAAGCTTTAGCCAAGAATTCTTTATCTGGACAGTAATTGTCCCAGCTAAATCCCTCTGCCAGTTTCTCATCATCTTGATCTATCATTTTGTTCATCAAACATGCTTTACTTTCTGCTGAAATATATTTATCCCAACTGAATCCTTTTGACGAACTTTCATCATCTTGATTCACCACATAAGTTTTCTTTGATGATTCTTCGTTCGCCTTCTAAGCATGTGCAGTTTGTACTTCTTGTTGTTGATACGGTTGTTGAGCAACTTGATGATAAATCGCTTTTTAATAATAATCATTGTTTCCAAACGGATTTTGAGCTCCACTTGCTTCGCGGTTTGTGCATTCTCTCTTGAAATTCCCTTTTTCCCTGCAACGAAAACAGGTAACTTTAGATTTATCAAATCCTAAAGTAGAAACATTAGCATCATGGAACTCATCTCTTCCCGTAATCTGTTTAAACTTTTCAGCTCTCCTCAACACACTAGCCAAATACCATTTTATATCCATCAACTCCATCTCCTCAACATTCACCTGATCGTAATCCTCTTTTGTCAACATCGGATTTCCGATTCTTCCAGCAACTAAGCTCCCATACGATTCTAACACAGTCACCAACAGAGACATATGACTTTTGGCAACTTCTTCCGAGTAATTTTGATCATTTTCAAGATTTAAAGCAATGTTGCATTGAAGAACTTTTCCACTCTTTGTAGCAGAAAAATGCGGATCAAATGATGGATATGAAGAAAATCCCATATTACTGCTTGATCCTTGAGATGAACTTTCAGAAGAACTTTTTGCATTGAAAGCAGTTTCAATTTTTGGTGACAAGTTGTTCTTATCACTAAGACCACCTTTGTAATATAGACCAATGTCTTGTTCTCCATCATAGTTCTTCATTCTCGCTATATTTCGTTGTTCCATCTCTTGAGCTTCGAGTTGTTTAATAAACTCAATCAGTGTTAGCTTGTCAAAATCCGGTTTATTTTTCAACATCATAAGATACGTGCCCCAAACATCATGTGGCAACGCATCAGCCAACTTTTCAATCAATTCATCTTTATCTTTATTGATGTTTAATCTGTTCATATTCTTCACCAAATTGCAATATCTTTCAATAATCTGCTTGGTGTTTTCAGTTCTTAATCCACGGAATAGATCAAATTCTTTCTTCAAAAGTGACTTTTTATTCTTGATCATCTCGTGACTACCAAGAAACTTTGATTCTAATTCTTCCCATATCGAATGTGCACTACCGTTGTGTTGAAGTAAAATCAAGATGTCTTCTTTAATAGCTTGCTGCAAGAGACTAACCATCATTTTTTCATCTTTGTATTTCTTTTCCTCCTCAACACTCAAATTTCTAATTTCAATTTTCACTCCATCATCCTTAACCAGTCTACTATATTGAGATTCAGTATGTTCCCAAGCATCTAAGTGATATGCTTGAACCCAGTTTTCAAAACCTCGGCCCATCCACTGTATTCCTCGATACTCATGAGCTTAGGTGGTTTTTGAGTTGTCCCTGTTTCATTTTCTAGCATCGTACTCTAAGTAATAGACATCGGACTGGCAAAGGCATTATAAAACTCGTTCTCCATGATTCGATACTTAAAAGTTCACAAAAACAGTCTTTCAAACGAAATGAATCTGAAACGAAATGACACTTGGTGCGAAAAGCTCAATTCGTAATCTGATGTACTATTTCAAGCGAAATAGTCTTTCACACTGAATGAACTTTTTCAAGAGAAAACAACCTTCGTGCGAAATGAAATGCTGATTTCGTGCAAAATGAAAATCTGATCTCGTGCGAAATGGAAAGCTGATTTAGTGCGAAAAGAAAGCTGATTTCCCGCGAAATAACTATATACTCAAACGAAATGATATCAATTCGTACGAAATGGTACTTTCGGACAGTTTTTCACCAAATTGATCAAGTTTTACTTCGAATTAAGATCTGATTCTTTCTAGGGTTTGTTAAAACAGTGTTTCGCACATTATATTTAAAAATCAAGCCATTTTAACCGTGAAAACTTGTTAATTTTGAAAATGAAGGTGTAGAAATCAGAATTTGCAGCTGAAATGGTAAGAACTATTCCTCCTCAGCTCTGATACCACTTGTAGGATCGTTTTCACACCCAAACGAGTCGATCAGAAGAGATCTCGTCCAATATGAAGGGCAGAAACAGACGTATCGGAGTTATTTCAGCTGGATTGCATAAGAAATCACTTTAAAATGTCTCTGTATTGATATCAGATCGTTTTACAATGCTGGAGACATTTCGGCAGAGCTTCGCTACCGGAATTGAATCGTTACAAATGAAATGTCACAACACGTATTTTTAGGCACGGCTATTTCGCACGAAACAGTTTACACGAAATGGACTTGACATTTCATACGAAATGGCCATTGCCATTTCGTGCGAAATGCCCAAATCTTAATTCGTGCGAAATGCACACTACCCATATATTTCACATTTTCTCGTACTACGTGCCCTGATCTAACTAGACTAATACAAGACTCGATACAAGACGAAGTCGACAGACATATGCACCAACAATTTATGGCCACACTTAAAGGGCCAGAGCCATCAGTACAAAAAGAGGACTCTGTTTCTAAACCCCATTCTAATACTCATAAGACTGAAAAGACTCATTTCTCCTCAACTAAGAGTGAGAAGAGTATTAAGAGTATCAAGAAAACTGACTCACATGACTCTAAGAAGGGGTGTACTTAAAGTACTTTGTTTCTTGTAAACCACGGGACTTTACGGGTGAGAATGGAGCCATTGACGCTCTAAAGTGGCTAGATGAAATGGTAACTGTTATTGATATAAGCAGTTGTGCCATCATGGACACCGTTAAATACGTGTCCCAATCCTTCAAGGAGGATGCTCTAACTTGGTGGAAGGCACTGATCCAATCCACCGGCAAGGTTGCATTATACAACCTGAGTTGGTCAAAGTTCGTGGAACTGATCCGCGAAACTTATTGCCCACCTCACGAGGTGGAGAAATTTGAATCTGACTTTCTGAAGCTGACCATGAAAGGCCTCGAGTGTCGAGCCTATGTATCTGAATACAACTCCTTATCAAGACTCGTGCCATATTTAATTGCCCCCGAGTCTAGGCTCATTGTGCGGTTTATTGTAGGACTCGCTCTAGAAATTAAGGGGATGGTTAAATCCGCCAAACCTACAACTTTTAGATCCGCTGTGGATCTAGCCTTATCCCTCACTGAATATGAGATAAGGGAAAAAATGGCGAAGGTCGAGGAGGATCACAAGCGAAAGCGTGATGATACCCCTAGTAAGGATTACCAAAAGGGTAAGACTGGTTCGAGTTATCAGTCCAATCCAAACGAGGCAAAACCTAAATGTAAAACCTGCGGGAAGAAACACTTTGGAAGATGTTTCCATGAGCAGACCAAGGGTTGTGGCATCTGTAAGCAAATGGACCACAAGACTCATGAATGCAAAAACTTAAAAGATGCCATCTGCTATGGATGTGGCGAGAAAGGGCATATAAAAACCCGCTGCCCAAAGAGGGCGACTGATGGGAAGAACAAGGCCACTGATGGCAAGAAAAGCAATGCTTGAGCCTTTCAATTAGATGCAGGAGAAGCAGTTTAAGACACAAATATCATTACGGATCTGTTCCCGTAAATGATTTATTTACTAGAAACGTGTTCTAAACTCTGGAGCTAGTTAAACTTCATCGATTGTAAATTTAATAAAATTCAAATTCGGCCCTTTATGGCTTAAATATTTTTTATAAAAATCAAGTGGCCAATGTAGATGGTTTCACAATTCTTAATAGATATGATATATCTATCATGACTCAATATGTCTTTGTTAATCTTTTATCGATAAATCTTGCGGGATTCGATATGGTTCTAGACATGGATTGGTTAGTTCAAAACCAAATTCACATTGTGCGCAGTAAGAAACTCGTCGAAATTAAAATCCCCATCTGGTGATATACTCACCATTCATGGAAGTTCAACACTATGGATTGCCAGAGGAAGCTTTTATGCTTAAGGCATCCAAGTGATTGAAAGGAGAATGTGCCATCTACATGTAAACAAGGAACTTTTGACGAATTGAAGTCGAAGGCTGAAGACCTTTTTGGTGGATGGACATGAGAAGTCCATAGCCACTGATGTGATTAAAATACAACATATAAATTATGTTAAATGCGACGTAAAAGCAAACCTTTTTAGTACTAATGTTGGAAAAAGCTCGTGTTTTCGTTCCTTTTATATTTTCAGGGATAAAAGAGCTTAAATTTGCAAAAGGAGCAAAAAGACAGCAAAATCCAACATAAATGTAAAGAAGAAGGAATTGCCGAAGCTCGCCAGGCCCCAATTCACATCCAAACCTCAAAATAACAAGAACAGAAGGCTGACACGGGGCCGAGTCCACCAGACACGGGCCGTGTCCGAAGATGGATACTTGGCAGGAGAAAAAGACAACTGCAAAAGACAAAAATGGTAGCCAACATGGGGCCTTGTTAAACCAACACGAGGCATGGTCAACGCAAAGATTTTCAGAATCTGTGATAGTACAGCAAGTGCTTTGGCCATAGGCCGTGCCGTTGACACACGGGGCCATTTTAGTACAACATCAGACAAGAAGTTAACGAGGAAGGGAGAGAGAGATGGGCACGGGGCTGTGCCAGCCGGGCACGGGCCATGCTGAAGCTTCTGAAGTCAGCTATAAATAGAAGTGCTTGGTTCCACTTCAACTCGTCCCTTGGCAAACCACTTATCTCTCACTTGTCACCACTCCACCACCACTACAACACCATCGTCCACCACCATCATCCATTTTTCTATCTTTAGAGTGTGTGTGTAGTCTCGAGATCCAAGATTGATCATAAGAATCTTTGTCAAACAAAGGACATGCTTGGCTACATTCTTACATCAGTTGGTGAAGACGTATCTTTTATGTATTTCTTTTATGATTTTCAAACTTTGGCTACTTTTTAATTGGGTATGTATTAATGACTTTAATAATTAGTTTTTTATATCCAAGGCGAATTTATTCAACTACTCTTCATATGTTCGTTTACTCAACATGTTCATGTCTTTATGGTCTATATAAAGCATGTTAATTAACCCAAAAGGGAGATTAGAAGGGTGGTTTGGGTAATTCTATGTCTCGTTCAGTGTATAGATCCTGCGAGAACCTGGTTCAAGCCTAGTAACACCTCACGAGTAGGAGTGGGCATTACCCACCACGGGAGAGGTGCAAAAAGCTTGAATCCCTTATTCATAAACTACTATTAATACTTTAAACCAACCCCGCGAGGACTGTATCCCTGCTGACTCACACCAACAGGTTGAGGGTGATCGCAGCCTCGTAAGGGAGGTCCACCACATTTTGCATTAATAACTTACTTAATTATCTTTCAATAATCCGACCTAGTGGGATTGTATCCTTGCTGACTCAAACCACTAGGTTGAGGGTAACGTTGCTTCCAAAAGCCCTAGTATTATAACTAAGATAATCTCTTAAAATGCCCAAAGTGCAGAAATCAACAAAAAGGGTACATGAAAGATAAGCTGGATCCAAGTGATGCTTTCTTGACTGTCATTTTTAATTTATTTTTATTTTCTGTTTTTATCTTTTCATTAGTTTAAAAAATATTTTCTTAAAAGTTGGTTCGATTAGACGTTAACGATAAGCCGGTACTAAAAGCTCTTGTGTCCTTGGATGACCTCGGAATCTTGCAATCACTATACTACGTCCGCGATGGGTATACTTGCCCTAGTGTGTGTGTAGAGTGATAGTGGAATATTGCGTTTTAAATTTAAAACTTGAAATCGACGAGTAAAAAGAGCTAAAAATATAACTAAAAATACACTTACACCGACACACGTCAAGTTTTTGGCACCGTTGCCGTGGATACAAGGATTTTAAGAAAGCTTAAGATTAACGGCCTAATCAATTTTTATCTTTTCTTTTTATTTTTCTTCTTTTTTTTCCCTTAAAATTATGCTTTCAGCAGTTTTGGCACGGGGCCGTGTGGGATCAACACGAGCCATGTTAGATCTGTAGTATTTGTGAGAATCTGTTTTCTTGTTACTGGAACATTTGACATGGGGCCGTGTTACAGGAGCACGAGGCCGTATTGAATTTCCAGTACTAGGAACCTGAAAACAGAAAGATATCCTGGACAGCACGGGCTGTGCCAGCCACAGCACGGTGCCGTGCTACCCTTCTGATCAAGTTTTTTTTTTGTTTTTGGTCGTAGAAAATCACATAATTCTGTATAATTCGCAGGAATACAGTTTGCTGCATGACCTCCACCTCCGACAAAGACATAAAAGTACAGCTTGACGAACCCAAGCGCTTTTTAAGAAAACGCCTTAAAGCCAAAAACCAAAAAAAAGCCTCGACCCAAAACCCCCCTATGGCGGATCAACGAACTCTCATGGATTACCTACGGCCTACGGTCGGTAATCTTGGAGCCGCTATTAACCCTCCTAATTTCGATGCTAATAACTTTGAGCTTCGACCACACCTTATCCAAATGCTCCAAAATTCCGCCACTTTCCATGGCCTAGCCGATGAAGATCCCCATTTACATATTACCAACTTCTTGGAAATATGTGACACCTTTCGGATCAACGGAGCCTCTTGCGATGTCGTTAGACTTCGTATGTTTCCTTTTTCCCTCTAAGACCGATCGAAAGCTTGGTTAAACACCCTCCTAGGTGGGTTCGTACACACTTGGGATGTCCTTGCCCAAAAATTTCTGTACAAAAATTTCCCTCCCGCTAAAACCGCCAAACTCATGAGCGAAATCAACACCTACTCTTAAGAAGATGGGGAATCCTTGTACGAGACATGGGAACAAGTGTCCATCTTCTACAACGGACTCTTACCGCACACAAGGCAAATCCTTGATTCCGGCTCCGGGGGACTCCTTGGGAAACAACGACCCTAGGAAATTTATAATCAAATTGAAGACTTTGCTCAAAATAGTTTTCAATGGCACACCCCTAGGGGCTCAAAGTCTATATGTAACACTCCATGTTACGAAAGTCAATGTACAAGTCAAAGTTAAAGTTAAAGGAAGAAAAGATTGCTAATTGCGATCTGTCACTCCTTTCTTGACTATGGATTTCACACTTGACTTGTAATCGAATCTTTTATTTTAATTACTTTCGTTTTATTATGTGGAGTATCTGTGAATAATCGAGGTTTAATCGCATGTTTTATCGCTAATCGCATTCGCAATCGCATTCGCAACTCGAATTGTGCGTTCTGGATATTGTTTTACGTGTGTGTGCTATTTATGTGTTACTTGTACATGTTTACTTTATGTTTGTGGGGATTATTCGAAACGCAATCGCAGCTCTATCGCAATCACAGTCTACTCGCAAACGCTAAACGCAAGTTAATTATGATGATTGTATGTTAGATATAGCGCGTGTCGATTAAGTTAATGCATTGAAACGCTCAACACGCAAAACGAAACGTCGAAACGAAACTCGTCAGAGCCACTCGATTGAGTGACCGTTCGATCGAATGGCCATCCGAACGGATTGCCATCCAATCGAAGTGTCATCCGATCGGCACGCCATCCGACACTTACCCCTCCTTTCCCTTTTTGGCAACCTATAAATACCCCGTGTCACATCACTTGTGATGTGACATCTCTCTCTCACTCGACCCACACGCTCAAGCCCTTCTTTGTCTTGATTCCTCACGATTCTTGTAAGTTTTCAACTCAAATCTTGTACTTCTATGATCTACACGCACTACTTCATCTTTTTCGCCTTTGAATCTTAACTTTTAACCGTGGAATCAGCGGATTTGAGGTGTTCTAGGATGATGTTGTCATGGGTTCTTATGAACTTTAAGTTTTGGTCTCATTCCATCAAGAACAACTCAGATCTGAAGGATTTCCACAAGACTTAACATTGTTTTCGCATAGATCTAAACATTTTCAAAGTCAAAACCGATAGAATCGGAGCTCATTCAGGCCTTCTACTTTCTCTAGTGATGTGTCGGTTTGAGATCTGAATCCTATCAACGAGACAACCGATTTCGGATTGAACATGAAACCACCCATCACGAACAGTTAACTGATCAGATTGGGGTGATTCCCGTTCGATCGGATAACTCGAGTCTGATTGGGATTTCCGTTGATTAACACGTCGTCATACCGTCTCGATCAAGCCGCAAAACTTTCAAAATGATCAAGTTCAAAACGATCAGATTCGTGGGGACGGATTGTTGTCTGATCAGATTGCCATCCAATCGAACCGCAATCCGATCGGATTGCATTTAGGACTCAACACTTCAAATTTTTATAATTTTCAAAGATCATCAGTTTCTAACGGATTGCCATCCGATCGGATTGCCATCCGATCGGATGACCATCCGATCGAATGACAATCCTGCTGTGAACTTGTTCTTGATGTGAGGGTATTTAATCATGTTTTAAAGTGTTTAATTATGAGGTTTTACATGATTATGTGTATGAAAACGGGTTACTTTGAGTTGGTTTTGATTTGCATGTACTCGGAGCATAACGGATGGCTTTTGGAGCTTGACGGAAGGTTTTCGGGAAGCATTATGGAGTGTTGGAAGCATACACACAAGTTGGAAGGCTAAAATATGAAAAACGGGAACTTCGGTAGCAATCAGCGCCACTAGTTGCTGATTTCAGCGCACCACAGAAAGAAAGTACCATTTGGCGCACTAGGCGCTGTTTTTGGTGCACTGGGCGCTGAATCCAGATGTGACTTGCGAATTTCTTGTTTTTCCCCCATATTTAAGCACAAACATTCCCCAAACAAAATTATCATTAACCCTAGCCATTTTCCACTTCCCAAGAATGAATTTTGGAGCTCCTAACTTCAATCCAATCATCAATCATGCAATTCCTCATCAAGATTGAAGATCAAATCAAGAACATGAGCGACTAAACCACCTATGATCATCTCCAGGACAAGGGTTTGTGTTAGGAACCGGGTTGACTTACTTTTACAAACTTTTGGATTGAGATTTGACTAATCATTCGGTTAGTTTATCTTTATTGTTTATTTATTTTTGATTAAACATTGTTAGATTATCATTTGCATACTTGTTCATCCGTTATTTGGTTTTGTCATCAACAATTGGGATTAAATTCTAAGTTGTCATTGTCTTCAACCTTTAACCATTGAACTTGTTCATGTTTATGAAATCTAGGATTGGTAATTATCTAGGTTACTATTCAGTTGCATCAATCTTTCAGTTTCGATCGTGGATCATTGCAATCAAATATATTATCTGTTAATTATTTATCAAAACAAGTAGTTAGCAAATCAATTCTATGTGATTTCCAATTGGTAGTAATTAGGTTACCCATGTTTCTTCACAACCTGAAAACCCGGAGATTGGTCCCTCTTCTCATAATTGTTTACAATCATAATTTATATTTTTTTTCATAGTTCTTTTAAAAAATGCAAAAAGCAATTAGTTTAGACATAGATGATAATTAAAACAACGAGCTTTCGTACTTTCCACTGATTCCCCGTGGATTCGACACCCTACTTACCCTTTACAAGTAAAAGGTGAATAGGACATTTTTAACTTTATTTTTGATCGACCTTACGAGATCGATCAAAATGGCGCCGTTGCCGGGGAGTCGGTGCGCTTAGTTTAGTTAGTTGTTTTTCTTAAAAATTCAAAAAAATCTAAAAATTAGAAAAAAACCAAAAACCCAAAAATATTTCCTTTCGTTTGTCTTTTAGTTGTTTCGTTCCATATTACGCTTGTTTCTTGTTTGTCTGTGTGCATGTGATTCCAGTGTTGCATGCATACCAGGTTTTCCAAGAAATCATCGCCGCTCTTATTTGATCCAGAAATTGAGAAGACTACTCGACAGAATCTCGTTCTTCTCCGTTCAGCAGTGAAAGCTAAAGCTCAGTCGTCAACATTTGCTAAAGATCTTGAACAAGCAGCTCACGAGATGGTTGACCAAGAGCCACAAACTAAGCACAAAACAAACCAATCCCACCCATTCCAGATCCACCAATCCCTCAAAACCAAAACCAAAATCAACCACCGCTACAACCATTTCCACAATTCAACACAGGCCCACAAAACTAACCGGGAAATCTGAATCTCCGACAGGGGGAAATCATTCGCCTTAATCAACCACAACATCAACACGGGTATGATGAGGGTTCCCAACACAGAGAAGGTAGTGTTCATACTTGGGAATCCGGTTGGGAAGATGATGATTATCAAAATCAGTATGATGGGAGATACGCAGATTATAGGTACGATGAGGGGTATAACGTGAATCAAGGATACCCGGTCCAACAACAGGTTAATCAAAGAAATCAAATCCCGCGCCCAATTCCACAAAATCAAGTTCAACATGGGGTTTCGCAATTCAATGCGGGGAATCAAAGAGCTATTAATCGGGTTGGGGGTAATCAGATACAGTTTGTGGATGGTGTCCCACAAGTCATTCAAGGGGCACCAATTCAAGGCGTTGAAGGTCACTGTCGACTAGTTGTAGTACCGAACTCGTCGGCTATAGTCACACCGGTTGGAAACAATAACAGACCTTTCGAGGTGAGGCCTCAATACTTAGTCTATTTGCCGGTGTTTTATGGAAAAAGGACCGAAGAACCATACTTGTACATTGCAAGTTTTGATTTGATTTGTCAGACGATTAGGGGTTCGGGGTTTACAAAGGATGAAGTGAAGCTGATGCTGTTTCAGTTCACCTTGAAAGACAAAGTTCGACAGTGGTTTGCAACATTACCTCCGGGGAGTATCTACACTAGGCAAGAGATGCAACAGGTATTCTTGGAGGAGTATTATACTATGAATAGAACCAGTGAAGCTCGGGATGCAATTAGAGCATTCCAGTAAAATTCAGGGGAAGCGTTCCATTAGGCATTCACAAGGTTCAAGGAGATGTTAAGAAAATGTCCCCATCGTGGCATTCAGATATGGGAATTGATTAAAGCGTTCTACGTTGGGCTACTTCCTGACGATGTAAGAGATCTCATCGCCATTAGTAATGGTACGTTTCTCACAAACACCGAGGCCGCAGATTGGGCAAACATGGCGAGATAAAGTGCCACTTCAAAGAGACAGGCACAATCTAGCAGGAGGGCGAGATCAACATCAGCGAGAGCAATTGATTATGAAGCTGAAGAACGGGTTGAGAAATTGAAACAGCAGAATTAGCTATTAGAGCGACAGGTAGCTCAGATGAAGTTGGGAAAGGGAGCTGAAGTTAGGGAAACTAATGCGTTCGTAGTATGTACAGATTGTGGTGAGTTAGGACACCAGGTTGAAGTGTGTCTTGCAAGGATGGGTCTGAATGAAGAGGTGAATTAAGTATTCAGCGAAAGAAAACAATATGATGTGAAATCAAATACATATCATCCAGGTTTGCGAAACCACTCCAATTTTAGTTACGGTAATTCTGCTAATCAAATGAACCCTAATTTTCAGGTACCCATGCAAGGAGGCTAGCAGTATCAGAGTCGTCAAGGTAATTACTCACAAGGAAATTGCCAAAATCAGGGCCCATATAATCAAGGTAATCAGCAAGGCAACTTCTCAAGTGCTAGCAGTGGAACGAGTGACGAAAAATTGGATGCTATTATGAAGGACATCTAGAAAGATAATGAATTCCGGGACAAAACATCCGAAGCAATGCAGAAGCAGTTGGGGCAGTTAGAAGAGGATCTAGCCCAGCTGAGAAGAGATCCAGGTAAGTTGCCAAGTACTACCACAGTGAATCCAGCACATCAGTCATCTAGCTCGAAAAATGGAAGAAATGTGCATATCAACGCGGTAAGAATTCTTCCGACTTCTGAAATTGGTAGTGTCACAATTACTCCACCATCACAATTAGTTGAGGAGCTGGTGGAGGATGTTGTTAATGGATTGGATTCTCAACATGATCGGGACCAACCAAGGGATGAGAGGTGGGAATGGTTTAAACAATTTAGATTAATCTACCCTTACTCGATGTGATTAAAGTGAGTCCCGATCATGTGGAGTGTTTGAAAGAGTTAAGTACCCAAAAACGACTTCACAAGTTTCCTAAAAAACTTTATTTGACTGCAAATGTGAATGCCGTTTTGTTGGGTACCCTTCCCCCCAAACTCCAAGATCCAGGGGTACCCATTATTTCCGTACAAGTGGGTGAATTTAAAATAGAGAGGGCATTGTTGGATCTTGGAGTGTGTGTTAGTATTCTACCAGGGAGTCTGTATGACCAATATGATTTTTGTCCGCTACAAAAAGTCGACACCACCGTGGTGTTGGCTGATTAGACTCCCATGTGTTCGAGGGGGATTGTAAGAGACGTAATTGTGAAGGTAGAAGAGTGTTACTACCCAGTTGACTTTTTAGTGCTTGATTATGCCACAAGTTCAAAGAACACGCACCCTCTAGTCATTTTGGGTAGACCGTTCTTAGCGACTGCTCATGCAATTATCAACTGTGTTGATGGAACGGTAAGTATAAGGTTTGGTGACTGTGAATTGCGGTTAAATGTGTATTCAGATGCTACTAATCCTCCGATTTCAGGTGAACGCTCAAAAGCTGAAAATGGTGATGAAAATGTTTCTCCTACAAAGGAGAGTCAAACAAAACAGGAGTGTTTGTTGGTTGACAGGTTTGAAGTAGCAGGAAGCAAAGTAGTAAGGAAAAAGGAAAGTGTGGTGCATGAGGAGTTTAAAATGGACAAAGGAAAGTCACAATGGAAGAAGAAGGAAAAGAAACCGCCTGAATGTGATAATGCAAAACGGAGGTTAAAGTTATTCGGTCCAATGTGGAAGACAGTGGACGACTTACTGGAGCATTAGCGGAGTACATACTTAGAGGCCATGGGACGCAAACATCCCACTCGACCACCATAAGGGTATATCAGGTACGGTCTGGCTGAAGACATATAAACTTAGCGCTCTCGGGAGGCAGCCCGAGGATGTAGAGTAGTGTATATTTGTTTTGTTTTTGCGTGAGTATTTTTTGCAGGTTACGAGGTTATTAATCTCTACGGATACAATGGTCCAAGTGTGGGGATGTTTGGTAAAGTCCCAATATGTTCTAGATGCAGTTGTGGACGATGCGCGGATTAGAGTTCAGTCAAAACTGTCCAAACTCAATCTCCATTTGGACGGGGATGATCTGAACACTAATCGTAGAGATTGACCCGAGTACTTGTTGGACACGACCGCGAATGGAATGCTATACGGTCGTGGTGGAACATGACGCATGAGGATTCTATGCTTTTATCCAGGGGAGTCTGTTCCACTTTTATTATTGCATTTTTATTCGTGTTTTTGGTGGTGTTAAACTTTATGTGTTAGGGAATGCGTTAAATTATTTGTTTTGGGATCTCATGAGGTTTTTTAGTTGGTATTCCCGGGTTTTGTTTAAAAAACACGATACATTGGGGACAATGTCATCCAAATGTGGGGATATGGAAACCCGGGAAGGGAAAGGCTTGGGACAGAGTTTTAAAGAGGTTGAAAAATGATTAAAAACGATGGAAAACGAAAAAAAAAGAGAATTTTGAAAATTTTAAAGAATTTCATCGCCTTAAGTGAACTAAATGGATACGAAAACCGAACGTTTCAATCACTAATGGGTTCCTTACCAGTAGTAAACTAACATAGTCCCTTGTCATGGCCATTCCTTTAAGTTTCATGAGAGCAGGTCTGACAGGTGTTTTCAGTTAAAAGAGTTGAGAAGAGATGTCTATTTAGGGGTAACATGCTTTAGATTGCATATGCTACATGTCGTAACCCTTTTTACCCCTTCTTTGGTGAGAATTTTGAGCCTGTAGAATGATAGAATGATTTCCATTAAGACTTCATTTGTTGAGAGCAGGCCGCAAGTTATTCTGTGTTAGAACTTGTATAATTTGATACATGCTGAGATTGTGGTTTGACATGTGCACGTAAATGATAAAGGCATTAGGATCTACCTTACAACCTGTTTGTTCGTTTTATGTTTACCTAGCTATCACCCTTAGTAGCCCTGTTGAGCCTAGTTACCTTTTCATTTGTCCACCTAATGTGAATTGTTTGAACAACTGAAAAAGAAAAAAAATAGAAAACAATGAAAAGAAAAAAAATATAGAAAAGGGAAAAAGAACAAAAATAGAAGTGATGTGAATATTATTTATGTTCTTGGGTAGAAACCAACCCGAAAGTGTTAGTTGTTATGTGTTGCAAATAAAGTTGTCACGGGTTGGTCGTTTGTTTGTTCGCCATATGAGAATATAAATATAAACCGAAAAATTTCCTACCTTTAGCCTAAGCCCAAAACAGAAAGTCCTTTTAATGTGTTCCGTGTTATATGATACAGTGGAGGTATGATTTTCATTCAAGCCTATGATTACAGGATTTCGTGTTTGGTTTTGAGTGATATAAATACTAGCACATTACACGCTAGTTCATATATTAAACCGAGAGGAGAGTTTATTGTGAGGGGCATGTGGCATGTGTTGTAATCCTAAGCATGTTAGTTCTGAGTAAACAAGTCTTAAGTTTTAGAAATTGCACCAATTACTTGTCGGACTGTCAATCTTGATTGTGTTAGCCTATGGGACGGGTATGACTTGGGACTTAAATTGTTGAACTGGTTAAGCAATTTAGAGGTGTTGTTACTATGGTGAGTAGTTCCGTATTGGTTTGTGTGACACCTGTGTCACTTCAACCATCAAAAAAATACCAAACCAATGAAATATTGTATTTCATACTTGGGATTTGTATAAATATGTGTATCGTTTGCACATATCAATTCTTGTTCGATTTCGGGCTCTAAATCGCTTTCTAGAAGGTTATACGCGCACCGATGCGTAAATATAACCAGTTTAATGCAAAAAAACACTCCGGAACAGTGACATAGGCTTAACATACCTTAAATAACCTTTACATAACTTAGAAATAAGTTTTGAAGGCTTTGGTATGGCAAAATCAAGTCTATTCGCTTACAGGGACTACAGTTGACAAACTGCGAAAGTATGCCAATTTGAACTGTAAAAGACATTCCGGAATATGACCATAAGTTAAACATACCATAAATATCCTCTACATAGCTTAGAAATAGGCTTTGAGGGGTTCGGTGTGCTAAAATAAACTTTTGGGACATTCAGGGACTAAAAGCGTCAAAAAGTGCATAAGTTTGCATTTTCGCGCATAACTTACGTTCTGAATACATCCGGACGTCCAAAAATTTATGTAAGCACTAAAACCAGCTGTTAACAGTTGTTAACCACTCATAATCCCAATTCCACATGTTGCTACCTGATCATGGGGGGCCAATTGATGTTCCATAACATTCCAACAAGTGTAGGGATGAGATTAAAACCCGGTTTTCAAGAAACGATCCTAACGGTTGTCCAATTCCTATAGATACCCACCTCCATTCTTTCCAAAAACCCACAAATCTGATCTAAAAGCTCTAAGTTAAGCCATTGCTTCATACCTGAGCTATTCGATCAAGATTTACTATCGGGGACCCTTTGTAAGTGTTCCTTCGTTCTTTTATCGCTTTTTGAGTCCGAAAGTCAAACTATGTTTGACTTTCTGCGTTGACCAGTTTATGGTCAACACGAAGTTCGATTGAACTTCATAACGTGAGCGTAATCACGATGATTATAGTCCATAGTGACTATACCTACTGATTACCACGTTATCTAGGCTTAGTGATGAGTCGTAGTTTCGGCCAGAATACGTATTCTTGCGTATTTTGTAACCGAACTACTTATGGGTATCAAAACCATTTGTTTTGATACCAAACTTATTTTCTAACTTAGTTAAGCATGTTTTAACGTGCTTAGCTCGCCACTTTTAGTTTTGTGCTTGTCTAGGGTCGTAAAGGTAAGCGATCTAATCAATCGCTTATACTTTCGAACCCGACCCGTTTGGTCGATCATTAGGATCTGACCAAACACATTAGGTGACCATAGTTGTATAACCTTCCGAGGTTATACCTTATGGTCAGGACGTTTAGTTAGTTGTATGATAGGTAGTCTATATGCCTTAGAAAAATTACCAAAATACCCTTTTTGCGCCAAAATTCATTTTAAGCATATGTAACATAACTTTTGACATCTAAACTGATTCGGAAACAATATTAGACATGTTAAGGCATATTTTACTTATCATAGGACTAGTTAGGCGGTCCGAACGCGTTTCACGCGAACGACGCGTTATAGTAGCATAAGCTACCTAAACTGGTCGTAATGGGTCGTAAGCACTTAGGTTAGGTTTCATTTTAGTATCTAGGCTTTGTTAAACCATATTACATGAGTTCCCATACTCATTTGGTTTACGAGCCTTCATTCTATCCGATCCTCCGATATAGGTCCGGTTTATTAATGTAGATACCTATACTAGGTGCCGTTTGATTCCGTGATCTTCTAACTTGCTTGGTGGTTATCCTAGGACTTCTAAGCAATCTCAAGTGAGTACATAGACCCCTCTTTTACCGTTTTCAAACATTTTGGCGTGAAACACATGTGCCTACTTGTTACTTTCATGTTTTTCCATGTTTTCACATCATATACTTGCTATGTTCATTAGTACACTATTAGTACATTGTTTTACATTACATTTCATGTTATGTATGTCCATTGTGTGCATACTTAGTACATTGTTCTACATTACATTTCATGCTATGTATGTCCATTGTGTGCATACTTAGTACATTGTTTTACATTACATCTCATGCTATGTATATCCATTGTGTGCATACTTAGTATATTGTTTTACATTACATTTTGTTGCATATGCTCATCCAGCATATGAACACATTATATTACATTATGTGAACCATTTGTATCTATTGAACTATGTGAACCATTTGACAATAGACATTTGACTATACCTAAACATTTCTACAATTGTGAAACATTATATCTTGATGGTTTGGTTTGAGTAAGTGATTTAAGTAACGAGGCGTGTGTAATATGATACAAGCACGGTGGATACAACGCTGGTACTTCCTATATATAAGTGTTTGTATGGTATTACATATCGTAGCGTTATTTGAATCATTTCAATTTAAGACATATAACATTTTATACAAATAACATACTTTTCACAAGACATTGTTTTACAAACAACTTATCTTATACAAACTCATTTTACATGGTTATTCATTTAACCATACATTATTCTCTTATTTATACATATCATCTGAACTTATTGTTTTTCAAATGATTTACAAAACAAATCAATTTACAAGGTTCATGACTAAACTTTATTAAACAACTCTTTCTAAACTTACAAGTCATGAAACCTATTTTCACAAAACCTATGTATCTCACAGGCATTTTTATGCTGACGTACCTATTTTCACATGTGTTTTCAGGAGTTGATGCATAGGACTTATCGAGACATACTTAGGCGGACCTGTGCCTTAGTGACTTAAAACGAGACAAGAACTAGTTAATTTATGTTATGTACTCTTTATTTCTTGTTTAAAGACAATGTAACTCGCTTGTTTGATGAATAAAATGAAACTTTAATTTCCATGGTTGTGAAACAATTAATTCTGTTACAACACTCCCCGACGTTTCCGCCACGTCTTGTTGTTTTACGTGGTCGGGGTGTGACAGAAAAGATGGTATCAGAGCCAATGGTTATAGGGAATTAGGTTATTAGTAATACTTTGACCTAGTCTATAACCTTCCTAGGACCCTAACGCGAGTTACTTGCGTTTAGTCATAAAAGAATACCGTCACCTATCCTTAGGCGACGACCACAATAAGGACATAAATTTCAAAACTTCTTTGAAAACTAATCATTTGTTCTAGGATGATTGATTACTAGGTTTTGAACCCTCTGTTATAAGGTTTTGAACCCCTTTGAATTTTCAAAACTCTCGTCAAAGTTTTGGGTCCTAAATAGTGTCAACACGTGCAAACTGGAAGAGTGAATGCATGTACCCTGGTTTTCTGTCTAAGGCTAGAGTGTTCGTACAAATCCACATAATCGGACCAGTCACTCTTACCTGGGAACTCTTGGGGTGAGTGTCCACTTATAGGCGAGCATGTCTTCGCGATACATTATGAGGAGCTATTTGCTTTGACTCAGCCTTTGTGTTGTTTGTTTGCTTCGTGGTTCAAACAAATGACCATCACCCATGATTTTGGTCGGTAATTGTAACATCCTATTCTTACCCAATGCCATTTCATTTGTTTTCTCTCTTGTTTCCCCTTTTAGAATGCCTCCACGACGCGAAAATCAGGTATCTATTGAGGATCTGGCAGCTGTCATTACATAGCAAATGGCTGCTGCAATCCCGAACATCGTTGCTCAATGTAACCAAGCCCTCAACAACAATAATGCCCCCTGCAAATTCAAGACATTCAACTCGGCTAAGCCATTAAAGTTTTCTGGGTCTCAAGGAGCGACTGCACTTCTGAAATGGTTCGAGAGTCTAGAGAGCACCTTCAGGCATGTTCAATGCCCAAATGAGAGAAAGGTAGATTTCGCATCTGGTGTCTTTGAGAAACGGGCTTTGACATGGTGGAATGGTGTGATGAGAGACAGGGGTGCCGTTGTGGCACTGGCTCAAACATGGGAAGAGCTTCGAGCTCTGATGATGAAGGAGTTCTGTCCTCGTTATGAACTTAGGGCTTTGGAAAGGGAATTCGACGATCTTAAGCAAGACAGCAGTGAACATCGAGCCTATACTGATCGATATGAGGAGCTGAGCCTGTTGTGTCCTACCATGGTTACGCCTTTGGATAAGGCGATCGAAAAATACATTGATGGTCTCCATGACCCAGTTCAGGACATTGTTACTGGTAGTAATCCTACCACAGTTAGACAGGCCATTGAATTATCTGCTACCCTAACCGAATCTCAGATCAGAAAGGGCAAACTTTTTCTGAAAGGCGACAAGAAACAAGCAGCTAATGTTCAGGAGGAAACCAAGGAAAGCAAAACCGAACCTTCTAAGAAGCGTAAGGCTTCGCGGAATTGTGCGATTGCTGCTCAACCCAACCAAAACACCCACAACCAACCAACTCAACCTGCTACAAGGAAACCTTATGCCGGTACTGCACCGATATGCAACAAATGTAATGCACACAACTTAGCTCACCTACAGTGTCGTTTATGTGCATCATGTGGGTGACTCGGTCACCTGGCAAATGCTTGCCGATTTACCCCAAACCAACCTCAAGTAAATCCTGCTCAAGCTCGTTTTCCACCAGGTCCTTGCTTCAACTGTGGTAAGATGGGCCATTTTCGAAGAAATTGCCCAAAGATTGCTAATGCGAATCCAGCGCATGGATGAGCATCGGACCAAGTAAAAGACAATGTTGCTTAGAAATAATCAAGCCTTATGTATTATTTCCTTTTGTTGTCAAGGTCCATGGAACAGTTGTTGTTGTTTATAAATAAATCTTTTTATTTTACATTGCAATGTACAAATGTGATGGCATGTATAAACAACGTATCCCCTACCATACCGACAATCAAGGAGCCGTATTCCTTGAAGAACAGACTACCCCCAAAATTCTTCCATTTTATTATCTCTTGCGTTTTCCATGAAAATCCTAATTACCCGTTTCTTCCAAGGAAACGAAGTACAAGGCGCAAGTTACAACTCTGGACGAATACCCAAAAGTACCACTATAAATCCATAATAGGGTACCAAAGGATATTTCCGTAAAATCCTAAAATTGTTTTGTACCTTAATTCGAATATTATGTTTCTTTGAAAACAAAATCGAATTTTTGGAAGATCATCCTATCTTCATAGATAGATTCTTGAAAAATGATTTAAAGTGCCAAATGAAATCCACGGATTGGATTCCTGGTGTGCTTTAAGTATCCGCATCCAAAGATAACAAATTTAAGGCCAAATTAAACAATTATGTGATTATGTGCTTATGTGTTCCCTTTTCATGTGATCCAAATTTTTGTTATCCAAATCCTCGTAGAATCTTCCATATCTTCGTATAAGGGATTCATAGTAGGATATCCAAAGGTACTACCTTAAATCCTTGATGGGCTTCAACGTTATAGTTAAAGATTCCTCTTGAATAGTTTAGTTAAAGAGTTTGATTCGTCAATCTAGTTAAAGACATCCTCCGTTGATGTAGTTAAAGATTCCTCTTGGGTAGTTTAGTTAAAGAGATTGATTCGTCAATCTAGTTAAAGACATCCCCCGTTGATGTAGTTAAAGAGATCATTCTTGATCTAGTTAAAGAGATTGATTCGTCAATCTAGTTAAAGATATCATGTGTTGATATAGTTAAAGAGGCCCTCTGGTGGTCTAGTTCAAGAGATTGTCCGTTGATCTAGTTAATAGATCCTTTGGTGATCTAGTTAAAGAGACTATTGTAGTCTAGTTAAATCACCACAGGATTTTTCGTTGATTTTTTTCCCCTACGCATTTTGAAATGAACCATGCGGACTGTGCAAGGAATTACGTAATTATGGAGGCCAACATAATTATGGAATTCAGTGCACAGAAACCACAGAAAGTTTTGTCATGCGTTAAGACCGATAGTGACAAGAGTAATGATACAAGACAAGTCTTGGACCTTGACCGATGTCATTACTTCCCAATCCTGAATTCAAGTTTCCTATGATAAGTCTTCATGGGAAACGTTCTCCTATCCATAGTTTGAAACTCCATGTTTTGCTACTACAAGGACTTCACTTTGAGGGATTAACAATTTCGCTAAGAAACCTATCATGGCCCAGAGTTCTACTTAGGGTTCAAGGGATTCATTCAAAGCGAAAACGTCACCGTTGTCCTCACAAGTTTCTCCTAAAATTAAATTTCGGGACGAAATTTCCTAAAGTAGGGGAGACTGTGACACCTGTGTCACTTCAACCATCAAACAAATACCAAACCAATGAAATATTGTATTTCATACTTGGGATTTGTATAAATGTGTGTATCATTTGCACATATCAATTCTTGTTCGATTTCGGGCTCTAAATTGCTTTCTGGAAGGTTATACGCGCACCGATGCGTAAATATAACCAGTTTAATGCAACAAACACTCCGGAACAGTGACATAGGCTTAACATACCTTAAATAACCTTTACATAACTTAGAAATAAGTTTTGAAGGCTTTGGTATGGCAAAATCAAGTCTATTCGCTTACAAGGACTAAAGTTGACAAACTGCGAAAGTATGCCAATTTGAACTGTAACAGACATTCCGGAATATGACCATAAGTTAAACATACCATAAATATCCTCTACATAGCTTAGAAATAGGCTTTGAGGGGTTCGGTGTGCTAAAATAAACTTTTGGTTCATTCAAGGACTAAAAGCGTCAAAAAGTGCATAAGTTTGCATTTTCGCGCATAACTTACGTTCTGAATACATCCGGATGTCCAAAAATTTATGTAAGCACTAAAATATTTTATTTTAGTGTTTGGAATAAGAAAAATCCATTCTTCACGCAATTTGGATCGTTTTTCGCGCTTATGCGCATTCCATCGTAATTAAGCGAACATCGCGACCGTACGACCAAACGAACCGACATCCGTGATGTTTTCAAGCATATTTCATGTTCCCTATGTCTTAACATGATTGTGGAGCTTGAAATTGTGTTTGACGGGTGTTAGAACGTTACGCAACGAAACAAGGTGCAGGGACTGAAACTGTCATTTCAGCATAATTGATGGCTTACAGACCGTAAGCCATCACCCTTACGGTCCGTAAGGGATCCCCAGCACATCAGAATGTTCTAAACCAGCTGTTAACAGCTGTTAACCACTCATAATCCCAATTCCACATGTTGCTACCTGATCATGGGGGGCCAATTGATGTTCCATAACATTCCAACAAGTGTAGGGATGAGATTAAAACCCGGTTTTCAAGAAACGATCCTAACGGTTGTCCAATTCCTATAAATACCCACCTCCATTCTTTCCAAAAACCCACAAATCTGATCTAAAAGCTCTAAGTTGAAGCCATTGCTTCATACCAGAGCTATTCGATCAAGATTTACTATCGGGGACCCTTTGTAAGTGTTCCTTCGTTCTTTTATCGCTTTTCGAGTCCGAAAGTCAAACTATGTTTGACTTTCTGCGTTGACCAGTTTATGGTCAACAAGAAGTTCGATTGAACTTCATAACTTGAGCGTAATCACGATGGTTATAGTCCCTAGTGACTATACCTACTGTTTACCACGTTATCTAGGCTCAGTGACGAGTCGTAGTTTCGGCCAGAATACGTATTCTTGCGTATTCTTGCGTATTTTGTAACCAAACTACTTATGGGTATCAAAACCGTTTGTTTTGATACCAAACTTATTTTCTAACTTAGTTAAGCATGTTTTAACGTGCTTAGCTCGTCACTTTTAGTTTTGTGCTTGTCTAGGGTCGTAAAGGTAAGCGATCTAATCAATCGCTTATACTTTCGAACCCGACCCGTTTGGTCAATCATTAGGATCCGACCAAACACATTAGGTGACCATAGTTGTATAACCTTCCGAGGTTATACCTTATGGTCACGACGTTTAGTTAGTTGTATGATAGGTAGTCTATATGCCTTTGTAAAATTACCAAAATACCCTTTTTGCGCCAAAATTCATTTTAAGCATATGTAACATAACTTTTGACATCTAAACTGATTCGAAAACAATATTAGACATGTTAAGGCATATTTTACTTATCATAGGACTAGTTAGACGGTCCGAACGCGTTTCACGCGAACGACGCGTTATAGTAGCATAAGCTACCTAAACGGGTCGTAAGCACTTAGGTTAGGTTTCATTTTAGTATGTAGGCTTTGTTAAACCATATTACATGAGTTCCCATACTCATTTGGTTTACGAGCCTTCATTCTATCCGATCCTCCGATATAGGTCCGGTTTATTAATGTAGATACCTATATTAGGTGCCGTTTGATTCCGTGATCTTCTAGCTTGCTTTGTGGTTATCCTAGGACTTCTAAGCAATCTCAAGTGAGTACATAGACCCCTCTTTTACCGTTTTCAAACATTTTGGGGTGAAACACATGTGCCTACTTGTTACTTTCATGTTTTCAATGTTTTCACATCATATACTTGCTATGTTTATTAGTACACTATTAGTACATTGTTTTACATTAGATTTCATGCTATGTATGTCCATTGTGTGCATACTTAGTACATTGTTCTACATTACATTTCATGCTATGTATGTCCATTGTGTGCATACTTAGTACATTGTTTTACATTACATCTCATGCTATGTATGTCCATTGTGTGCATACTTAGTACATTGTTTTACATTACATTTTGTTGCATATGCTCATCCAGCATATGAACAGATTATATTACATTATGTGAACCATTTGTATCTATTGAACCATGTGAACCATTTGACAATAGGCATTTGACTATACCTAAACATTTCTAAAATTTATAAACATTACATCTTGATGGTTTGGTTTGAGTAAGTGATTTAAGTAACGAGGCGTGGGTAATATGATACAAGCACGGTGGATACGCCGCTGGTACTTCCTATATATAAGTGTTTGTATGGTATTACATATCGTAGCGTTATTTGAATCATTTCAATTTAAGACATATAACATTTTATACAAATAACATACTTTTCACAAGACATTGTTTTACAAACAACTTATCTTATACAAACTCATTTTACATAGTTATTCATTTAACCATACATTATTCTCTTATTTATACATATCATCTGAACTTATTGTTTTTCAAATGATTTACAAAACAAATCAATTTACAAGGTTCATGACTAAACTTTATTAAACAACTCTTTCTAAACTTATATGTCATGAAACCTATTTTCACAAAACCTATGTATCTCACAGGCATTTTTATGCTGACGTACCTATTTTCACATGTGTTTTTAGGAGTTGATGCATAGGACTTATCAAGACATACTTAGGCGGACCTGTGCCTTAGTGACTTAAAACGAGACAAGAACTAGTTAATTTATGTTATGTACTCTTTATTTCTTGTTTAAAGACAATGTAACTCGCTTGTTTGATGAATAAAACGAAACTTTAATTTCCATGGTTGTGAAACAATTAATTCTGTTACAACACTCCCCGACGTTTCCGCCACGTCTTGTTGTTTTACGTGGTCGGGGTGTGACAGTTTGCTTGAGGACAATCAAAGGTAAGTACGGGGATGTGATGTGAGGGTGTTTAATCATGTTTTAAAGTGTTTAATTATGAGGTTTTACATGATTATGTGTATGAAAACGGGTTACTTTGAGTTGGTTTTGATTTACATGTACTCGGAGCATAACAGATGGCTTTTGGAGCTTGACGGAAGGTTTTCGAGAAGCATTATCGAGTATTGGAAGCATACACACAAGTTGGAAGGCCAAAATATGAAAAAATGGGAACTTCGGTAGCAATCAGCGCCACTAGGTGCTGATTTCAGCGCACCACAGAAAGAAAGTACCATTTGGCGAACTAGGCGCTGTTTTTGGCGCACTGGGCGCTGAATCCAGATCTGACTTGCGAAATTTTTGTTTTTCCACCATATTTAAGCACAAACATTCCCCAAACGAAATTATCATTAACCCTAGCCATTTTCCACTTCCCAAAAACGAATTTTGGAGCTCCTAACTTCAATCCAGTCATCAATCATGCAATTCCTCATCAAGATTGAAGATCAAATCAAGAACATGAGCGGCTAAACCACCCGTGATCATCTCCAGGACTAAGGTTTGTGTTAGGAACCGGTTTGACTTAGTTTTACAAACTTTTGGATTGAGATTTGACTAATCATTCGGTTAGTTTATCTTTATTGTTTATTTGGTTTTGATTAAACATTGTTAGATTATCATTTGCATACTTGTTCATCAGTTATTTGGTTTTGTCATAAACAATTGGGATTAAATTCTAAGTTGTCATTGTCTTCAACCTTTAACCATTGAACTTGTTCATGTTTATGAAATCTAGGATTGGTAATTGTCTAGGTTACTATTCAGTTGCATCAATCTTTCGGTTTCGATCGTGGATCATTGCAATCAAATATATTTTCTGTTAATTATTTATCAAAACAAGTAGTTAGCAAATCATGTCTATGTGATTTCCAATTGGTAGTAATTAGGTTACCCGTGTTTCTACACAACCTGAAAACCCGGAGATTGGTCCCTCTTCTCATAATTGTTTACAATCATAATTTATATTTTTTTTCATAGTTCTTTTAAAAAATGCAAAAAGCAATTAATTTAGACATAGATGATAATTAAAACAACGAGCTTTCGTACTTTTCACTGATTCCCCGTGGATTCGACACCCTACTTACCCTTTACTAGTAAAAGGTGAATATGACACTTTTAACTTTATTTTTGATCGACCTTACGACATCGATCAGTTCTCCAAAAGAAATGTCTCGCCGGACGGATCGCCTTCCGATCGAACTGCCGTTCGATCGAACGACCTGAAAGGTAGAGATACTTCTTTGTTTTCAAAATGCTACAATGAAAACATCAAAGCCATCATACACAAACACATCCTAACCAAACGAATGTCAATCCGACCGAATGGCCATACGATCGGATGACCATCCGAACGGATTGACATTCGATCGGATTACCGTTCGACACTTGGTTCACTTGCACCGTTTTACACGCCGCTTTTTCGCTTATGCTATCGTTAACTGTTTAGGCTAATCTCTCAGCGCTCCCTTCAATCCAAGATAGTGTTTATTTAGTTAAACACAATCTGTGAGTATACTCGATCCCTTTTTGCTTTACGCACTTTTGGGTGTTATATACGTTACTTATTCAAATCACAATCGACACACAACGCAAAAAATATTTATACGCTGACCGTTATTGCATGTTACGTGTTATTCGATGAATGCTTGTATGTAATGTTAACACAGTGATTATTGCTTGACGCCTTAGCAACGATGGTACTATAGTTTGGACTCAGCACCTGTCGTGGACAGGGGTTGTTAAGGTTATTTCTTCACGTGTCGCTGTGGTGATATGTGTTGCGCATTCTACAACTCGCAGTCATGTCTGTGCATGTTTCATTGTCGATAACCTACTAGCCTTCACTTTGCTACATGTTACATGCTGGTTATGCGTAAACTATTTCGAACTCTATTATACTATTAAACTTGTATGCTCACCTTTACACCATGTGTATTGACCTCTATTTTAACGTATGTGACTGGTGTTTGAATGCTTAGGACGCTTGCTTGGTGTCATGGAATTGAGCTTAGGAGAGTCTAGAAACCAACGAACAATTTATTTATTTAAATCTGAGTTGTTGGAACATGTTATTTGCCTTTGAGATATCAATGTCTGTAATAATTGATTTGCTTGATGGGTTATGGTATGGGACATCATATTAACTATCCGGTAAATTAGTTGTTATGGAATTTCTCTTGGACAATCTGTTTTGCTCAGTGCCGCGCCCCGATGTTTCCGTCATCGGTCGGGGTGTGACAGATTGGTATCAGAGCCATAACTATAGGGAATTAAGAAAGACTCGACCTAGTCCGGGTCGATGTCTTAGAAACGACCTAGTCTATAGTCTAAGTACCAACAGACCGACTTGTGCATACCCTCTAGGGGTATTGTACTCGCTTACTTACTATTCTCGCCCGCACTCGCTGGACACTATCACTTCACACTATTTTCGAAAATGAACGAGTGATTGGATCGAGACTAGGTGTGTGATGTGCGTCAAGTGTGATATGGATTTAAGTATATTTTAAGCCCTTTTTACACGTTAGTCAAGTTTTAAATTTATAAAACACGATATTTTACTAACACCAAACACACATATGGGCAAGTGCACCCATCGTGAGCGTAGTATAGTGTTGGCAAGATACCGAGGTCGTCCAAGGACACAAGAGCTCTTAGTACCGGTTTATCCTCAACGTCTAATCAAATCAAAAGTTTAGAAAAAGGTTTTAAACTAGAAAAAATAAAAAACTAACTAAATTGCTGAAAATAAAAATAAAAACAGATAGACAAGATGAATCACTTGGCTCCGACTAGTGTTTAGTGTAACCTTTGATTATTTTCGTACTTTTGCACTTTTTAAGAGATTATCTTAGTTATTGTAGTAGGCCCCTCTTTTGAAGGTGACGTTACCCTCAACCCAGTAGTTTGAGTCAGCAAGGATAAAATCCTAAAGGATCGGATTATTGAAAGATAATTAATTAAGTTATTAATGCATATTATGGTAGGCCCCTTTTTTGAAGGTGACGTTACCCTCGGCTAAGTAGTCTGAGTCAGCAGGGATACAGTCCTAAGTAGCCGGGTTAAAGTATTAATAGTAGCTTACATATGAGGGGATCAAAGAGTTTGGACCCCCGCCATCCAATACCGGTGGGTATTGAAGGAGGTCCTACTAAATTTGACCCAGGTCCTTGCAGGATCTATACACTGAACAAGGCAAGACTCTTACCAAACTATTCCCTTAACCCCCGACCAGGTAGCCAACATACCTCCTTCAATATTTTTCTATCTTTAAAACATTTTTCTAAACTTTTTGATTTGATTAGACGTTAAGGATAAACCGGTACTAAAAGCTCTTGTGTCCTTGGACGACCTCGGTATCTTACCAACACTATACTACGCTCACGATGGGTGCACTTGCCCATATGTGTGTTTAGTGTTAGTAAATATCGTGTTTTATAAATTTATAACATGGCTAATAAAAGTGTTAAAGGGCTTAAAATATACACCTAATATATATAACACTTCACACGCATCACAAACCGAGCTTGTTACTAAAACAAAGAGTTAAAAAAAAGGTTTTGGTGGGTGAAAGGGTGTTTGGTTTGGGTTAAGAAATGAAAAGGTTTAGGCTCAAAGGGGTTAACTAGGGGGATTTTGGGTAGGTGGTAGAAAAAAGAAAAATAATGGTGTAGAAATAAAAAGGGTTAGTCCTAATGCCTCCATCATTTACTTACTTGGGTTTAAGTTGGTAAGGACCGGGAATGTATCGTCGTGGCAAGTTCTAGAGTTGTAAGAACCAAGCGGCTATTCACACAAGAAATGAAAAATGAGCATTTAGTTTAAAGATATGTATTTGTATAGTCAACAAAGGCTCAAAACTCACTTTTGTGGGAATGGGTTTTTATATGATCAAGTATATATAATCAAATTTTAACTAAGCTTGTCAAGCCTTTTCATAATTTTCTTATGTTGGTTCTTTTTATCACGACGCTATCGGTTGTAAATTTGTAAAAATATAACCTTTATAGAATTTGAAATTCCCAAATTAAACCTAGACAAGTAAAAAAATGAAAATTTTTGAAAAAAATTTGGGGTGATTAGCGGTTCCAATAGAGTTTTGTGTAACGCTTGTAATTAGGACTTGCAAGATTCAAAGTTTTAGCACCCCCCCCCCACACTTAAATTACACATTGTCCTCAATGTGTCCCAAAAATAAGTTTTTAGGTTGATTGAATGTGTAAAAAGGTGTGAAAAAGCAAAATTTTATCTAACTGGGCGTCTGGACACGACCCCGTGGTGTCCGGGCATGGCCCCGTGTTCAGTCGTCAGTAACAAAAAGTTGTAAAAAGAAACAGAAGCCTGGACACGGGGGCGTGTTGGGTGAACATGGCCCGTGTCCAGTTTACCTGAACTGGGCATTTTCTGCAGACTGTGCAGCACGAGGCCGTGTTGGGCGGGCACGACCTGTGCTGAACTTGCTGTAATGAAGAAATTTTTGTCAGATGGCCCTGTTTTCGTGCATGGGGTGCTGGTCCAAGTTTCCCTTGTTATCCTTCATCATCCCGAGTGTGTTTTGTTCCTGAAAATTAAAACTAAACTAGAAAACATTAAAATTAATCTAGACTAAACTAAGGATAGTTCCGCGGAATGCCTCCGTGGTGCGCCACGTTTATAAGGGTCCTTGGCTAGACCCAAAGCCTGGTCATATGTTACCCAAGTGGGATGTTTTGCATCCCATGCTACACCGTCAGAGAGCATCATCCAAGCTTGAGTCTATGACCTTCATGTAGTTGACTGGGTCTTCGTCTTCTACTCTTTTTCCGACTCCAAATTTTACTTCCTCGTCCCCAAACTTCAATGTTAGTGTTCCGTCATTCATGTCTACCACTGCTTGGGCAGTGGCTAGAAATGGCCTCCCTAAGATGAGAGGGACTTCGGTGTCTTCTTCCATATCTAGTATGACAAAGTAGGCAGGGAAGACGAAATTGTCGACTTTGACCAATAGATTTTCAGCGACACCTTGTGGATATTTGATGGATCTGTCGACAAGTTGTATGCTCATCTTTGTAGGGCTCGTTATTCCTAGGCCGAGTCGTTTGAACATTGATGCGGGCATGAGGTTGATGCTAGCCCCAAGATTGGCTAGTGCATTGCGAATGGGGGATTCCCCAATCAAGCAAGGAATCGTGAAGCTTTCAGGATCAATCCTTTTTTGTGGGAGTTTGTTGAGTAGTAAGGCGGAGCATTCTTCGCCTAAGTTAACTAATTGCAATGATTCAATTTCCTTTTATGAGTGAGGAAGTCCCTCATAAATTTTGAATATTTTGGCATTTGGGTTAGGACTTCGATAAATGGAATATTAACATGCAATTGTTTTAGTAAATTTTCGAACTTTGCGAATTGCTCATCGGTCTTTTGACGAATTAAACGACCGGGGTATGGAACCGGAGGAGTCTTAGTAGGCTCTTGAACCGGTGAAGAAGCCTTCTCTTGTTGGGGCGTAGGTGGAGTTGTGGATTTGCTAGATTGGCTTCTTTCAGTTGGTGGAAGTGGAGCCTCTTCGGGACCCACGGTACGGTTTCTCAATGTTATAAGATGTACTTATGCCTTTTGGTTGTTCTCGGTATTACTTGGTAACGCGCCTTGTGGTCTCTCGGAGAAATTTTGAGCTATTTGATTTAATTGTTTTTCAATGTTTTGAATGCTAGCTTGTTGATTTCTAAAATTCGATTCCAATTGCTGAAATCGATCCGAGTTTTTCTTTTCGGTGTCGGAGATGAGGCGAGATACAGTATCTTCAAGCCTTTCTCGTCCACCTTGTTGTTGAGAAAAATTTTGTGGTTGTTGAAAGTTAATTTGTTGGTTTTGTTAGTTACTACTATTGCCGGGATCTCTCCAACCAAGGTTAGGGTGGTTATGCCATCCTTGGTTGTAGGTACCCGTTGGAGGACCCGACGGCCTAGGTCTATTATCAATGTAGTTTACCGTTTCCGTTTGATCATCAACTTCTTTCATATAACTCCAATTTTCATGTGGCCCACCACACCCCTCACAAGCCATAACCGACGCCGTTTTTGCCATTTCTAATTTTTTGATTTTTGAAGAAAGGGCCTCGATTTGGGCTTGCAAAGAAGTGCTTTCATCAACCTTATGGGCGCCTGGGGCAATAGATTTATTGCCTCGGGGAGTGTGCCACTGAAAATTGGTATGAGCAATTTCCTCAATTTGATTATATATTTCATTTGGGCGACGATTACCTAGAAGTCCCCCGGAGCTAGAATCAAGTGTTTGTCTTGTGTGTGGCAACAACCCATTGTAGAAAGTGGATACTTGTTGCCATACCGGAAGACCGTGATGAGGACACTTTCTTAGTAGCTCCTTGAACCTTTCCCAAGTTTCATATAAGGATTCCCCATCTTCTTGTGAATATGTATTAATTTTAGTCATTAATTTAGCTGTTTTAGAAGGAGGGAAATACTTATATAGAAACTTTTGGGCTAGTTCATCCCAGGTGTTTACCGAGCCAACTGGGAGGGTATTAAGCCAAGCTTTAGCTCGGTCTTTTAGTGAAAATGGAAACATCCGAAGGCGGATGGCGTCGTTTGATGCTCCATTGATCTGAAAGGTATCACATATTTCAAAGAAATTAGTAATATGTAGATGGGGATCCTCGTCCGCTAGCCCATGGAAGGTTGCGGAGTTTTGAAGCATTTGTATCAAATGTGGCCAAAGTTCGAAGTTATTGGCTTCGACATTCGGTGCATTGATAGCGGCGCCGAGATTACCCACAGTGGGTCATAGGTAATCCACAAGGGTACGTTGGTCCGCCATTGGAGGTGGGTCACCCGAAACTTTCTCTTGGTTTTTAGCTTTAAGTCTTTTTCTGAGAAAGCGTTAGGGTTCTTCTAGAGGTTCTTTTATGTCTCTACAAGAACTGGAGCTCATACACTACGTAGAAAGTTCAGATGTGGCGTTTGGGTTCCTAGTCCTGCAATAAAAACATAAAAGAACGTTGGTCAGAAGGTTCACCACGGCCCGTGGTCGGAGATACAGTGATTGTTTTCCGGATCCCTGTTACTGGGGAGTTGGACACGGCCCCGTGTTGCACCGACACGACCCCGTGCTCAACTCTCTGTAACTCGGAAAATAAAAACTGCCAGTAACAATGCTGGGCACGGCCCGTGTCCGACCAGGCACGGTCCGTGCTGAGCTCTGCAGAAACGGAAAAAATTAAGAAAAATCCAAAAAAAAAAAAATAGAAAAATTAAGAAAAACGATTAGGCCGTTAATTCCTAACTTTCTTAAAATCCTTGTGTCCCCTTCAGCGGCGCCAAAAACTTGATGTGCGTAAAGTGTGATATGGATTTAAGTATATTTTAAGCCCTTTTTACACGTTAGTCAAGTTTTAAATTTATAAAACACGATATTTTACAAAAACCAAACACACATATGGGCAAGTGAACCCATCGTGAGCGTAGTACAGTGTTGGCAAGATACCGAGGTCGTCCAAGGACACAAGAGCTTTTAGTACCGGTTTATCCTCAACGTCTAATCAAATCAAAAGTTTAGAAAAAGGTTTTAAACTAGAAAAAATAAAAACTAACTAAAATGCTGAAAATAAAAATAAAAACAAATAGACAAGATGAATCACTTGGCTCCGACTCGTGTTTAGTGTAACCTTTGATTATTTCCGCACTTTTGCACTTTTTAAGAGATTATCTTAGTTATTGTAGTAGGTCCCTCTTTTGAAGGTGACGTTACCCTCAACCCAGTAGTTTGAGTCAGCAAGGATACAATCCTAAAGGGTCGGATTATTGAAAGATAATTAATTAAGTTATTAATGCATATTATGGTAGGCCCCTCTTTTGAAGGTGACGTTACCCTCGGCTAAGTAGTCTGAGTCAGCAGGAATATAGTCCTAAGTAGCCGGGTTAAAGTATTAATAGTAGCTTACATTTGAGGGGATCAAAGAGTTTAGACCCCTGCCATCCAATACCGGTGGGTATTGAAGGATGTCCTACTAAATTTGACCCAGGTCCTTGCAGGATCTATACACTGAACAAGGCAAGACTCTTACCAAACTGTTCCCTTAACCCCTGACCAAGTAGCCAACATACCTCCATATAGACCGTGGAGATATGAATGGTGAAAATCTTTTATTTTATATAGACAGTAAAATAATGCCAAGACACCACGGACAAACGATAAGGAAGAATCACCTTCAACATAAGAAACTAGTTATTAAAGTCATTAATACATAACCAAGTAAAAAGTTCGAAAAGATTAAAAATAAAAAGTATTACACTAGACACTTGTCTTCACCAAGTGATGTAAGAGACTTAAGCAAACATGGCCTTTGATTGTCAAGAACTCTTACGATCAATCTTGGATCCCGAGACGACTCATACACTCTATGATTGTAACACCTCGAAAATTCACGTCTAATAATGTGTTGACACGTGTCATAATCTTGAACGTGAGAAAGTATACTTTAGAGGGACTAAAGTTGACAAACATAGAAAGTACGTGAAAATAAGGGTTCGAAATATCAACAATGGATAAATATACTTTACAACACCCCTACATGATGTTTATACCCTTAGACGGATAAATTATGGATCATACGAAGCTAAAAGTGAGAGATTACAAACGACAGGGGTCAAACGTGTCAACATGTTTAAGTTATGCCACTGAGTGACCTTTTGACAAACCCAAAGCTTTGTAACGGTTAATTATGCTCACTAGAATGCACGATTAAAATTTCATAAAGTTTCGTTATCGTATGAGAAAGTTATGATCAAATTCGTGTACGAGGGGTTAAAGCGTCAACGGTGGAAGTTATGACTTTTCGGGTTAACCGGAAGTGTCCAGGGACTTGGCAAAGTGAGTATAAGTCATAAAGCCCTTGTATATAAATAATAAGGGGTCAAAATGCAAGAATTAAGCTTAGTTGACCTTTCGGAGTACCAAGAGCCAGGGGTGCAAACTGAAAAATGGAAGAATAGCTGCTGAAGAGGCCTAGCGCACCGCTACCAAAAACATGTAACGGTGCGCTAAGCAGTGCCCAGAACCAGAAAATGGGCTGTTGCCTGTTTTATGCAATTTTGACCCATTTGGCCGGTCTTTCTCACAAGTGGACGACCCTTAGACTTCCCTAGGCACTAGTAACACATGTTGGAAGGTTGTGGGCAGTAGTAGACTTAGTTGTCAACTAGTTGTGGTGTTTGAACTTACTATATAAAGACCTTCAATGTTACAACATTCCTCACAACATTCTCCTGCATTGTGGGATCATTCTGGAGCTCAAGCTTGCTTCCTAGTGATCATATCTCGTGCATAGGACTTCAGTAAGTGTTCTAATCTTTCTCTAATTGCTTTTAGCTTAGTTAATTAGCTAAAAGTCAAACCGTCGTAATTACGGTTTGACTTCGA
Organism: Helianthus tuberosus; assembly: GCA_030545235.1. Classification (NCBI taxonomy): domain Eukaryota; kingdom Viridiplantae; phylum Streptophyta; class Magnoliopsida; order Asterales; family Asteraceae; genus Helianthus; species Helianthus tuberosus. The sequence goes on from CM060442.1 coordinate 49,761,812, forward strand.
GATTAGTCTATAAAGGCTCAGTCATATCTCGAATTAAAAGTAGTTATAGGTTGGTATTTATGTGGGTAATAAAACCCCAAAAGGGTTTCCCCTGATCACCATCCTAACCAGGTCAAATATCGGGTCAAACCTTTAATCAAAAAGTCAACATAATGCTTAAAGGGTCATTTATGCATAATTAGCTATCTAGAACATATATAACCTGTTTAATCATTGTTATAACTTAGAAATAAGTGTAAGAACATGTCCAAACATGTTCGACCCGACTATTTCCTGTTTAGACCCGGTTCGGAACCGAAAGTCGCAAAGCTTTGACTTTTGCTTTGACTTCAATTCTGACCCGTTTAGGTATGTTTTAGAAATACCTTAGAGCTTCATTTGGACCAGGTTACATACTAGTATAACCCTCTGTGATTATACACCTCGGTTCATTAGTTATCCGATTAATACGCATGATTCCGTTAATTGGTCAAATGTTGACCATTATGCCCTTATTACCTTAAAACGTGATTTATGAAAATGTAAAAGTGTAGAAACCTTAAATACTGATATATAAACTTGTATGCAAAGTTTGACATCAGTTTGACTTATAGATTAAGAGTTATGCTCAATATCGCAAAATTAATGCTTTATGTTAATAAAACGGCGTAATTAGCATATAGCCTAGTTAAGCCTACTTTTTGGTATCAAACTTAATACCCACTGATGTAATATATTATTTTGGGATTTTTAAAGATTTTTAATTAATTTTAGGCCGAGCATAACTAGTAGTCGTAGGCTTAATCCGGTAATTGTCGGTTTTGCTTTTACGGGCCATAAAATGAGTTTTACTTCTCTAAACGACTCCAAACCTTTTGCTACTGATCACATATGTTAAATAAATTATTTTAAGCCTTCTGGAAATATAAAAATATCAGATTTAAGTATAGAACCCGGAAATGGCCTTTAATCGCCATAATTAGCGTTTTTAACACATAGGATGTCTTAAAATCATATTGGACATACCCGGGTTGATACCTATTGATATATGAGGCAAATTATGATATTATAACAGTAAGCAAAGGTTGATAAACTCAGACTTCGTTTTTGAGCTTTTCGGCTTATGTGAAATTACCAAAATACCCCTACGGGGCATAGTTTGGTTAAAAATGATAAATTTCACATATAAGCTTTAGCCTACTGATATAACTTATCAAATTGAGTATGTTTGCTGTTTACATCAGACCTGTAACTCAGTTAAACAATTTAACTCTTTTACAAACTTTAAAATGACCAAACTACCCCTACGGGGCATAGTTTGTGTTTAAATTAGTTCGGGGCATAACGAAAGACATCCTACTGATGTCACAACATATTTGAAGCATATTAACTTAGGAAACCTGTATATGGCTCTTGCGGATACCCGTTACGCTTATTTCGCGTTCGTGCGGTTTATGTAACAAGTTTACATAAATTAGCCGAAACGGGTCAAACCTTATCGGTTTTATCTCAAAATCCAGAATGTGAATAATGAACCCACATTAAAAAAGTCTTCAAACTTGTCGGGTCAGAATCACATTCTATCCGGTCTTCGCTTAATCGTGCGTACGAACCGTATCTTCCTGTAAGACTAACCGGTCTAAGCTTAGGCTTAATTAAAGATCCGTTAGCATTCTAATTAATTATTTATACCATCATTCCAGACTAGAGCATTTCGGTAAATGGTACATACGCTTACTTAAGTGAATACGGCTGAGTTATTAGATTCTTGCTAATTAAGACAGGAGCTAGCTCAGGTAAATACTCTTAACTTATTTTCCCTATACAGGCTTGGGATACAGTACTATAAAAGTACCGCTTGGTCGGGTGTATGTAGTCATTTAAATCGGATTGTGATTGATGTACTTACATAACCTGTTTAATATGTATTATTTTATTATTATTTGGTGTATGGCCTTTGGGGGTTAATGACCATGTCCCGGATATCCTTGGCATCATTCGAAGTAATGGCCACGACTTAAGCACGGGGTGTAGGCATACACCTGACAGCTGCATTATGTAAAAACTGGTAATCCACTCCGAGGTATCATCCTTGTGGGCATTATACCGGAACTGGTAATCCACTTAGAGGATGATAGCCCGTGGGCATTATACCTGTGGCGTGTCTGTTAATCTAGTCCGGCCCTACAAACCGGCCCTAACGGACGACAAATAAGTAAAACTGTATACAAGATTATATACAAATAATTTTCCCAAGTTATAAAAGATTAATTTTGCCTCTGTGCATTTTAATCAAAGTGTCAAAAGGTTTTGTGCCTGGTGCATCTAAATCAATTTTCTTAAACTCTTTTCAAATGAGTCGGTTGAGTGTATTTACCAGTGAAAACTGACGTATTTTCCAAAAAGGTTGAGTGACAGGTACTAAACGAAATTGGCTGGAAGCTCAGGGCGCTAATAAGGAATCTTGCAAGTTCAAGGCGTCTAAAGTCTGTTGAACAAATGATATGTTTTAAGATCCGCCTGTAGATCCTTTACTTTCCGTAGTAATATTGAATATTACTTTATATTCGGAAATGTAATAATATTTATCCTTTGCTTCCGCTGTGCATTATTATATTGTGTTGTTTGACTATTATGTTGCCAACCACGTCACGATACTCCCCCACCGGGCCCACCGGTGACACGTGGAAAGTCGGGGTGTGACAGGTTGGTATCAGAGCCAACACTGAGTGAATTAAACACTAGTCTTTTGTGTTTAAACGCAGTTACACAATTGCACATTCTTGAGTCTAGACAAGAACATAGGACAAATTCTAAATTCGTTTCATTTTGTCCTTATTTGATTCTTTTGTTATTTTCCGACTTGCCCATGCATAGAACATTTAGTGTATTCTGCAAGTCAATTGCTATAGAAGTCCCGTTTAGGGCAACCATATACTTGTTAAGTTTTAAAGGGACGATTATATTTAAAGTATCATTCCTATATTATAAGATCTACCATTATAATAAAATGGCAAAAATTTAAAAAGGACAAAACCTAGCCATGTGTCACATTAAGACAGGGCCAAGATGGTAGTTCCATAATTAGATTCAGATCCTTGTTAACAGTTCAATTTAGGATTGCTCTGCGTTAATTATTAAAAAGAATCTTAAAGGGAAAACCTAGCCTAAATGTCACGGCATACAAGGCCAAGATGGTAGAACCTATTCAAGAGATTCAAATCCTTATTAAACATATGAAAGCATATTAACATGCTCGACAAAATGTGATATGATAAAATCACATGAGTCATTTTGGGATATACTAAATTCCCTTATTTATATAATCATCCCTTGTGGATGAAGTGCCCACGGGCTATAACTAACGTCCTCTGGGACTAAAGACAGTGGTAGCCTACAACTCCCTGTCAAGAAAAGGTAATGAACTTTGATTCAAACCTTGAAGCCTCGATTCTATAAAAATCAAGGCCTATAAATTAAACTTGTCTACGTGACTAGGCCTTTTGTGCTATTATTAACTTATAATTTAGGAGTATTATAGAGATCCTGAACAATTATATATTTATCAAATTAACCAATATGTGTACTAAAAACATGGTTAATAAATCGTTCAAAAAGATAAAACTGTTTAAACTTCCGTAAAAACCTTATCCTTGTTTAATTTTTATGTAGCAATTAAAACTACATGGCTGGGTCGGAAGAATTGAATAGTCACCCTCTGGAAAACCGCGATGATGAAAAGATTGACATAACCAGAGGAGAACTTCGTACATTGATTAACTCAGCTGTATCTAAAGCTGTGAAGGAGCAATTCCAGGAGTATAGTGAGACAAATAGTAAAGCCTCATCTGTACCCCACCCTAAATCCATCCCTAAAACTCATCCAGAGCCTGATAACAAGCCGCCCTCAAAGAAAGATGAGTTAAAGAAAGATGACGATAGACATTCATCTAATGAACACAGTGCTCCATCCAAGAGGATAGTGTTCGATAATGAACCGCATACCAAATCCTGTAACTATAAGTACTTTATTTCCTGCAAGCCCCGAGATTTTACTGGGGAAAAAGGGGCAGTTGATTGTATGATTTGGTTGGATGAAATGGACACAGTTGTCGATATCAGCGGTTGCGCTGAAAGGGATGTCGTGAAGTACGTATCCCAATCGTTCAAAGGAGAGGCACTGGCATGGTGGAAGTCTCTCATTCAAGCTGCTGGGAAGATTCCGCTCTACAGCATGACATGGGAACAGTTTGTTATTCTCATTAAGGAGAATTACTGCCCTCAACACGAGGTTGAGGGGATCGAGTCAGATTTCTTATCTTTGGTGATGACAAACTTAGATTGTCAAGCTTACCTCACCAGTTTTAATACCCTGTCCAGACTGGTCCCTTACCTTGTAACACCAGAGCCCAAGCGAATTGCACGCTTCATTGGGGGTTTAGCCCCAGAAATCAAAGCCAGTGTTAAGGCTTCAAGACCTGCTACATTTAGGTCAGCAGCTGATCTCTCTCTGTCCCTTACTTTGGATGCGGTCAGGCTAAGGTCACTGAAATCTGAAGAAAGTAAGAAGAAGCGTGAGGATGATAACTCACGAGGATCAGAGAAGAAACACAAGGGAAACACTGACTCTGAGAAGTCTGGGTCTGGAAAGAATGGTCAGCGGACAGAGGAAAAGCCAAGGTGCTCGACTTGCCAAAAACGCCACTTTGGAAAATGCAGGATGGAGTCAATTTCTAAATCAGGACCACCTGCATGTGGGATATGCAAGTCTATGGAGCACAAGACTATTGATTGTGGTAAAATTAAAGATGCTACATGCTACAACTGCAACGAGAAGGGGCACATAAAGTCCAACTGCCCTAAGTACGCGAAGAAGCCCGAGTAGGCTAAGAGAACAAACGCACGAGTTGTCAGAATGAACGCCCAAGAGATGGGGCAGAATAATAATAATAGGATAATATGTACCTTTCCTTATCAAACAGTTTATGCAGAAATTTATTTGATATTGGCACATGTAAATATATTATGAATAATAAATGTTGAGAACTGTTGTCTCCGTCTGATTAAGACTTCGGTCATTTAATACGATGTAGAAATTGGCCGAGGATACTTTAGAAAATGCTCCAACAAATCCTATATTGATATCTAAATATCTATTTAGAAATCACTCTTTCTCATACCTTATAGCAAACTTTTGGTTGCATACATAAGGACTCAATATAGTGATAAAAAAAATCGATTGGTGGCCTTAAAAATCAAGCCCGTATTGTGGGTGATAAGAAACAATTAACTATCAAGACTCCTTATGAGACAACTCTCATAATCACACGTATCCGTACGAGTAATTAATATTAAATATAAAAAAATGGTGGAACTGGCCGTCCCCGGAATCGAACCTGGGTCTAGGCCAGCCGCACCCTTTCGCGCGCCTAGCCAACTGAGCTAGGTGCCTAGTTTGTGAAAATCTCCATTCTAATTAAATATAAGCACTTGTGCAATAAACTTCCTTATCATTTATCAATGATAATTTCTGCTAAGTGTCCTGTTTTAATACAGGCAATAGTAAATCTTCATGAACCATAAACTTAGCAAATTTTTATTATCATCCACAAGGTATAACTACCAAGGAAACCATAGTAACCGATTCTTATAGATCGGCAAGGAATTCTTCCGAAAATCTAAGAGCACTCTTTATTTGCATAGAGTGCGACAACATATGTTATTTTAATTATTTTCTTCATTGTCTTCTATCGCCTGCGAATGCCAAACTATGTTTGATAAAAGTGTCATATGAGGATTGGCGTATCCTAGTGTGTCCCATAGATTATTTCCATGTCTGATCAGCATGGAGGTTTAATACATGGAACCCCTGAGATATCCCAATGGTCATATTGTACTAATGTCGACTAGTAGTATTCAAGGGAGATATCCGGAATAGAATTATCCAAATAAATATTCCTTGGTAACGGAATATGTGGACTCATAACATGAATGTGTCACTTATTAGACACAAGCGTTGATGAGTGAACTGGAGCTTGAGATATGGAAAATCTCTGTAACCTCCTTGTATTTTGATTATCTTCTCCTAAGTTTACCCTGTTTACCTCCCTAGAAGCAGGTAGAGCTAAGATTAACATCCCGCATTGGGTTAGAGTGTTGTAAGAACTCCATGTTAATTATGGGATAACCGGGAACCTGATTAAGTAAATTTTAAAAATAGGAGATTCATATAGCCTAACTCGATATTTTCAGAGTATGATGGTTGTTAGATAAGAAAGACGGTTCATTTTGCTTATGCACTCATTACCGCAACCCTATTTAAACAACGATTAAAAGTCGCGATCAACTACCCAGGATCGTCGAATTGTTCGACTAGCTGTAAGGGTGAACTAATCCTTAAGATTTGTTAAAAAGTGGTTGGAATAACCACCTCAAGAGAAGCTTTTCTATAATAGTTGGTATAGAAGTATCAAGGTTGCTCCTTTAGAGACCTTGTATAAATGAAATGTTAAACCTCTGTTGTTAGGACAATAGATTGGTAAGTCCAATACTCGGGATCTGAAAGTTGCATTGGAAACAACAAATAAGATCATACAAATTCCTAATCATCTGTAAGTTACCATTATTAGGCAGAGGATACTTCCTTTATTTCGTAAATCTCGGGTCGAGATTTCTTTTAAGGGGGTGAGGATGTAACACCTCGAAAATTCACGTCTTATAATGTGTTGACACGTGTCATAATCTTGAACGGGAGAAAGTATACTTTAGAGGGACTAAAGTTGATAAACATAGAAAGTACGTGAAAATAAGGGTTCGAAATATCAACAATGGATAAATATACTTTACAACACCCCTACATGATGTTTATACCCTTAGACGGATAAATTATGGATCATACGAAGCTAAAAGTGAGAGATTACAAACGACAGGGGTCAAACGTGTCAACATGTTTAAGTTATGCCACTGAGTGACCTTTTGACAAACCCAAAGCTTTGTAACGGTTAATTATGCTCACTAGAATGCACGATTAAAATTTCATAAAGTTTCGTTATCGTATGAGAAAGTTATGATCAAATTCGTGTACGAGGGGTTAAAGCGTCAACGGTGGAAGTTATGACTTTTCGGGTTAACCGGAAGTGTCCAGGGACTTGGCAAAGTGAGTATAAGTCATAAAGCCCTTGTATATAAATAATAAGGGGTCAAAATGCAAGAATTAAGCTTAGTTGACCTTTCGGAGTACCAAGAGCCAGGGATGCAAACTGAAAAATGGAAGAATAGCTGCTGAAGAGGCCTAGCGCACCGCTACCAAAAACATGTAACGGTGCGCTAAGCAGTGCCCAGAACCAGAAAACGGGCTGTTGCCTGTTTTATGCAATTTTGACCCATTTGGCCGGTCTTTCTCACAAGTGGACGACCCTTAGACTTCCCTAGGCACTAGTAACACATGTTGGAAGGTTGTGGGCAGTAGTAGACTTAGTTGTCAACTAGTTGTGGTGTTTGAACTTACTATATAAAGACCTTCAATGTTACAACATTCCTCACAACATTCTCCTGCATTGTGGGATCATTCTGGAGCTCAAGCTTGCTTCCTAGTGATCATATCTCGTGCATAGGACTTCAGTAAGTGTTCTAATCTTTCTCTAATTGCTTTTAGCTTAGTTAATTAGCTAAAAGTCAAACCGTCGTAATTACGGTTTGACTTCGAGATTAGTCTATAAAGGCTCAGTCATATCTCGAATTAAAAGTAGTTATAGGTTGGTATTTATGTGGGTAATAAAACCCCAAAAGGGTTTCCCCTGATCACCATCCTAACCAGGTCAAATATCGGGTCGAACCTTTAATCAAAAAGTCAACATAATGCTTAAAGGGTCATTTATGCATAATTAGCTATCTAGAACATATATAACCTATTTAATCATTGTTATAACTTAGAAATAAGTGTAAGAACATGTCCAAACATGTTCGACCCGACTATTTCCTGTTTAGACCCGGTTCGGAACCGAAAGTCGCAAAGCTTTGACTTTTGCTTTGACTTCAATTCTGACCCGTTTAGGTATGTTTTAGAAATACCTTAGAGCTTCATTTGGACCAGGTTACATACTAGTATAACCCTCTGTGATTATACACCTCGGTTCATTAGTTATCCGATTAATACGCATGATTCCGTTAATTGCTCAAATGTTGACCATTATGCCCTTATTACCTTAAAACGTGATTTATGAAAATGTAAAAGTGTAGAAACCTTAAATACTGATATATAAACTTGTATGCAAAGTTTGACATCAGTTTGACTTATAGATTAAGAGTTATGCTCAATATCGCAAAATTAATGCTTTATGTTAATAAAACGGCGTAATTAGCATATAGCCTAGTTAAGCCTACTTTTTGGTATCAAACTTAATACCCACTGATGTAATATATTATTTTGGGATTTTTAAAGATTTTTAATTAATTTTAGGCCGAGCATAACTAGTAGTCGTAGGCTTAATCCGGTAATTGTCGGTTTTGCTTTTACGGGCCATAAAATGAGTTTTACTTATCTAAACGACTCCAAACCTTTTGCTACTGATCACATATGTTAAATAAATTATTTTAAGCCTTCTGGAAATATAAAAATATCAGATTTAAGTATAGAACCCGGAAATGGCCTTTAATCGCCATAATTAGCGTTTTTAACACATAGGATGTCTTAAAATCATATTGGACATACCCGGGTTGATACCTACTGATATATGAGGCAAATTATGATATTATAATAGTAAGCAAAGGTTGATAAACTCAGACTTCGTTTTTGAGCTTTTCGGCTTATGTGAAATTACCAAAATACCCCTACGGGGCATAGTTTGGTTAAAAATGATAAATTTCACATATAAGCTTTAGCCTACTGATATAACTTATCAAATTGAGTATGTTTGCTGTTTACATCAGACCTGTAACTCAGTTAAACAATTTAACTCTTTTACAAACTTTAAAATGACCAAACTACCCCTACGGGGCATAGTTTGTGTTTAAATTAGTTCGGGGCATAACGAAAGACATCCTACTGATGTCACAACATATTTGAAGCATATTAACTTAGGAAACCTGTATATGGCTCTTGCGGATACCCGTTACGCTTATTTCGCGTTCGTGCGGTTTATGTAACAAGTTTACATAAATTAGCCGAAACGGGTCAAACCTTATCGGTTTTATCTCAAAATCCAGAATGTGAATAATGAACCCACATTAAACAAGTCTTCAAACTTGTCGGGTCAGAATCACATTCTATCCGGTCTTCGCTTAATCGTGCGTACGAACCGTATCTTCCTGTAAGACTAACCGGTCTAAGCTTAGGCTTAATTAAAGATCCGTTAGCATTCTAATTAATTATTTATACCATCATTCCAGACTAGAGCATTTCGGTAAATGGTACATACGCTTACTTAAGTGAATACGGCTGAGTTATTAGATTCTTGCTAATTAAGACAGGAGCTAGCTCAGGTAAATACTCTTAACTTATTTTCCCTATACGGGCTTGGGATACGGTACTATAAAAGTACCGCTTGGTCGGGTGTATGTAGTCATTTAAATCGGATTGTGATTGATGTACTTACATAACCTGTTTAATATGTATTATTTTATTATTATTTGGTGTATGGCCTTTGGGGGTTAATGACCATGTCCCGGATATCCTTGGCATCATTCGAAGTAATGGCCACGACTTAAGCACGGGGTGTAGGCATACACCTGACAGCTGCATTATGTAAAAACTGGTAATCCACTCCGAGGTATCATCCTTGTGGGCATTATACCGGAACTGGTAATCCACTTAGAGGATGATAGCCCGTGGGCATTATACCTGTGGCGTGTCTGTTAATCTAGTCCGGCCCTACAAACCGGCCCTAACGGACGACAAATAAGTAAAACTGTATACAAGATTATATACAAATAATTTTCCCAAGTTATAAAAGATTAATTTTTCCTCTGTGCATTTTAATCAAAGTGTCAAAAGGTTTTGTGCCTGGTGCATCTAAATCAATTTTCTTAAACTCTTTTCAAATGAGTCGGTTGAGTGTATTTACCAGTGAAAACTGACGTATTTTCCAAAAAGGTTGAGTGACAGGTACTAAACGAAATTGGCTGGAAGCTCAGGGCGCTAATAAGGAATCTTGCAAGTTCAAGGCGTCTAAAGTCTGTTGAACAAATGATATGTTTTAAGATCCGCCTGTGGATCCTTTACTTTCCGTAGTAATATTGAATATTACTTTATATTCGGAAATGTAATAATATTTATCCTTTGCTTCCACTGTGCATTATTATATTGTGTTGTTTGACTATTATGTTGCCAACCACGTCACGATACTCCCCCACCGGGCCCACCGGTGACACGTGGAAAGTCGGGGTGTGACAATGATGGACAATGGATGATGGTGTTATGGTGGTGGTGGGTGGTGGGTGATGTGTGAGAGAGGTGGTGTGCCAAGGGATGGTTTACAAATGAGCCAAGCACCCCTATTTATAGCCTGAAAAGTAGCTCGGGCACGGCCCCGTGTCCATTGGGCACGGCCCCGTGTCCATCCTCTTCTCTGTCTTCATTAATTGTAGTTTGTCTGTATTAGTTGACCACGCCCCCGTGTCCGCTGGGCACGCCCCCGTGTGCAGAAGCATATCTGTACTATCAAGATTTGCCTGGATTCTGCGAATCTTATAGTTGTCCACGGCCCCGTGTCCGCTGAGCACGGCCCCCTGGTGGGCGATAGAAGCTTCTATAGCTTTGTCTTTTATGCTTGCACTTGGGCACGCCCCCGTGTTCACTGAGCACGGGGCGTGTTTAGCCTTCTGTTCTCTTGTTTTGCTTGGGAAGATGCTGTCGGGGAGGTCGGGTATGCCACGTTTGTTCCTTTTCTTGTATTTATGTTAGATTTAGCTGCCTTTTTGCTTCTTTTGTTAATTTGAGCTCATTTAATCCTGAAAATACAAAAGGAAGACAAAAACACACTTTTTCCAACATTAGTACTAAAAAAAGGTTAGTTTTATGCCACAATTGATGTAATTTATATGTTGCTTTTTGTGCACATCAGTGTGAAAACCGCAAACTCTCGATCAGATTGCTTGTTCGACCGCTTTTTATCTATAAACAAGAGAATTTGCGTTGAATCAGGAGTGAAATCCATACTTTAACGCAGATTTTCTAACTCATCGAACAGGAACGAAGTTGTTAAGTTAGGGGTGAAACCCGAATCTCGACGACTTGTTCCACTCTTTAGCTTTGGTTTTACAAAACTCTCACCAAAGTCTCGACGAACTCCAACGACTTGAGTCACGCTGTAACTGGAAGGATGCGTGCCGTTTGCCCAAAATTGAGGCGAGAGCACAGTCCAGAAGGCCAAAGTATGCACTAAAGGTCCTTGTGAATAAGTCGAATCACTTTGGGTAGTCGATGTGTACGCACCTAGACAATCTATTCTCGATTTTATGTGTTTTCGATTCTTGATTTCGCTGCCGCTACCTCTGATATTCGTCGCTTTTATGTGGTATTTATGTGGTTTTACCTGTTTGCGAGTTTTGATTTTTGGTGATTTATATGCTTTTCGCTCTTCGCTTCGATTGACACACACGACTCACACTGCACATCTATCTCAACACGCAAACAAATCGCTTGATACTCGCTTATGCTATACTACTCGCTATGCTACTCGCTAATCGCAATCGCTCCTTTTGAACTCGCGAACTTTGAATGATAGGTGAATCGGTAAGATAAATGTAGGTGAATACGTGCAAAATATAGTGTGGTTTTTGTGGTTTACATGCTTCTGTGCTCTACGTGCCTATGTGCTTCTGTGAATTATGTGCTTACATGATTATGTGTTACGTGCTCCTGTGCTTTACGTAAAGTGCCCTTGGGTGTGATCGCTAGACTATACTAGGGTTAATCGAAAGTTGTGTTTGAATCCTATGGCGATGTCTGTTGTAGACAATGTCGTCATTTGGATCGTTTCACTCCCGATCTGCTAATCGAAACCACGAGGATAAGCGCATCGCTGCCCTCGTTGCTCAATAGATGGCGAAAGTCATTCCTCAAATCTTCAGTGAGCTCCATGAGAATACCAGTAAGTCCTCTGAGGAATCAAGGACTGACTCGCCTAAAGGTACATTCAGCTTTAAGCAGTTCAAGGCATGTGGCCCAAAAGACTTTACGGGCGAAGACGGACCAACCGCGATGTTTCAATGGTTTGACTCGATTGAAGTCACGCTCCGTCAGAGCGGATGTCCTGAACACCTACGAACTACCAACGCAACCGGTGTCTTCCAGTCCAGGGCTATGGATTGGTGGATAGCTGAAAGGAACAAACGTGGGAACGATGCAGCCTATGGGCTAACATGGGATGAGTTGAAGAATATCATGATAAAAGAGTTATGCCCTCCCCATGAACTTCAAAAGCTGGAAGATGAGTTCTGGCACATCAAGCAAGACAGTGGCGATAATGCCGGTCTGACTGCTCGTCACTACCCCCGAGATGACCATCAAAAAGTATATCCATGCTCTGCTGTACTGTGTTGCATACTTTGTGCAAGCTGTAAAGACGACAACTATCGAGGAAACCTTTCTGCTCGCTGCAGAGATCAACGACAAGTGAGTAAAGTCTGGTTACTTTGATAAGGTGTCACACCCTGACCACGTAAAACAACAAATCATGGCGGAAACGTCAGTAAGTGTTGTAACAGAATCATTGTCTCATAACACATGGAAATTGAAATTTTGTTTTATTGATTTAAAAGAAGTTACAATGCCTTAAAAACAAGAAACATAACATAATTAACTAGTCTTGCATCTTTTATTGTCACTAAGGCCCAAGTCCGCCTAAGTGTATCCTGATCAATCCTATGCATCATTTCCCGAAACACATGTGAAAATAGGTACGTCAGCATAAAAATGCATGTGAGATACATAGGTTTTATTAAAATAGGATTCATGACTTGTAAGTTTAAAAGAATGTTTAAAAAAAATTAGTCATGATCATTGTAAAATGTTTTCTTTTATAAATCATACAAAAAGTGATAAGAAATCAGATGATATAAAAGAAAGTTGCATAATCAAGTGAATAACCAGGTAAAAATGAATTTGTATAAAATATGTTGTTTGTAAAGATATGTTAATTGTGTAAAATGTAATATGTCAAATTTGAAATGGTTTAAATAACACTATGATATGTAATATCATAAAAGCACTTATATATAGGAAGTACCCGCGGCGTATCCACCATGCTTTTATCATATTACACACGCCTCGTTACTTAAATCACTTACCAAAACAAACCACCAAAAATGTCTTGTTTAAACCTATTGTCAAATGTTTATGTAAAAACCATGTTTATTGTCAAATGTAAATCATGTAATGTGTAAACAAATGTCATGTATGGCAAGTAAAAAAAAGTGACTACTCAAACCATATGTAAAAATGCACAAAACAAAGTGATTGAATAAATCAAAAGTTATGTTTTCTAAAATAATGCATGCTTTACTGATACAAACATCTATGCGGTAATGTTAAACGTCTACATCCAAGCCTTGAGACAGTAGGATAAACCCTAGAACAATGTCAAAGGTCTACCAAAAATGTATTCGGATTCGGTCATTTCTTCCACCCAAACAAACCTAGGATTTCAGAAATGGGAGTTGTCAAGTCCTATGGTACCACTACCTACTACCGAGCGGCATGATCGGTGTTAATGAATGTATTAGTTTCGTTAAACAAACCAAATGTTATACCAAATATAAGCATGTTCTATGAAAACAATGTACTTTAATACGCTAAATGAACATACAAAGTAGAAATGTAAAACAATGTGTCCATATGCTGAGTAAACATATGTAACAGAAATACAATGTAAAACAATGTGTCCATATGCTGAGTAAACATATGTAACAGAAATGCAATGTAAAACGATGTGTCCATATGCTGAGTAAACATATGTAACAGAAATGCAATGTAAAACAATGTGTCCATATGCTAAGTAAACATATGTAACAGAAATGCAATGTAAAACAATGTATCCATATGCTGAGTAAACATATGTAACAGAAATGCAATGTAAAACAATGTGCTAGCATGCTAAGTGAACATACATAGCAAAACATAATGAAATCATGTACTATATGTGTACTAATGAACATAGCAAGAATATGATAATAAAGCACGAAAGTAACAAGTAGGCACATGTGTTTCACCCCCAAAATGTTTGAAAACAGTAAAAGAGGGGACTATGTACTCATTTGAGGGTGCTTAGAAGTCTTGAATAACAACTAAGCAAAGCTAGAGGGATCACGGAATCACACGGCACCTAATATAGGTAACTATGTTAATAAACCGGACCTAAATCAGAAGATCGGATAGAATTAGGTTTCGTAAACAAATTGAGTGTTGGAACTCATATGGTATGGTTTAACAAAGCCTACATACTAAAACGAAACCTAACCTAAGTGCTTACGACCCATTACGACTCGTTTAGGTAGCTTATGCTACTTTAACGCGTCGTTCACGTAAAACGCGTTCGGACTTCCTAACTAGTCCTATGACAAGTAATATATGCCTTAACATGTCTAATAATGTTTCCTAATCAGTTTAGATGCCAAAATTTATGTTACATATGCTTAAAATGAATTTATGCGTAAAAAGGGCATTTTGGTCATTTTCCTAAGGCATATAAATTACCTATCATACAACTAACTAAACGTAGTGACCATAAGGTATAACCTCGGAAGGTTATTACCTATACAACTATGGTTATTAAACATGCTTGGACGGATCCTAACGATCGACCAAACGGGTCGGGTTCGAAAGTCTAAGCGGTTGTTTAGACCGCTTATCTTACGACCCTATATAAGCACTAATCTAAAAGTGACGAGCTAAACATGTTTAACGAAGTTTGAAAACAAGTTTGATATCAAGACAAAGGGTCTTGATACCCAAAAGTAGTTTGGTTGCAAAATACGTAAGAATACGCATTTTGACCGAAACTACGACTCGTCACTACGCCTAAATAACGTGGTAATCAGTAGGTATAGTCACAAAGGACTATGACCATCGTGATTACGCTCACGTTGCGAAGTTCAAACGAACTTCGTGTTGACCATAAACTGGTCAAAGCTGAAAGTCAAACACTTGTTTGACTTTTACGCTTAAAACGCGTGAAAGAATGAAAGAATACTTACAAAGGGTTCAAGCTAGGAAGATCTTGATTTAAATACTCAGGTATGAAGCACAAAGCTTCAACTTAGAGCATAAAATCAGATCATGTGTGAGCTTGGAATGAAATGGAAGCGGGTATTTATAGAAATCATGGAACCATTAGGATCGTTTCTCGATAAACGAGCTTCAATCTTGGCCCTCCATGTGTGCCCATGGTTTTCTAATACCATGGGACATGTAAAACCATCAAATACCAGCCCAAGGTATTGAGAATTTTACATAAAAGCCCCTGAAAATCGACCAGAATGCCAAAAACAAGAATCTACCCAGATCAGTCTCTGGTGCCCCGCGAGAGGCCTCTCGCGCCCCTCCAGAGACCAACATGGCAGATTTGCAGAAATGGTCCCTTCATGCAATAAACTCAGTTTTTGACAGGTTTAAGCCCCGTTAACCCCATTTCAAGGCTCTAAAATGAAGTTAAAGTATAGGCAACTTGAAATATGCTCAAAAATATCTCGGATGTAGGTTCGTTTGGTCGTACAGTTGCGTTATTCGGTTAATTACGACGAAACACGAACGGACACGAAAAACGATCCAAATTATGCGACGAATATAATTTTATCAAGCCAATCACGAAAATAAAATATTTAAATGATTACATAAATTTTGGGTGTCCGGATGTATTCAGAACATAAATTATGCGCGAAAATGCAAACTTATGCACTTTTTTACGCATTTAGTCCCTGAATGACCAAAAAGTATATTTTAGCATACCGAACACCTCAAAGCCTATTTCTAAGCTATGTAAAGAATATTTAGGGCATGTTTAACTTATGATCATGTATTGAAATGTTCTTTACAGTATGAATCGACATACTTTCGCAGTTTGTCAAAATTAGTCCCTGTAAGCGAATAAACTTGATTTCGGCACACCAAACCCTCCAAAACTTATTTCTAAGTTATGTAATGGTTATTTAAGGTATGTTAAGCCCATTTCACTATTCCAGAGTGTTTTTCGCGTTAAACCGATTACGTTTGCGCATCAATTCGTGTATAACTTTCCAGAAAGCGATTTAGAGCTCGAAATCAAACGAGAATGGATATGTGCAAATGATACACATATTTACACAAATCCCAAGTATGAAATACAATATTTCATTGATTTGGTATCTGTTTGATGGCCATGGAGGCACAGGTGTCACACAAGGCCTCCAAGAATCTACATCAAGTTACCGCTACTCCCACAGCTGAAACCGCCACAGCACCGCACTCTTCAAAATCCTCCCGTCGCAAGAGGAAGAACAATAATAGCAACTCCAGCAACAAGAACTGTGCAGTAACCATCTCTCCCCGCCAAGCTATCACTGCTCAACCGCAACCCCAGCACCGCCAAGTAGCGGCCCCGGTGACCAATGCACCGCCAGCTAAGCGTGCATATACTGGTCCTCACCCGCTCTTCCTTAGTTGTACCTATCATCATCCCGTGGGGATTGCTTGCAGATTCTGTGTGCATTGTAATATGTACGACCATTTCACCGCCAACTACCATACTGGTCCATGTCAAGCTCCAGCTCCAGCCCAAGGTCAAGCCCCTGCTCAACAAGCTCTCTTTCCTGCTCCTTAGGGCCAACCAGCAACTCCTGCCCCCGCAGCTCATGCAAGAGTTTGCTTTGCATGTGGTGATCCCAACCACTTCTCAAACATGTGCCCCAATCGAGTGGTGAAGCAAGAGCCACAACAGCAGCAGCAGCAGCCCGCGGACGTGCATTCAACATTAACGCCCGCCAGGCTCAAGCAGACAACAATGTGGTTAATGGTACGTTCCTTGTGAATGGTATATATGCTTCGTGTTTGTTTGATACTGGAGCAGATAACTGTTTTGTATCGTTTAAATTCGAAAAGCTCCTTAATCGTAAGCGCGCCCATCTCCCCTCAACGTTCGATGTTGAAGTTGCCACCGGAAGAACCGTCACTGTCAATTATGTTCTACGTGATTGTAGGCTTGAACTCAACAACCACGTCTTTCCTATCAAACTTATTCCGAAGCAGCTCGGTAGTTTTGACGTCATAGTAGGCATGGATTTTCTTCGTGAAAATCGTGCTGACGTTATGTGCTTTGATAAGATGATTCGCTTCTCACTCGCTAATGATGATCAACTTTGTGTGCATGGAGAAACTCCTTCGAAAGGTCTTAAACTCATGTCATGTGTCCAAGCAAGCAAGTATCTCCGCAAGGAATACAGAGCTTTCTTGGCTAACATTGTAGTAGCGGAGAAGGAAAAGAAAGGAAAGACAGGAGTGAAAGATGTCCCCGTTTTTCGTGAATTTCCTAACGTGTTTCCTGATAATTTACCTGGTTTACCTCCGAGTCGTGATATCGACTTTCGTATCGACGTCATTCCTAGAGTAAATCCTGTTGCTAGAGCTCCTTATCGACTCGCTCCGTCCAAAATGCGCGAACTCTTAAGTCTGCTCCAGGAATTGCTTGACAAAGGCTTCATTCACCCTAGAACCTCTCCTTGGGGCGCGCCAGTTCATTTCGTCAAAAAGAAGGACGGGTCGTTCCGGATGTGCATCGACTATAGGGAATTGAATAAGCTGACGATCAAGAATCGTTGTCCTCTGCCTCGAATCGATGATTTGTTTGACCAGTTACAAGGTGCTACGTGTTTCTCGAAAATCGATCTACGCTCAGGGTATTACCAATTACGCATCCATGAGGAAGATATACCCAAAACTGCTTTTCGCACTCGTTACGGCCATTATGAATTCGTTGTTATGCCCTTTGGGTTAACCAACGCACCCGCGGTTTTCATGGATCTGATGAATCACGTGTGTAAACCCTTTCTCGACCGCTTCGTCATCGTGTTCATCGATGATATCCTGATCTATTCTAAGTCGAAAACCGAACACGCGCAACATTTACATTTGGTTCTCGAGCTACTCCAGGGGAATCAACTCTATGCCAAGTTCTCCAAGTGTGAATTCTGGCTGGAGGAGGTTCAATTCCTCGGTCACATTGTTAATAGTCAAGGTATTCACGTCGACCCCGTAAAGAATAAAGCTGTTAAGAGTTGGGTTACACCCAAGAACCCGTCTGAAGTCCGTTCTTTTCTCGGGCTAGCGAGCTATTATCATCGATTTATCGAAGGATTCTCTAAAATCGCTGTGCCGCTTACTTCTCTCACGCACATAGACAAGCCTTTTGTTTGAGGAACTGAACAAGAGACTTCCTTTCAAACTCTCAAGCATATGCTCTGCAATGCTCCTGTTCTCGCTTTACCCGACGGAAAAGATGACTTCGTCGTCTACTGCGATACCTCGAACCTTGGTCTTGGTTGTGTTCTCATGCAACAGGACAAGGTTATCGCCTACGTGTCTTGTCAGCTTAAGATCCACGAGAAGTATTATACAACCCACGATCTCGAGCTTGGTGCAGTTGTTTTTGCGTTGAAGATTTGGCGACACTACCTTTATGGTACCAAGTGTACGGTCTTCACAGACCATAAGAGCCTGCAACACATATTGAGTCAAAAGGAACTGAATATGCGCCAACGCCGATGGGTTGAACTTCTTAACGATTATGACTATGAGATTCGTAATCATCCAGGCAAAGCAAACGTCGTTGCCGATGCTCTAAGCCGACGAAGCTATTTGCATGGCATTCGCAATATCCAGGCCCAGCATAATCTCGAAGCTCTCATCCGCGATGCCCAGCATGCTTGTTTTATCGAACCCACTTTGAAGAAGGAAAAGATTATGAATGATTGCACTCAGTTAGTGAATAAATCGAATGGGATATTCCATTACCTAGACCAAATTTGGATTCCTAAGCACACCAACTTACGACAAATTATGATGGACGAAGCCCACAAGTCTCGATATTCTATTCATCCCGGTGCCGATAAAATGTACCAGGACCTTCGCTACAAGTACTGGTGGCCGGGCATGAAGAAAGATATCGCTCTCTATGTTTCGAAGTGCCTGACTTGTTCGAAAGTCAAGGCCGAGCATCAAAGACCCTCTGCCTTACTCGTCCAACCCGAGATCCCTATGTGGAAATGGGAAAGTATAGCTATGGACTTCATAACGAAACTTGCGCGTACGCCATCAAGTCACGACAGCATTTGGGTTGTCGTTGACCGTTTGACTAAATCTGCTCATTTTCTGCCGATACGAGAAGACTATAAGGTAGAAAAATTAGCCCGAATCTACACCGATGAGATCATTTGTCGACATGGGACGCCTCGAGACATCATCTCTGGCCGCGATGGTCGGTTTACCTCACGTCTTTGGGAAACATTTCAATCTGCTCTCAGTAATACTCTTAATCTAAGTACCGCTTACCATCCCCAAACCAACGGTCAGACTAAAAGAACGATTCGTACCCTTGAAGACATGCTTCGCTCGTGTGTCATAGATTTCGGTGGTAATTGGGATGCATACTTACCTTTAGTCGAATTGTGACACCTGTGTCACTTCAACAATCAAAAAAATACCAAACCAATGAAATATTGTATTTTTATACTTGGGATTTGTATAAATATGTGTATCATTTGCACATATCAATTCTTGTTCGATTTCGGGCTCTAAATCACTTTCTAGAAGGTTATACGCGCACTGATGCATAAATATAACCAGTTTAATGAAACAAACACTCTGGAATAGTGACATAGGCTTAAAATACCTTAAATAACCTTTACATAACTTAGAAATAAGTTTTGGAAGGTTTGATATGCCGAAATCAAGTTTATTCGCTTACAGGGACTAAATTTGACAAACTGCGAAAGTATGCCAATTTGAACTGTAACGAACATTATGGAACATGATCATAAGTTAAACACACCCTAAATATCCTTTACATAGCTTAGAAATAGGCTTTGAGAGGTTCGGTGTGCTAAAATAAACTTTATGCTCATTCAGGGACTAAAAGCGTCAAAAAGTGCATAAGTTTGCATTTTCGCGCATAACTTACGTTCTGAATACATCCAAACATCCAAAAATTTATGTAATCATTAAAAATTTTTATTTTAGTGATTGGCTTGATAAAATTCCATTCGTCGCGTAATTTGAATCGTTTTTGCGTTCGTTACGACTTCCGTCGTAATTAACCGAACAACGCAACCGTAGGACCAAACGAGCCGACATCCGAGATGTGTTTGAGCATTTTTTTAGTTCCCTATACTGTAACTTCATTTTAGAGCCTTGAAATGTGGTTAACGGGGTTCCAACGCATCGAAAAGGCCTTAAACACGCGCAGGGACCAAAACTGTCATTTTTGAAACTTTGCTGTATCTGGCACATGCTAGCGCCGCGCGAGCACCAAATGCCTATCCACATGGTGCTACGTGAGTGAGTGATCTGGGCAGAAACTCCATTTTTGCAACACAATGTCCATTTTCAGTACTTCTCTTGAAGTTTAGGGGCTATTTTGTAACATTTTCAAAACCGTTTGCTGGTTTGGGGCACCCCTAGTATCCCAGAACCATGGGCCACATGTGTACGGTCCGGATCAAAGCACGTTTTACAATGAACGATCTTAACGGTTCATGATTCTCTATAAATAGCAACACCCACTTCATTTCATCCTCACTCAAAATTTGATCTAAATGCTCTAAGTTGAAGCCTTTGCTTCATACCTGAGCTACTTGGGTCAAGATTTTGCTTGCGGGGACCTTCTGTAAGTATTCATTCGTTCTTTTCATTCGTTTTAGCTTCTGCATTGACCAGTCTGTGATCAATGCGAAGTTCATTTGAACTTCATAACGTGAGCGTAATCACGATGGTTATAGTCCCTAGTGACTATACCTACTGATTACCACGTTATCTAGGCTCAGTGACAAGTCGTAGTTTCGGCCAAAATGCTTATTTTTGTGTATTTTGTAACCAAACTACTATTGGGTATCAAGACCCTTTGTCTTGATACCAAACCTATTTTTAAACCTCGTTAAACATGTTTTGACATGTTTAGCACATCACTTTTAGATTTGTGCTTGTCTAGGGTCGTAAAGGTAAGCGATCTAATCAATCGCTTATACTTTCGAACCTGACCCATTTGGTCGATCTTTAGGATCCGACCAAACACATTAGGTGACCATAGTTGTATAGGGAATAACCTTCCGAGGTTATACCTTATGGTCACGTCGTTTAAGTAGTTGTATGATAAGTAGTTTTATGCCTTAGGAAAATTACCAAAATACCCTTTTTATGCATAAATTCATTTTAAGCATATGTAACCAAAATATCGACATCTAAACTGATTAGGTAACTATATTAGACATGTTAAGGCATATTTTACTTGTCATAGGACTAGTTAAGCGGTCCGAACGCGTTTTACACGAACGACGCGTTAAAGTAGCATAAGATACCTAAACGGGTCATAATGGGTCGTAAGCACTTAGGTTAGGTTTCATTTTAGTATGTAGCCTTTGTTAAACCATATCATATGAGTTCCAATACTCATTTGGTTTACGAAACCTCATACTATCCAATCTCCCGATTTAGGTCCGGTTATTTATGTAGTTATCTATATAGGGTGTCGTTTGATTCCGTGATCCCGCTAGCTTTGCTTGGTTGTGGTTCAAGACTTCTAAGCACCCTCAAGTGAGTACATAGACCCCTCTTTTACTGTTTTTCAAACATTTTGGGGTGAAACACATGTGCCTACTTGTTACTTTCATGATTTCCTTGTTTTCATATCATATACTTGTTATGTTCATTAGTACACTATTAGTACATGATTTCATTATGTTTTGCTATGTATGTTTACTTAACATGCTAGCACATTGTTTTACATTACATTTCTTTTGCTATGTATGTTTACTGAACATGCTAGCACCTTGTTTTACATGACTTTTCTGCTTTGTATGTTAACTTAGCATACTTAGTACATTGTTTTACATTGCATCTCTGTTGCATATGTTCTCATAGCATATGGACACATTGTTTTATATCTCTACCTTGTATGTTCACTTAGCATACTAGGTACATTATTTTCATAAAATATGCTTACATCTGGTATATCATTTGGTTTGTTTAACGGGACTAAATTACATTCATTAACACTGATCATGCCGCTCGGTAGTAGGTAGTGGTACCATAGGACTTGACAAATCCTGTTCCTAAAATCCTAGGTTTGTTTGGATGGATGGAATGACCTAATCCGAAAACATTTCTTTTTTATAACTTTTACTCTAAGGTTATCCTGCTGTCTCAAGGCTTGAATGTAGGCGTTTAACATTACCGCATAAATGGTTGTATCAGTAAAGCATGCATTATATTACAAAACATAACTTTTGAGTTTATTTTATCAAATGCATTGTTTTGTACATTACTTTCTTATAGGGTTAAATAAATGCTTTTAATCAATAAATGCTTTTATTCACTACTACATAACATTTGTTTACACATTACATGATTTACATATGATTGTTTTTACTTAAACATTTGACATTTGACTATACATAAACAATTTTACATTGATGGTTTGTTTTGGTAAGTGATTTAAATAACGGGGCATGTGTAATAAGATAAAAGCATGGTGGATACACCGCTGGTACTTCCTATATATAAGTGCTTTTATAGTATTACATATTGTAGCGTTATTTAAACCATTTCAGTATTTGACTTATTACATTTTACACAAATAACATATTTTCACTAAACATTTGTTTTACAAAACAACTTATGTCATACAAACTCATTTTACGTGGTTATTCATTTAACCTTACATTACCCTTTTACATATCATCTACATTATCATCGCTTTTCAAATAATTTATAAAACAAAACATTTTACGAGGATTATGATTGACTTTTGTTAAACAACCTTTTTCTAAACTTATAAGTCATGAATCCTAAATCAATAAAACCTATGTATCTCACAGGCATTTTTATGCTGACGTACCTATTTTCACATGTGTTTCAGGAAATGATGCATAGGATTTATCAAGATACACTTAGGCGGACTTGGGCCTTAGTGACAATAAAAGATGCAAGACTAGTTAATTATGTTATGTTTCTTTGCTGTTAAGACATTGTAACTTCTTTTGATTCAATAAAACAAAACTTCAATTTCCATGTGTTATGAAATAATGATTCTGTTACAACACTCCCCGACGATTCCGCCATGATTTGTTGTTTTACGTGGTCAGGGTGTGACACGAATTCTCGTACAATAACAGTTATCATTCTAGCATCCAAATGGCACCTTTTGATGCATTATACGGAAGAAGATGTCGATCGCCTATTATATGGCACGAGATCAGAGACTCGCAAATGATAGGTCTTGAGCTGTTGCAAGAAACGACTGACAAAATCCTCCAAATTCAAGACAATCTGCTGAAAGCTCGGAGTCGTCAGAAAAGTTACGCCGATAGACGCCGCAAGCCCCTTGAATTTGACGTTGGCGATCACGTACTCCTAAAGGTATCACCTTGGAAGGGTGTGATCAGATTCGAAAAGAAAGGAAAGCTCACGCCTCGATATGTGGGACCCTTTTAAGATTCTGGAAAGGATCGGCAAGGTGGCCTACAGACTCGAACTACCGGAGGAACTTAGCAACGTCCACCCGATTTTCCACATTTCGAACCTCAAAAAGTGTCTGGCCGAGCAGGATTTACAGGTTCCACATGAGGATCTACAAGTGGACAAAACATTACACTTCGTGGAGAAGCCTGTCGAGATCATGGACCGAGAAACCAAGAAGCTCAGGCATTCCCATTGTGAAGGTTCATTGGGAAGGCAAACGCGGCGCAGAGTTCACTTGGGAACTCGAAAGTGACATGAAGACGAAGTACCCGCAGCTATTTGTTACAGCCAAGGCCTAATTTCGGGACGAAATTCCCTCAGTGGGGGAGGCTGTAACACCCCGTGTTACGAAAGTCAATGTACAAGTCAAAGTCAAAGTCAAAGGAAGAAAAGATTGCTAATTGCGATCTGTCACTCTTTGCTTGACTATGGATTTCACACTTGACTTGTAATCGAATCTTTTATTTTTATTACTTTAGTTGTATTATGTGGAGTATCTGTGAATAATCGAGGTTTAATCGCATGTTCTATCGCTAATCGCATCGCAATCGCATTCGCAACTCGAATTGTGCATTCTGGATATTGTTTTACGTGTGTGTGCTACTTATGTGTTACTTGTACATGTTTACTTTATGTTTGTGGGGATTATTCGAAACGCAATCGCTGTTCTATCACAATCGCAGTCTAATCGCAAATGCTAAAGGCAAGTTAATTATGATGATTGTATATTAGATATAGGAGTGTCGATTAAGTTAATTGTAGCTATCGTTTAGATGCTATCACGTCGCATACTCGCTTAAACGTATCGTAACTCTCAACACGCAAAACGAAATATCGAGACGCAACTCGTCAGAGCCACTCGATCGAGTGACCGTTCGATCGAATGGCCTTCCGATCGGATTGCCATCCGATCGAAGTGTCATCCGATCGGCATGCCATCCGACACTTGCCCCTCCTTTCCCTTTTTGGCAACTTATAAATACCCCCTGTCATATCACTTGTGATGTGACGGCTCTCTCTCTCTCGACCCGCACGCTCAAGCCCTTCTTTCTCTAGATTTCTCGCGATTCTTGTAAGTTTTCACCTCAAATCTTGTATTTCTATGATCTACATGCACTACTTCATCTTTTTCACCTTTGAATCTTAACTTTTAACAGTGGAATCAGCGGATTTGAGGTGTTCTAGGATGATGTCATCATGGGTTCTTATGAACTTCAAGTTTTGGCTTCATTCCACCAAGAACAACTCAGATCTGAAGGATTTCCACAAGACTTAACATTGTTTTCCCATAGATCTAAACATTTTCAAAGTCAAAAGGATTGAAAGATACTTTTCCAACTTTCTTTTAACTCTTTTACACTCAAAACCGATAGAATCGGAGCTCATTCAGGCCTTCTACTTTTCTCTAGCGATGTGTCGGTTTGAGACCTGAATCCTATCAACGAGACAACCGATTTCGGGTTGAACATGAAACCACCCATCACGAATAGTTAACTGATTGGATTGGGGTGATTCCCATTCGGTCGGATAACCCGAGTTTGATTGGGGTTTCCGTTGCTTAACATGTCGTCATACCGTCTCGATCAAGCCGCAAAACTTTCAAAATGATCAAGTTCAAAACGATCAGATTCGTGGGGACGGATTGCCGTCCGATCAGATTGCCATCCGATCAAACAGCAATCCGATCGGATTGCATTTGGGACTCAACACTTCAACTTTTTATAATTTTCAAAGATCATCAGTTTCTAACGGATTGCCATCCGATCGGAAGACCATCCGATCGAATGACAATCCTGCTGTGAACTTCTTCTCCAAAAGAAATGTCTCGCCGGACGGATCGCCATTCGATCGAACTGTTGTTCGATCGAATGACCTGAAAGGTAGAGATACTTCTTTGTTTTCAAAATGCTACAACGAAAACTTCAAAGCCATCATACACAAATACATCCTTATCAACGAATGTCAATCCGACCGAATGGCCATCCGATCGGATGACCATCCGAAAGGATTGACATCCGATCGAGTGACCATCCGATCGGATTGCCATACGATCGGATTACCGTTCGACACTTGGTTCACTTGCACCGTTTTACGCGCCACTTTTTCACTTATGCTATCGTTAACTATTCAGGCTAATCTCTCAGCGCTCCCTTCAATCCAAGAGAGTGTTTATTTACTTAAACACAATCTGTGAGTATACTCAATCCCTTTTTGCTTTACACACTTTTGGGTGTTACATACGTTACTTATTCAAATCACAATCGACACACAATGCAAACACTATTTATACGCTGACCGTTATTACATGTTACGTGTTATTCGATGAATGCTTGTATGTTGTGTTAACACAGTGATTGTTTTGCTGACGCCTTTGCAATGATAGCACTATAGTTTGGACTCAGCACCTGTCGTGGACAGGGGTTGTTAAGGTTATTTCTTCACGTGACGCAGTGGTGATATGTGTTGCGCATTCTACAACTCGCAGTCATGTCTGTGCATATTTCATTGTCGATAACCTACTAGCCTTCACTTTGCTACATGTTACATGTTGGTTATGCGTAAACTATTTCGAACTCTATTATACTATTAAACTTGTAGGCGCACCTTTACACCATGTGTATTGACCTCTATTTTAACGTATGTGACAGGTGTTTGAATGCTTAGGACGCTTGCTTGCTTTCATGGAATCGAGCTTAGGAGAGTTTAGAAACCAACGAACAATTTATTTATTTAAATCTGAGTTGTTGGAACATGTTATTTGTCTTTGAGATATCAATGTCTGTAATAATTGTTTAGCTTGATGGGTTATGGTATAGGCATAATATTAACTATCCGGTAAATTAGTTGTTATGGAATTTCTATTGTACAATCTGTTTCGCTCAATGCCGTGCCCCGATGTTTCCGTCATCGGTTATGGTGTGACACTATAGCCTCGGGCGCCCACAAAGTGGATGAATCCACTTCTTTGCAAGCCCAAATCGAAGCCTTAACCAATAAAATAAAGAAACTTGAATTGAACAAAACGACTTCGGTTATGGCTTGCGAAGGGTGCGACGGCCCCTATGAAAACTGGAGTTGTATGAAAGGTCTAGAAAATCAAACAGAAGTGGTAAATTACCTAAATAACCGGCCACGACCACTGGGAGTCCAAAGTAATACTTTCACTCCCGAGTGGCGTAATCATCCCAACTTTGGTTGGAGGGAATCGGGGGGTAATAACCAACAAAATCAAAATCAACGATATAACTTTCAACAACAACCACAAAATGGGCAACAAAGTTTTCAATCACAACAAGGAGGAAGAGAAAGGCTTGAGTATATCATCAGTCGCCTTCATGTGAATTTAATTTAAGTGCGGTCAATCTACCTAGGGCCTCATACTAGAATCTACGGTCCACCTACTCCCACCTCAAGCTTATAGGACTAAAGGAACAATCACTGGACCAATTCACAACCGTCTTATATTAAAACCAAGAGAGTTTACAATCAAATTTTTTTTTCTTTTTCCATTTTTTCGCTTTTCTTTTTTTCTTTTTTTTCTTTTCATGAGCTTAGACGATGCTTTCCCAAACCAAGAGGCAATCCAGCTCTAGAGTCGCTATCCCCAACTCACATTACTTAAGCTTCGGTGCTTTTTACTTTTCTTTGCACAGTCGATTTCACACACCCTAGCGGCAATCCGACTGTAAAGTCACTATCTCCAACCCAGACTACATAGGAATGCGCTACTTTCATTTAGTTTCTAGCTCACTTTTTATTTTTTCATATTTTTTTCGCATGATCACAAACTCTAACAGTTTTAACTTATAATGGTGCCCCTTATACTATTATCGGCAGTTTTAATTTCCCATATCTCCCAGGTGAAAATCCACTAGCAGACCGACAATTAAGGTATATTAGCTCAAAGGGACTTAAAACCAAACCCGAGCCTATCCACATATCCCTAACTAGACGCAAGCTCGATTTATTTTAATCTCATATTATTATTATTTAAACCCAAGAAAAATTCATCTTTTCTATCATTTCCCGTTTTAAATATGCAAACTTCTCATTTCAAAGGACATTTTTCTGATTTTTTTGGATTTTTTCAAAATTTTTAAATTTTTTGGTAGTTTTTCAATATAAGACCGATTATTTACATGTATCCCATCCCCACACTTGAAGATTGCATTGTCCCTAATGCAAGAATGGAAATACGACTCCAAACTACCTAAACACTAAAAACGATAACTAAAGACGAACTAACTAAATAAATAACGAACGAAATAAATAAATAAAATACAACAACAAAAGGGGAAACGACTTAGCTGATATGTGAGACTGTCAAAGTGCCAGTCGTTTCCACATAAGCCCTCCAATTCGAAACGCGCTCAGCAAACAACTCTAACCTCGGACAGGTGAATGAAAGCGGTAAATATCAACCTATCAATCATCAACACAAACTACCAAAACATAATATAATATATATCAAAATCATCAGTTCATCACATACCAACCCAACCTCCCTAACCAACCTGTTTAACGTGTATAAATATCAGTACAGACAAAAAATATGAGGATAAAAAACAGCATAAAAGAAAAATAACCAAACAAAAGATATAGTAGTCAGCTGCTGCTCCTACATCCTCATGCTATCCCCACTCTAATCCTCATCATGCTCGCTATCAGACTCATGACAGCTCTCCTCTCGACCACCGGCACCTGAACTGCCCTCTCCAAATACATGAATCGGGGGAATCGGATCAAAACTCTCAGCAGTACCAGCCAAGCTACCCTGCTGCCTCGACTGGAAGAAATCTGGGATCCCCATGCTATGCCTACTCATGATGTATCGGAGGGCATCCTCCTGCCTATCCTGACCTGTCAAAATAAGGTGCTCCAGCCTGTCGAACCTCTGCTCCACATACACAGAGAACGACTCCAAAGTAAGAGGTGTAGGAGGTGGCTGTCTGCGTGGGTAGTGGTGTGCTGGCAACTCGTGTCTCTGAGGTGGCCGCTACCTATGTGTAGGCTCAATCTGAAACATAACATCCTCAGCCGGATGTCCCTGTGGCGGCTTCACCTGTGGACCCTGCCTGATCGGCTCCCAGCCGTAGGGCTCCATCCATGTCACTATCCCCTCTTGCTGCAACTCCTTCAACCCAAAAGTCACCGTCTTGGGCCCCTCGTGTAAAAATTCGGGGACATACTTGGTCAAAACCTCCAAATTTGTTGCAATCCTAGTAATGTACAGGCCCATATCCAAACCAGCTCGAGGACCACCTCGACGACTCCTACTAAAAGAATCTGCTAAGACCGTAGCCAGATTCATCTCCCTGTTCTGAACTCTCCACATCAAGATAAACAACTCTATCTAGTTCGCTTTGTTCTCCCCCGACTTCCGACCCACTAGTGTAGTAGATAAGATCTTCAGCACATACCTATAAACCGGATTACGAAGCGAAGTGATCTGGTTCGTAGTAGTGAACGGGTAGTCAGAAATCGTACTCCAGAACTCTCGCAGCTTAGTCGAACCAACCCCAAGATCCGTAGGCTTAGAATAAGCACCCCGCAAGCAAGTAACAAACTCCGGCCTCTTCACCTCCTCCTCAGTATACAACCCCGAAACTATGGCAAACCTCGCCATATTAATCTCATATAGTTGCTTACCTAAACTGAACGACACAGCTGTGCCCTGCTCGAACTTTCCCTCCTTATGCGCCCAAGTGCTATGAAACTCTTGCACCATTTCCTCATACTGACGCTATATACACTCCATCGCCCTTGCCAACCTCGGATCCAAAAGGTCCGTCACCTCCTGTTTCGAGCCTATCTCACTCAACCATAACTAGTCTATCACCTTGTGCTTGAGTAGATCAGTGTCTTTCAATTTATCATATTTGTTCTATTCTGATATACTCGGCTCAAATTTCAGAATCGGGTGATCAGCTCTATGCTTTTTCCGATCCAGAATAAAGTTATAAGACGATTGATATACGATCTTTCTCAATTTAGGATCATCGGCAACTATCTAAATGATCGGTGTTTCCTGTGGGAACGGGTCCTGCTGAGGCAGATCCTGTTGCGGTGTCGACTGACCCGCTCCTGTCTTTCTCGCCCTACCTTAGCGGGAACAACTAGCCATGCCTGCAAAACAAATAGACTCAAGAGAAAACATGCAGACAGTCAGTCATAACAAACTATTTTTGGTATTTTTATTTTTTTTAATTTTTTTTATATTTTTTTGGATTTTTATAATTTTTTTTCGAAAAAGAAAGAAAAGCCGTATAGCATTCCATTCGTGGCTAATTCTAAGACAAACGGGTTACCTTTTACAATTGCTAAGTGATAGTTAGACTCGCCCGAATGGAAATTGAGTACGGGCGAATTTAAACCACTTGTACGTGCAAGTAAACCCAAAAACAACTAAAACGACTAAAACTAGGCTAAAATGACACTAAGACGACGCGAAAACACAAAACTAGACTCAATGTACACTACCCCCCTCGGCACTTTTAATTGTCCGCAATTTAAAACAAGTGCCTAACAAGGACATTGAAGTCCAATCCGCGCTTAAAAATCATTTGCTTTTTTTAGATGTTTTAAAACAAATTTAGTATCGAAAAATTCCGCCTAGTTAAAGCAGGTTTCTTCCGAACGCAAAAATTCAGTTTTAATGCGCAATATCGGAACTTCACGTGCCGCAATACCAATCAAAATTCAACAAAGCAATTGTATTTTGCCCAACCCGACACCATCCGCACCCACGAACAAATGCAAGTACCTGTGTATTTCACCATGCACAACAAACAATCAAGATGGCAATGTCCTCATAAGATAATATACTATCACAAGCAAGGACTCCCAAACCAAAACCATCTGCACCCCATTGGACTATTCAAACGACAATTAAGCTAAGGTACTGACCACAAGAATGACCCCACTCAACTCAACTGACCTATCATGCCAAAACACAAGACCAACTCGACACACAAGACGTCAACTGGACCACTAATATTGACTCGACTGAGTTGTACTTACGGAACTAAGAAACAAGACGACTCGATAACTCTACAAAACGGACTCGGACATGACAAATGTGGCCTCACACACCAACAAAGTACCGACTCAATCACAAAGGACGGACCTGAACCTTGCTCAACAAGGACTGAACCGACCACTAAAAGGACTTAACCTCGCGGCTGCCTAGACTCCACTAAACTAGACAACCCTAAGACTCAAATGACCTAACACCCTGATGTGCAATAAGTAGTTCAAATAATAAACTAAAATAAACCTAAATTTAGACTCAAGTAATAATAATCTAGACTCTCTAACTTGACTAAACTATTCACCGGCAAGTGAACCGGTCAACTCTAGCAAAGAAAAGCAAGTCCGGATGTCGAACCCACAAGGACTCTAATTAATCACGTTAAAGACTTTATTTAGACTTGACACTGACACGACTTAACTGTTGTTGTGTTTTAGGGGGGCGGGAAGTTTACTAAAATCCTAAAATTGAAATTAAAATAAAACTAGACTATGAAACGAACAAGAACTAAGGTTTAATTCAAATGAGATTAACGACTACCTAGGCTTGAATCCAGTTTAACTAGGAATGGATTTCTAACGGTACTATTGTGGTATGGAATCGGGATTGTAAAGTACTAAACCTTAAGGTATTTCAAGCTAAGACTTCCCGACCCTTCTCAGGAAGAAACCTAGGAAACCCTACAAGGTTGTTGTGAATACCGATTGTTAGACTTCCTCTCAGTCCTCTAACGACTCTAAAAGTGCCCTAATACAACTATCTACCTCTCAGCGCGACAATCTAAGGCAATCATAGATTCTAACTTGGTTTAATAGACACAAATGCGATTAGGGAACTAAGATTGACTTCTCTCAAAACCTATCTTAGCTATATATTGCACCGAGACCTACTAACTAACTCGAGCCTCTCAGTGACAAGTTAAGCAGAATACTTAATTCTAATTGAATTTTAATTACTGTTTCTAAGGTTATCGGCCGATTTACCCAAAGATCACCTGAACCCGCAAAGATGCGAATAATCAACACAAATTCATTATGTGAAAGACATCCACCAAAATTTGTATGAAACAGCAAATAAACAACAATTAAAATTAAATACCCACACGCACCAAATCAGATATTCTCGAATTATTTACTTTCAAAGATCAATCCATAACAAATCAATAGAGAAACATTAAAAATCCAAACATCATTAAACTATCATCTAACCTAGGTAGTAACGAAGGTTTTAGACTGAAAACATGATGTCTAAAATAAACAAAACAAGTTCAAAACAAGAATTCATCATCGAAGTATCAAAAAACGAAAAAAATGAAAACCAGGAGATAAGACCCGAACAATCTTCTTTCCTATGCTCCGTGCTTCAATCGGATGATTCCCACAAGCCAAAATACTCCGAAATACTCGAAATATGCTCTGAAAATCGCCTATGGGTGCTTGAGTTCGTAACTAGGGTTTTGTGGAAGTTTATGAAGTATATATATGTTTGGAATAAAGATCCAGCAACAAAAATCAACTTTTCCCGGAAACCACCCCGACGCGCCACGCGACGTGTCTTGAGTACAAGCTTCGCGCCACACCTAGACCCTAAAACTCAACAAATTCCTCTCAAGGGTCTAGGTGACACGCGTAGGTCCTTGCTTATGGGGGAGGTGTAGCACGAAGGCCCCATTTTCACAGAAAGTTCCGAATTTTCACCAGCTTCAACATCCCAAAAATCCAGAAATTATTCTAACTCTTTTAAGCTTGTTCCAGGACTTAGTGTTTCAGCATTGTAGCTCGTTTTCACTCCATTTTCAGCAACATTATGTACCAAGACCTGGAAAAACGCAATTTGATCAATAGCACGTAATTCTAACTAAAACGAAACTAAAAATAACGGAAAATTGTACAAACTATACACGAATAAAGGACGTATTTTGCAATACATCAAATATCCCAAACTTACTCTTTTTTCGTCCTCGAAAAAGAATTATGCAACGGAATCAGAGACGAATAATCACTTGGGTAAAAAATTATTTATATCTTATTAAAAACCAAGGCTTGCGTTAGCCGCGATTGCGAATATACTTGTCCCTTTAAACCCAAGTCTGGTCCTAAACCCTTATCATGTGAATTTAATTTAGGTTCGGTCAATCTACCTAGGGCCTCACACTAGAATCTACGGTCCACCTACTCCCACCTCAAGCTTATAGGACTAAAGGAACGATCACTGGACCAATTCCCAACCGTCTTATATCAAAATCAAGAGATTTTACAATCAATTTTTTTTCTTTTTCCATTTTTTCCGTTTTTCTCTTTTTTTCATGAGCGTAGACGATGCTTTCCCTAACCAAGAGGCAATCCGGCTGTAGAGTCGCTATCCCCATCTCGGATTACTTAAGCTTCGGGACTTTTTACTTTTCTTTTTATGGTCGATTTCACACACCCTAGCGGTAATCCGGTTGTAAAGTCACTATCCCCAACCCAGACTACATAGGAATGCACTACTTTCATTCAGTTTCTAGTTCACTTTTTTATTTTTTTCGCATGATCACAAACTCTAACAGTTTTAGCTTATAACGGTGCCCCTTATACTATTATTGGTTGTTTTAATTTCCCATATCTCCCAGGCGAAAACCCACTAGCAGACCAACAATTAAGGTGTATTAGCTCAAAGGGACTTAAAACCAAACCCGGGCCTATCCACATATCCCTAACTAGACGCAAGCTCGATTTATTATAATATCATATTATTATTATTCGAACCCAAGCAAAAATTCATCTTTTCTATCATTTTCCGCTTTAAATATGCAAACTTCTCATTTCAAAGGACATTTTTCTGATTTTTCAATTTTTTTGGATTTTTCAAATTTTTTAATTTTTTTGTATTTTTCAATATAAGACTCGATTATTTACATGTATCCCATCCCCAAACTTAAAGATTGCATTGTCCCTAATGCAAGAATGGAAATACGACTCAAAACTACCTAAACACTAAAAACCACTAAACTACTAACGAACTAACTAAACAAATAACGAAATAAATAAATAAATTACAACAACAAAAATGGAAACGACTTAGCTGATATGTGAGACTGTCAAAGTGCCAGTCATTTCCACATAAGCCCTCCAATTCAAAACGCGCTCAGCAAACAATTCTAACCTCGGACATGCGAACGAAAGCGGCA
The DNA here is from genome assembly GCA_030545235.1 of Helianthus tuberosus. Classification (NCBI taxonomy): domain Eukaryota; kingdom Viridiplantae; phylum Streptophyta; class Magnoliopsida; order Asterales; family Asteraceae; genus Helianthus; species Helianthus tuberosus. The sequence continues at coordinate 49,795,688 of CM060442.1, forward strand.
AAACACACCATACCTATCAAATTAGAATATACCAAAGAAGATACGATAGATAATAAGTGTTTCAAAGTTCAACAACCATCCACATAACTACCAACCCATCCCAACCTTCCAAGTAGCAAAGTGCTCAAAATATTAGTACAGACGAGATTAGATGAAAACAACATCAAAGAAAAAGAAAAAGAAAATATCTAGAAAGATACTCCAAACCGCTCCTCGCATGCTGTAATCCCCACACTAATCTTCGTCGTCACTTTCAACTTCCTCCTCTTCTTCCATCTCTTCATCACTATCATCATTCTGCTCAAATACCTGAAACTCGGGTTTCGGCTGCACATATCCGGCTCCCTGACCTGCTTGCATACCAGAACTACTAGCACCACCTGTAGGGTCATAGTGGCCCGGCATAGTGAACCGAACCGGGTCCACATAAGGATGAAAGAAATTTGGGACCCTCATGCTCATCTTATCCATCATGTATCTGATCGCCCCATCCTGCCTATCCTGACGATAATCCATCCTACAAAATCCCGCATCTATCCGCTCATAAAGTGAGGCTAAAGTAAGTGGATCCAGTGGCGCCTGGCGGCATGGATACCGAGGAGCTAGTATCTCCTATCTCTGTCTAGGAATCTGGTGAGCTGGCGGATAGATAGCCTGCATCACATCATCTGCTGGATAACCCGCGGGTGGCATAACCTGAGGCCCCTGCCTCGCATCAACCCAAGTCACTGGCTCGGTCATACTTATGATACCTAACTGTAAATCCTTCACATTAAAGTGCCTCGATGCAGGTCCCGGGCGTAACGTGTTCACATTGTATTTCTGAAAAACTCCCAAATTATGTGCCAACTTCGTGATGTAAGGGCCCATGTCCAAAGCAAACCTTTTTCCTCCCCTACGTGACCTACTAAAAGACCACGCCAACACACTAGCTAGATTCATATTTATACCCTCAACCCGACACATCAGCAAAAACAAACCAATCCAGCTGGCTTTGTTTTTCCCCGACTTCCTACCAACCAGAGTGGTAGAAAAAACCTTCAACACGAACCTATAAATCGGATCTCGAACAGAAGTAATAAGATTTGACTTACCAAAACCACGATCCGTAATAGTTCCCCAAAACCTTGCAACACATAACTCCCAAGGGTTTACATACACCCCCCTCAACCCATTAGTAAACTCATCAGTAGATATATCCTCAAAAGCATAGAAACCACTAGTTACCACGAGCTGAGGAATGGACATTACATGAAGCATCCTTCCTAAACTAAATGAAACTGTGTCGCTTTCAAAGAACGAGCCCTCTCTATGATGAAAAGTAGAATAAAACTCTACTACCAACTCGTCATTATGTGGGTCATCACAATTTACCATTTCTACCAACATTGGGCCCAACAACTCTTCAACTCTCTCACGAGCACCCATTTGACCCAACCATTACCAATCAATAGTCCAATGTTCAAGTAAGTCCGTTTTTATAATCTTTTGCAGTTTTATCCACTCATCAGAATTAACCTGAAACTGGAGCAGCGGGTGTTCCCTCCTGACGGGGCGACGGCCATAAATCCGTTGCTCATAACCTTCATAACGAATACGCCTTCCTGGTCGCTGAGAAACCACTTGCTGTTCTTGAGTGGACGAACCTCTTGGTCGTGCAACCGGGCCTCGTTTTCTTCCTCTGGCTCCACTAGAACTTCCCTCACCTGACATATCTGCAAAAACATGTTTAACAAGGCAAAAACAAGCAGATAATTAGTAGTCACAAACTATTTTTGGCATTTTTAATTTTTAATTTTTTTAATTGGAACAACCGTATAGCATTCCATTCGCGGTTGATACAAAAAATAACTTGAAAACCAAAGTGGGTTACCGTTTACAAAAGCTAAGTTATACACAACCTCGCCCGAATGGAGATTGAGTACGGGCGAAGTGTGTTATACCTGTACATGCATATGAGTAAACCCTAGACCAAAGACTAAGAGAAAGACTCAATTTACACTAATCAATGTATACTACCCCCTCCCGTCACTTTAATTGTCCCAATTAAGAGCCAAAGTGCATACCAAAACCGTACATTGGGTCTAAACTTGCTTAAATGCAGTGACTTTTTGTTTAAAATCCAATTTAAGCGTTGAAAAACGCCGCCTAATTAAAGGAGGCATTTAGCTTTGCAAAAATTCCCATTTGTTATTGCAAGGTTCGAACTTTAGACGTTAATGTATTATATCCCAATCAAGATTCAGCCAAAACAATGTCAATATCCCAACTCGACACCAACCGGACCAAGAAACAACATTAAATCGGCAAATATTTTGATATGTATAAATTTATCAATCATCGTCTACACATTACGGCTCAACAAACCAAACCAAACCAACCGCACCCATCTTAAAAAAAAAACTAGAAACAGTCGTAACATGGACACAACTCGACTCGAACTAATTTGACTGACCCGCGACTGACACACATCTCACCCGACAAACTAGACCATAAAAACGACACACCTAAACTCTAAGAGGACTCTAAACACAAAGTAAATACAAAACTAGTAAGTGAACATACCTGAGATGTCAAAAATTTGCAAGAAAATAAAAGATTTTCGTGAATGGAGTCCCTATTTCGAACAATCCAGCGGAGAATCGGTTGAAACGTATGGTGGGGTTTGTTCACAATCAAAAACCGAGCACAGGGGTGTTTAGATTGTTAAATTTGGTGGAGAAATGGAGGAAATATGGTGGAAATAGGTGAAAATCGTGAGTGGGGGTGTCTTGTAGGGTTTGGGTTGATGTTTGGGGGAGACAAAGGAGTTTGGGGGTTTAAACATGGGTCCAAAGGTGAACCGGGTCAGATATAATAGAAGTTCAACGAGAAACAGGTCAGTAGGGAGGGTGACGTAGCGAGTAGGGGGTGGGGGATCTGCGTCGCGCTACAACGCGGGTAGATTTTTTTTTGTTTTTTGAACTCGAGCTAGGTGTTGCGCATAGGTATAAGTATATGTGTGTCGCGCCAGACCTAGACCCTTTTTTCACAGAAGGTTTCAAAATTTTGATGGCCAGATGCCTTAGAAAAAATTCCAATTCACCCAAAACTCCCCAAGAACCAATCCCAAAAATATTCTAACACTGGAACTTACCTGTAACTCCGTTTTCTGTGCAATTCTCGCACAATCTTGGTGATGAATTCCTGCAAATGACACAAAAACACAAAAACCAAATCGAAAACTACAAGAAAAACTAACGTTAGCTACGAAACTGCATAAAATACAAACGATACATACTGTACAAACGAAGCTTTTCTATACTCACTATTCGGTGAAGGTGGTGGTTCCTCTAGAGGAATTTCTTCCTCCTCGGTAGTATCAATGGGACCTCCCAAGTAGTGTTTCAATCAATGACCATTTACCTTCCACGAACCTATGTCAACTTCGTCATACAACTCGACGGTACCGTATGGAAACACCTCCTTTACCACATACGGTCTAGTCCATCTCGATTTTAACTTTCCGGCTATCAATTCCAATCTTGAATTGAATAAGAGCACTCTATTACCTACCTTAAACTCCTTCAACCCTCGCAACCTCCTATCATGCAACGTCTTAGTCTTTTCCTTGATACTCCAAGATCGTTCATAGGCGGCATCCCTTAGAGCCTCTAATTCATGTATGTAGGATCGAGATTCGACCTATACGAGTCGATCAGAAGAGTTCTAATCCAAACCAAAGGCGGAATTCAGTGATTCGGACTTAATTACAGCTTGATTCACACTAGGATACACTTTAAATGTCTTGTATATTGATTTGAAAGCTTTACAGATCACTTGACACTTCGGCAGTGCCTCTACTCCGGAATCAGCAATGTTACAAATGAAATCTCAAGTCACCTATATATAGACTTGGCCGGTTCACATGAACTGACATTACCAGTTCATGCGAAGTGCCACTTCGTACGAACTGGATTTGCCAGTTCGTGTGAACTGGTCCAACCACTCTAAAACTCTATTTTCTTGACTACCGAGCTCTGGTTTATCCAATCTAATTACAAGACTCGATACAAGACGAAGTCGACATACATATGCACCAACAGACTCCCCCTTGGATGTTGACGAAGTCTTCGGTGTCGAGTCTTTCAGTATGACAAGTCTTAAGTTTTGATCAGTCTTCATGCTCTTTCCAAAGTATCTGACATTGTAAGCCTTCAATCTCTATCTTCTTCTATCTCTTGCTTATCAGCAGCAACAGCTTCTATCTTGAACAAAGTTCCAGGAGTAGAAACTGGCTCTTTCATCATCAAACACCTTTGCTAGCAGACTCCCCTTTAAGTTGTTCCGGGATCGTAATCTGACATAGCACTTTCACAGGTTTAAAACATCTCCTGGCTCTTCGTAGCATCAGGATCAGGAACCTGGTATCTTGCACAAGCCTCAGGAGTCGAAACCTGGCTAACCTGCACATTCTCTACCCAACAATAAATTTTTATTTATAACAATTTTAATCACTTCTAAGCACTTGTATTCAAAACATTCAAACATCAACATTAGTTATATCAAGTTCAAATTAATGACCTTGATTAACCACTTGTAGGATTATTGATTCAACAAATCAATACAAACATTTAACATCTTTCACTTTTCAAAACTATCACCCAACTAGTTGTTCATCATGTTTAGCAATCTGAATTTTGAAAATCAGCTTTTCACCATCAGTTGTCGAAAATAAAATAAAATAAGATCTTTTTGAATTTTCAAAATTTATGCTAAAACACACTGAAAGTTTTTTTTTTGGGTATTTTTTAATGAAACGCGGTAAAGAAATATTTACAGACAATATTTTTGTGAGTTTGTGTAAGAGGATCATATCAGATTATGAGACAAATCACTAACATCGTTAAGCTTTAAACATTTTAAGTTCTAAAAGATTCACTTATATTGTCAGTATACTGATCCACTTAAATTTTCACACAAAGTTCAACTGTTTCGAGATACTAGATTAGTGTTTTAAACACTTGACTTATTCGCGTGTCCCACCTCAGAATATACTCCCGTATCCAGACTTCTATATTCAGTCTTAGAGGTGAATGTGTCTAATGATATCTGTAAACGGGTAATGCGAGACCATGAGAGCTCATGTTAGAACTTCCGTTCAGACAAAGAGATGATGGCTCGTCTTTAGGTGTGTCCCGTTTGGGGATATTTTCTTCAACAGCATATGATTAGCATTTTTCAATGTTTCATCATTTTTATGCTGAGGGTGAGCTTTATGATTAAAGTAGTGCAGAATATTATACGAAGACTAGGCTATTGCTTCCGCAAAATCAGAAGTCCTTGTATAATATCCCAGATATCACCACGCACAAAGACCTAGTATGTCAGAAATAGAAAGCCCTTCAAACAAGATTTTAGGGAATACCTATATATCCGAGAGATGTGCCTCACGAGATAAGTAAGTATTTGATATTTGAGTTTATGTCTCGAAAACAATCTACTGAAAGTATAAAAACCTACTGGCATATCATCAGTGAGACTGTTTATCACATTTGACTTTCCAAATCTTTAGCATGCTGTGATAGTCCACTGATGTACTATCATTTCCTCTTTTTCACAACAAAACTCATTTTGAATTTTTCGATGTTTTTGGCTTTTTAGATTTTATCATGTTTTTGAATTTTTCAAATTTTCAAAATTTCTAATGTTTTTGGATTTTCTGAAATTTCTTACTCCCCCCTAAAATTCAAAACCATTTAAAGAAAATTTGACAAACCGATGTGAATTGCTTCAATTCTCCATTCACTTGGCATAAACAATCAGAACTCCCCCTATTAACAAACTATTTTCCCATTATGATTTCAAAACACTTAAGTTTGTTTTAATCAAAATGGTTTTTCCAGAAAATTAGTTTGTGGGGTGACATCACACTATTTTCTCATTACCACTTGTAAAATCTAAAATTTTGTATACTTTTCTCACAAAAACATTTTTCAAGAAAGATGCCGATTCCTGCTCCCCGATTACCAACTTGGGAGCTCCAGCAAGTCAGGATTTTTCAAGAGAAAGTTGTCACCTAATCCTGACCAGCCTTGGGTGCATCTGAGTTATTTTCACTCGGTGAGTAACTCCACCTCTTTGATTCATAAAAATCTTTCACTCCCTTCACCTTCCCGTCGACCATCTTCCCAAAAATATGTAATGTTTTACGGCTAAAAGCTTTTTCAGCATCAAATTCTTTTTCATCAGCAAAGAATTGATCTGAAATCTCAACCTTTTCAACTTTTTGTTTAAAATTTACAGTCCGCAATGGTGGAAAGTTGACATCATCCATTGGCAGAACCGACTTTTCTCCTTTTAGCTCAACTTGTGGCTCCTCTGACTTTGACGAGTCAGATTCATCACCAGAACTATCTGAACTTTTAACAACCCATTTTTGTTTGTTTAACTTTGCACTTCTTTTGTAAAAATGTTTTGAACTTTCACCAACTTCGAAAGTCGAATTTTTGAACTCTTTAAAATTTTCTATTGGTTGTTATGTTTTATCAACACATTTTTCTTTCATTTTTGAGTTAGAAGAAACTCCCTGTTTTGAGTTTGTTGGCTTTGAGCAATTCCAAGCAATGTGGCCAACTTCTTGCCATTTGAAACAGGTTCTTCTTTCAACTCTTTGTTCAGATTCTTTCAACATATTCTTTTTCCTTTCAGCGAGAAAATCTTTGTTTGACTATCTCCAGAACGGTTTCTCATTCTCTTCTTCTAAACTTGCTCCTGAAACAAATTTAGTTTTTGGTTTATAATTTTTCTCATTTTTATGATTTTCTGGTGGAATAAAACCTAAACCTTTCTTTTTGAAATTACTGTTATGGTTTGGTTTCTTTTGAAAACCAGAACCAGAACTGTAACCTTTTTTCTTGTTCAAACTTTGTTGAACTCTTGAAGTGTATTTTTTCAGTTTTTCAGTAAGATTTACATCTTTTATTTCAGAAAGATTAATTTCTGCTAATTTGAAAACCTTGTTAATCAATTCCTTATCAGAAAATAATTTGTCAGAATCATTCAAAGTATATGCTACTTTGAATATTTCGTCATTCAAATTATTCTTCGACATCAGAAAATCTTTATTGTAAACCCGTTTGACCGGTGAACTCGAGCTTTTCTCTGACGAACTCGAATTTTCAGAATTAGACTCTGACTTTGACTTTTCATCCATATCCAACACCTGATCGACCACTTTCTTTAATAACTCAGACTCATGATCAGTGTCAGACGATGTGAATGTAACATCAATGTTGTCTGGTAACTAATCAGTTGTTTCATACTTTAACTTTATATTGACTGCCTTTTTGACTTCATCTATAATAGACTTTCTGGGAGAATAACATTCCCAGATCGGAAGCGGACACTTTTTATAATTTGCACTTTGTTTCTTACCAGTATCCGTATCTTTCGTCTTCTTATCTTGAAATGCTTCAAAACCTGCAATAGTTGGATAAATTCTATCAATTAAGTAATCAGAACTTGAATAACTCTGCAGCAGTCTTCTGATTCTTTCATTTTCAATCTTTTCAATCTCCAATTCCTGCTTCATCTTTGCACACTCTTCAATATAATAATCGATGGCTTTCTGTTTAGACATCACCGTTGAATTCGACATTGTCAAAGCAGCTTCTACTTCTAAGATTGTCTTTTCCAATTGGTTAACTGTTATGTTCACCACATCATAAGATTCTTTCACGTACTTAACATCAAACAACAATTTTTCTTTCATCTTGTCTAGCTCCATATACTTCTTATCTTTCTCTTCATAATGTTTGCATGATTCCAAACATTTCAGACAAGATTTTTCAACCTCTACAATCTTTTCAACTTCGACAACTTTTTCAACTATTTTCTCCACTTCAACAATTTACTCCACCACCTTCTCAATCACATTCGGTTCTGTTTCAACTTCTATCATTACTTCACTCTCATCAATCTCAACTTTCTGTGTCGGTTCTTCTTCAGCTTTTGCCTTTTCTTCAACAATCCTTCTTGCTTCAATTTCCTGTTCAACAATCCTTCTTGCTTCCAATTCTCTCTTTAGTCTAGCAGCCCTTTTCTCTTTCAACATCTTGATTTTATCTGCAAAAAACAAATTAAAACTATAAGAATCCAATTATCTTCTAGCTTTATTAATATATTCTTCTTCGTCATCGGTGTCTGCATCACTTCCTAATTCCTTAAAAATCGGTATTCTTTTCGGACTGTTCTTCTTAGATTTGACTGATTCTTCTCCTGAGTTTTAGTCTTCATCTTGACTTTTCTCATCTTTTGAAAACACATCCATCCATTCTTTCATCAACTCTGGCTCTTGAATAATTTGTGCAATGAATGCTCCAAACTTTGATTTACTTTCAGCCGGAATATATTTGTCCCAGCTAAATCCCTCTAGCAATCTTTCATCTTCTTGATTAACTAGATAAGGTTTCTTCTTTCCATCTTCAATCGAATTAGCACTGGATGATGACGATTGTTGAGCTACCTGATGATAAATCGCTTTTCGATGATAATCATTGTTTCCAAACGGATCTTGTCTTCCGGTTGCTTCTCTGTTTGTACACTCTCGTTTAAAATGCCCATTTTCTCGGCAACGAAAACAAGTAACCTTTGATTTGTCAAAACCTAGCTGAGATGTAGCAGCGTCATGAAAATCATCTCTACAGGTGATTTGTTTGAATTTTTCTGCTCTTCTTAAAACACTGGCTAAACACCACTTGATGTCCATCAACTCAAGTTCCTCAGAATCAATCTGATCATAATCCTCCTTAGTGAGTATCAGATTTCCAATTCTTCCAGCAACTAAACTTTCATACGACTCTAACACAGTAACAAGAGATGCCATGTGTTGCTTTGCAATATCTGGAGAGAAATTTTGACCATTTTGAATGTTTAATGTCACATTGCATTGCAAATTTGTTGAACTCTGTTGTCGAGAACTTGGTGTTGAGAAATTTGGATCAAAACTTGAATAAGATGAAGAATATCCACCACTCTGAGTTGTAGTGCTAACATTTGTTCCGGAAGTACCATCAGCAAAGAAAGCAGTCTGAATCTTCGGACTCTGAGTAGTCTTAAATTTGTTTCCTCTATAGTATAGACTAACATCTTTTTGAGCACCTAGATTCTTCATGATAGCAGTTTTCTGAACATCTAATTCATGTTCTTCAAGCTTCTGAATGAACTTACATAAATTTATACTTTCAGATTTTCGCATATGTTTTAAAATCAACAGATATGTTCCCCATTTATTCTGTGGTAGCGCATCGGCTAGCTTATCAACCCATTCATCATCTTCTTTCTGGATGTCCAATCTTTTCATCTCCTGGACAAGATGACAATATCTCTCAATAGTCGTTCTTGTTGTTTCACCTTCAAAAGCTGTAAACATATCAAATGATTTTTTTAGTAATGCACGTTTATTTTTTTATCATATCAGCACTTCCCTTTAACTTTTGAATCAACGCCAACCAAATTGATCTAGCAGTTCCCTTATGTTGAAGCAAAATGAAAATATCTTCTTTTATCGCTTTTCACTGTTGTATCTTAATTTTTCATTCGCTGATAATTCACTTAATGATTTTTCATTGCCAAGAGTATCTTTTGGTCTAATATATTCTTTCTCTATCGAAACCCATGCATCAAACTTATTTCCTTGCACCCAGTTTTCAAAACGATTCTGCTATCCTTTAAAATCCTCAATGTACATAAGCTTCGGAGGCTTTTGGAAAGTTCCCATTTCATTTTCAATTTCAACAGTTTCTGAAACTATAACTGGAGCAGCTGGGGTAGTCGCAAACGCGTTGTAAAACTCTTCTTCCATGTTTTGGCGTAGAAAGTTCTCAATAGTACAATGTTCACGCGAACTAAAGTTTCAAACGGACTAATCAAAGTTTTAAACGATCTTGATGTGAATTGAACTTGATGCGAACTGAACTTAATGCGAATTGGACTTTGGTGCGAAACGGACCTTTGGTGCGAACTGACGTAATTTCAAATGACCTGGTTCAGTTTCACATGAACTGAACCTCTTCAAACGAACTGATCCTCTTCAAACGAACTGATCCACATGAACTGGATGATTTAGAATTCAATTCAAGCGAACGGGTTCACAACTGGTACGACCTAGAAGCTTTTAAACTCACCCCGTAAGAACTGAGGTTGATTTCACATGACTTGGACCCTATTCACACGAATTGACCCATTTCGTTCGAAATGGAGGTTAATTTCATGCGAAGTGGAGACGTTTCAAGCGAATTGATTCAACAAAGCTCAATTCGTGCAAAGTGATGTCCAATTTCACACGAACTGATGACCAACTCGTACGAATTAATTCTGATGTCACACGATCGGTTATGTTTTTGACAAAATTAATCACGTTTTAGGTCGATTTAGGGTCTAATACTTTCAAGGATTGATTAAAACTATGTTTTACGTGTTATATCAAGAAATCAGTCCATTTTAACCGTGAAAACTCCGTTAATTTTGAAAAATGTGAAGAAGAAAGAGTAGAAGTCAGAAATTTCGGTAAAAACAAGCTGAAATGGTAAGAACTCTTCCTCCTGAGCTCTGATACCACTTGTAGGATCGAGATTCGACCTATACAAGTCGATCAGAAGAGTTCTAATCCAAACCAAAGGCGGAATTTAGTGATTCGGACTTGATTACAGCTTAATTCACACTAGGATTCACTTTAAATGTCTTGTATATTGATTTGAAAGCTTTACAGATCACTTGACACTTCGGCAGCACCTCTGCTCCGGAATCAGCAATGTTACAAATGAAATCTCAAGTCACCTATATATAGACTTGGCCAGTTCGCATGAAACTGACATTACCAGTTCATGCGAAGTGCCACTTCGTACGAACTGGCTTTGCCAGTTCGTGTGAACTGGTTCAACCACTCTAAAACTCTATTTTCTTGACTATCGAGCTCTGGTTTATACAATCTCATTACAAGACTCGATACAAGACCAAGTCGACAGACATATGCACCAACAATGTATTTAGAAGAACCTCCTTCTTGCGGCTTCGGTAAGGTCGAGGTTAACGGTTTTTAATTCCCACAAAGCTCTATGTTCTAACTCTACCTGAAGATGGCAAGCTTTGCCATACATAATCATGAAGGGCGTGGTTCCTAACGGTGTTTTGTAGGTGGTGCGGAATGCCCATAATGCGTCATCGAGCTTTTCCGACCAATCCTTTCTACTTTTTCCTACCGTTTTTTCTAGGATTCTCTTCACCCCTCGATTTTCATTTTCTACTTGGCCACTAGTTTGTGGGTGGTATGCGGTAGAAAGACGATGAGTGACACCATAGTGTGCAAGTGCCTTTTCCATGGCGGAATTGCAAAAATGCGTACCACAGTCACTTATGATGTGACAACTCGTACTTTGGAATCTATCTTTGTGCTTTGATGTAACGTATATGAACGTGATGTGATTATATAAACTAGATTGATTGAATGATTGTTGTGTTTATTATGTGCTTTTTGTAATGTATGTATGCATATAAACAGCCCAAACACACAACACGAACCGGGCTACACTCATTATACTCGGATCAAGGGCAGCCCATAGTGGTTTGGCCCACACTCTCTCTCTCTTTTGCGCATAACAGTTAGGAGTAAGGGTATACTCCACATTCATTGCTAAACACTTTACACAAACCCTAGCTCTCTTTCCTTCCTCTCAAACCCGACGGCAAACACACCTTTCCCATCGAAGATCTTTGTGTTCGGATCATTCTCGTTATACACTCTCAACCGGTTACTGTTTTGTTAGTATTTGATTGTATGTTATGATCTAGATGATGATTTAGTAATATCTTGTGATCTATCATGATATAAACTGTTGAATCATAGTGTTCATGAAATCGGCTTGTATATGTGTATTTGATAATGTTTATATAACTTAGAATTTGCATGATAATGATTGAGAACTGAATGCTTGTTAATCGGCTGTTATGTTTCTATGATTCGGATTGTTAACTTAATGATGTTCTAGTGAATCGGATGTGGAATGATGATGTTAATCGGCTATCATGTCTTATTAGGTTTGTTCGGTGATTTAAGATTTGAATGTATGCAATCGGTTGAAGGTTCATGTAATCGAATCAAATACTACGATTTGATAGATTATTGTTTATGCCTTGAATGTATTTAGGGTTCATGAGTATTGTTTAGAATATGCTCTGTTTGATCGATTGTATGTGAAATGTATAGTTGGAAATTTGTTGATTGATAAATTGTAACTTTGGAAACTGTTATATTGGTCAAACGAATTTGGTTGGAACTAGAAACAATATTGCATGAAATTAGGAAATCATTTAACTAATCGTACAAGTGGGTCAGTCGCACAAGACTGAACGCACAAGACTGATCGCACAAGTCTTGTTCGGTCGCACAAGATAACCCAATCGCACAAGGTATCCCCAGTCGCACAAGACTATTGGATCGCACAAGCTGTAATGTTAGTTTAACTGTTGGGCCGGGTATACATGTTGGGCTGGGCTAGTTCCGATCGCACAACCCAACCGGATCGTACAAGCCGTCCGGATCGCACAAGACCAATGTGTAATTGTTTGGGCTGCTTACTTGTTGGACTGTTATGATATTTGGGTCGGGCATGACTGGATAGCACAACCCATTGTGGATCGCACAAGTATGTTGATCGCATAATAGGTTGGGCTGTTGTTTTATTGGGCTTCATCTTTCGGGTCGCACAAGTCTAGACATTTCGTGTTTAACTGTTTTGCTTGACATGTATTATGTGTTTGCCATGATCAACACGTGTTCACAACTTGTTAAATTATGTGTAATCATACGTGCACCTAGACCTGACTCGTATGGTAACTATGTTACGACGTGGTTGACCTCTAGCAGCTCGATTGACCTTTCGTTTACCTGCCGAGCTAAACTAAGGTGAGTTCACACTTTCTACAAAGCATGGGATTCCCAGGAGTTGGGAATGGGGTTAAGGAACATGGCTTCCTCGTCCTTTCTTGGGTAGGACAGTACTGGTTCAGGAATATAATTCCTCGTCCTCTTGGACAGTTTTCACTAGACCAAAACTCTATCACGAAGTCCCTCCTTTTTATATCGACTTAATCGTCGGGCCAATGGCGAGCGGGTCATTAGTTAGATAGCGCTATTTAGGTTTGACAAGCCTCACACCGTGCCGCAGAGGACGGGCATGAACTAATGGATCTGGGCACGTCAATGACGATAGACATTGACATTCATAAACATGACTACAGTCAGTAGTCGATATGGTAACGAGTCTAGTATATACATGGGGTAGCCCCCACGGCCTAAAAGCCAGATAACTAAACATGGGGTAGCCCCCACGGCCGAAAAGCCAGATAACTAAACATGGGGTAGCCCCCACAGCTGGATTTCCAGAGTAACTGGGATAAACAAATCACATTTTCAAACATGGGGTAACCCCCACGGCAGGATACCAGTTGAAGGAAATTGTTTTCGAAACAACTTAAAACGAACACCCAACTGTGAACTCGCTCAACATTATTGTTGACTCGTTACTACATGCTTTACAGGTCAATAGGTACTTAGCTGGAGCTTGCATGGGGAAGAGTCGTTGTGGGACATGGACAGTTATGTGCCATGTTAACATTGAAACGTTTGAACTCAACTATTTTGAATTTACTATTTGGGTTTTGAACTATTTGCTTCCGCTGATAACTTAAACTATGTTTTTGTTTGGACACCAATTGTATTGTGTTGGATTTTACTATTACTTATATGATTGTTCAACATGATTGGTGGCTTGATCCTGGTCAGTCACGCCTTCAAGTGGTGATACTCCGCGGGTGGATTTCGGGGGTGTGACAGATTGGTATCAGAGCCATTGGTTATAGTGAAGTTGGTTTTAATAAGGGAAAAACGTTTTTGTTAAAACCAGTTTATAACCTGTACAGTGCTCAACGTTCCACAACGACGCTTCACTCCACGTGCAAGACTCGACATTCTAGGTGATATGTTTTATGTTTTATTTCCTACTTGCTAGATTACATAGAACTTTATTTATGGTATGCTTAGATAAACGTAGCAAGTGTTAATTGAAAATCCGTGTGTGCTTACTCTCTTCTGTCATCGCACTTTCGCGAACCCCTCTTAATCATGTTTCCCTTGATATGAAGATCATGGCTGGACACGTTAACATGACTCAAGCCCAGTTGACGGCTCTGATTAACCAACAAGTTGTTGCGGCACTTGCAGCCGCACAGGCAGGAGGTATATCCTGCAGTCGAAACTTATTCTAGGATCCTTAGATCCTACTCTCGTGAACCAACCTTTGTGTTAAACTTTATCCTTTCTTATTCTCACAACAGGTCAACCTGCACAGCCTCCTGTGTGCACTTTCAAGACCATTATGGACTGTCGACCTGGTACCTTCAGTGGTACTGAAGGAGCTGTCGGTCTCCTCCACTGGTTTGAAAAGCTCGAATCTGTGTTCGAGATGTGTGAATGCCCTGAGGCTCGCAGGGTGAAGTATGCTACCGGTACTCTAGAGGGTTTAGCGCTCACGTGGTGGAACGCTCAGGTTCAAATGCTGGGTTTGGTTGCTGCTAACGCCACCCCATGGAACAATTTTAAGGAAATGATCAAAGAGGAGTATTGCAATCGTGATGAAATTCACAAACTGGAAGTCGAGTTCTTCAACTTCAAGATGACGGGGTCAGAAATTGAAGCGTTTACGAAAAGATCGAACGAGCTTGCTATTCTGTATCCTACTATGGTGGATCCTCCCATCAAACGCATCGAACTATACCTTAAGGGCTTAGTGCCAGAGATCCAAAGTCATGTGACTTCAGCGAACCTCACCACTATCCAGCAAGTTGTTCAGTTGGCTCACCGTCTCACTGATCAGGCGATGGAGCAGGGCAGGTTACCAAAGCGTATTAGTGCTACAACTACTTCTGATACTCCCAATGACAACAAGAGTAAATGGGATGGAGCTTCAAGAAAAGGTTCAACCTCTGTTCAGTCTCAGTCACAACAGAGAAGGACTGACGACTACAAGAGCCCTAGTCAACAATCATCAGCTAGTCAAAGTCAAGGTGGGTACAAGGGAAATCACCCCAAATACAATCGCTGCAACCTACACCACAGCGGGCCATGCACCAGGGGTAACTGTCATCGGTGCAACAAGCCAGGCCACGCCGCAAAGGATTGCAGGAGTTTATACCCCGCAAACCAGAATCGTCAGCAACAACAAGGCCCACAGAATCAACGCCAGCAGCAGCAGCAGCAAGGTAACAACAAAGGGTGCTTTCAGTGTGGAGCTGAAGGTCACTTCAAGAGAGATTGTCCCCAACTGAACAGAAACCAGAACAACAACAACAATAATAACAACCAGGGGAATGGAAATAACGGGGGTAACAACGGCAATGGTGCAAGGGGTCGTGTGTTCGTTATTGGTCAGGGTGAAGCAAGGAATGATCCCAATGTTGTGAAGGGTAAGTTACTTCTCGACGACTTTTACGTTACAGTTTTATTTGATTCGGGTGCCGATACTAGCTACGTGTCCTTAAAAGTTAGTCAAATGCTTAAACGTACCCCAACACTTTTGAACACCAAACACACTGTAGAGCTAGCTAATGGTAAGAGTTTAGAGGCCACACAGGTAGTCAAGGGTTGTAGTCTTGTTCTTGATGATCACACCTTCTCTATCGACCTCATTCCTATCGTTCTGGGTAGTTTCGACGATGTCATTGGGATGGATTGGTTATCCCAACACCGAGCAGAGATTCTTTGTAACGAAAAGATTGTCCGTATTCGTCGTTCAGGTGATGAACCTCTTATGATTCGTGGCGACAAGAGTGGTGCTGTGGTGAGCATCATCTCTTTCCTTAAGGCCCAAATGTGTCTACGAAAGGGCCACACTGATATTTTGGCTCTTGTTACTGACACCTCGAAGAAAGAGAAGAAGTTAGAAGATTTTCCGATCGTACGCGACTACCCTGAGGAATTACCTGGCCTCCCGCCTCATCGCCAGGTCGAGTTTCAAATCGAGCTAACTCCTGGAGCAGCGCCTATAGCTCGAGCACCTTATCAGCTAGCCCCATCAGAGTTGGAAGAACTCTCTACGCAACTACAAGAACTCTTGGATAAGGGTTTTATTCATCCTAGCTCTTCACCATGGGGAGCTCCAGTACTATTTGTGAAGAAGAAGGACGGTACCTTCCGTATGTGTATAGACTATCGAGAACTCAACAAGGTGACTGTGAAGAATCGCTATCCCCTTCCACGCATCGACGACCAATTCGACCAACTGCAAGGGTTGAGCTTTTACTCGAAGATCGATTTGAGATCAGGATATCACCAGCTGAGAGTCCGAGAAGAGGACGTCTCCAAAACGGCCTTTAGAACTCGTTATGGACACTACGAGTTTTTGGTCATGCCTTTTGGGCTGACAAACGCACTTGCGGTCTTCATGGACTTGATGAATCGAGTGTGCAAGCTCTACCTCGACAAGTTCGTTATAGTTTTCATCGACGACATCCTGATCTATTCTAAGAGTCAGGAGGAACACGAGCAGCATTTGCGACTTATTTTGGAACTCCTACGAGCAGAACATCTTTACGCCAAGTTTTCAAAATGCGACTTCTGGCTTCGTGAAGTCCATTTCTTAGGCCATGTGGTAAACAAGGATGGGATTCACGTTGATCCATCCAAGGTAGACTCGATTAAGAACTGGCCTGCACCTCGTACACCAACGGAAATTCGCTAATTCTTGGGCTTGGCAGGTTACTACAGGAGGTTCATTAAGGATTTTTCCAAGATTGCACAGCCTCTCACCTCACTAACGCAGAAAGGCGTTGTTTATCGATGGGGAAATGCACAGGAATTAGTATTTCAACACTTAAAAGATAGACTTTGCAACGCACCTATCCTTTCATTGCCAGAAGGCACAATCGACTTTGTGGTTTACTGCGACGCATCAATTCAGGGTCTTGGTTGTGTATTGATGCAATGGGATAAAGTTATAGCCTACGCATCACGCCAACTCAAAGTTCATGAAAAGAACTACACTACACACAACTTAGAGCTGGGAGCTGTTGTTTTTGAGCTTAAGATATGGAGATATTACCTGTACGGTACCAAGTTCACCATTTACACTGATCACAGGAGTCTCGAACATATCTTCAAACAGAAGGAACTGAATATGCGACAACGACGATGGGTCGAGCTACTGAATGACTACGAATGCTCGATCATGTACCACCCAGGCAAATCCAATGTTGTGGCTGACGCCCTCAGTCGAAAGGACTCTACGCCTATGCGCGTACGAGCTTTACAACTCACTATACAGTCTAGTCTTCCTTCCCAGATACGAAATGCCCAGGTACAAGCATTGAAACCAGAAAACATCAGGGCTGAAGCCCTACACGGCTCAAGGCAACGATTAGAACAAAAGGAAGACGGTGCTTACTACGTAACAGGACGCATTTGGGTCCCACTCTATGGCAACCTACGAGAGCTTGTGATGGATGAGGCACACAAGTCTCGCTACTCAGTACATCCTGGTTCAGATAAGATGTACCACGACCGCAGACCTACATACTGGTGGCCTAGCATGAAGGCCCACAAAGCAACTTACGTCAGCAAGTGTTTGACTTGTGCGAGAGTCAAAACGGAATACAAGAAACCTTCAGGCCTACTTCAACAACCTGAGATACCATAATGGAAATGGGAGCAGATTTCCATGGATTTTGTTACTGGCCTACCTAGATCTCAGCGCGGAAATGACACTATTTGGGTGATCGTGGATCGACTCACAAAGTCTTCACACTTCTTGGCTATCAAGGAAACGGATAAGTTCTCCACTCTAGCAGACGTATATCTTAAGGAAGTTGTCTCGAGGCACGGGGTGCCCACCTCTATTATCTCAGACCGTGATGCACGTTTTACTTCGGAACTATGGCAAGCAATGCACAAGTCCTTTGGCTCACGTATAGATATGAGCACAACTTATCACCCGCAAACGGATGGGCAGTCTGAACGCACCATCCAGACCCTTGAAGACATGCTTAGGGCATGTGTGATTGACTTTGGCAACGGTTGGGAAAAACATCTGCCACTAGTGGAATTCTCGTATAACAACAGTTATCACACCAGCATTAAAGCAGCTCTGTTTGAGGCATTGTACGGGCGTAAATGCCGATCACCTCTTTGTTGGGCAGAGGTGGGGATAGTCAGATCACTGGCCCAGAACTTGTGGTAGACACAACAGAACGAATTGCTCAAATACGACAACGAATGGCGGCAGCTCGTGACCGACAAAAAAGCTACGCCGATAAGGGCAGGAAACCACTCGAACTCCAGGTTGGGGAGCGGGTACTACTCAAAGTGTCACCCTTGAAGGGTGTGGTTCATTTTGGCAAACGAGGCAAACTTAACCCACGAGACGTCGGACCTTTCGAAATCATAAAGAAAATAGGCAAGGTGGCCTACAAACTGAACCTACCAACAGAACTCAGTGCAGTTCACATCGTTTTCCACGTGTCGAATTTGAAGAAGTGTCTGTCAGATGAGACCCTCGTAGTTCCTTTGAAGGAGCTCACTATCGATGAGCAGTTGCGATTCGTCGAGGAACTAGTTGAAATCACAGACCGGGATGTTAAGGTCCTCAAACACACTAGAATCCCTCT
The DNA here is from genome assembly GCA_030545235.1 of Helianthus tuberosus. Taxonomy (NCBI): domain Eukaryota; kingdom Viridiplantae; phylum Streptophyta; class Magnoliopsida; order Asterales; family Asteraceae; genus Helianthus; species Helianthus tuberosus. The sequence continues at coordinate 49,814,384 of CM060442.1, forward strand.
CGTTCGAGTTCGTTGAAACTCACGTCGCGGCCCAGATTTCACCTGGGAACGTGAAGATCAGATGAAACAAAAGTATCCCCAACTATTCCCAAACAGTACAACCACTGCTGAGGCTGAAGCTACGGAATTTCGGGACAAAATTCCAGATCAACGGGGGGAGGATGTGACACCCCAGGAAAACTAGGAAAACCATGCAACTTAACTAGCTTCCTCAGTGAGTACGTGCTAAATTTCGGGACGAAATTTCTTTCAACTTGGGGATAATGTGACAACTCGTACTTTGGAATCTATCTTTGTGCTTTGATGTAACGTATGTGAACGTGATGTGATTATATAAACTAGATTGATTGAATGATTGATGTGTTTATTATGTGGTTTGTGTAATGTATGTATGCATATAAACAACCCAAACGCACAACACGAACCGGGCTACACTCGTTATACTCGGATCAAGGGTAGCCATAGTGGTTCGGCCCACACTCACTCACTCTCTCTTTTGCGCATAACAGTTAGGAGTAAGGGTATACTCCTCATTTGTTGCTAAACACTTTACACAAACCCTAGCTCTCTTTCTCTCCTCTCAAACCCGACGGCAAACACACCTTTCCCATCGAAGATCTTTGTGTTCGGATCATTCTCGTTATACACTCTCAACCGGTTAGTGTTTTGTTAGTATTTGATTGTATGTTATGATCTAGATGATGATTTAGTAATATCTTGTGATCTATCATGATATAAACTGTTGAATCATAGTGTTCATGAAATCGGCTTCCATATGTGTATTTGATAATGTTTATATAACTTAGAATTTGCATGATAATGATTGAGAACTGAATGCTTATTAATCGGTTGTTATGTTTCTATGATTCGGATTGTTAGCTTAATGAAGTTCTAGTGAATCAGATGTGGAATGATGATGTTAATCAGCTATCATGTCTTATTAGGTTTGTACGGTGATTTAAGATTTTAATGTATGCAATCGGTTGAAGGTTCATGTAATCGAATCAAATATTACGATTTGATAGATTATTGGTTATGCCTTGAATGTATTTAGGGTTCATGAGTATTGTTTAGAATATGCTCCGTTTGATCGATTGTATGTTAAATGTATAGTTGGAAATTTGTTGATTGATAAATTGTAACTTTGGAAACTGTTATATTGGTCAAACGAATTTGGTTGGAACTAGAAACAATATTGCATGAAATTAGGAAATCATTTAACCAATCGTACAAGTGGGTCACTCGCACAAGACTGAACGCACAAGACTGATCGCACAAGTCTTGTTCAGTCGCACAAGATAACCCAATCGCACAAGGTATCCCCAGTCGCACAAGACTATTGGATCGCACAAGCTGTAATGTTAGTTTAACTTTTGGGCCGGGTATACATGTTGGGCTGAGCTAGTTCCGATCGCACAACCCAACCAGATCGTACAAGCCGTCCGGATCCCACAAGACCAATGTGTAATTGTTTGGGCTGCTTACTTGTTGGACTGTTATGATATTTGGGCCGGACATGACTGGATAGCACAACCCATTGTGCATCGCACAAGTATGTTGATCGCACAATAGGTTGTGCTGTTGTTTTATTGGGCTTCATCTTTCGGGTCGCACAAGTCTAGACATTTTGTGTTTAACTGTTTTGCTTGACATGTATTATGTGTTTGCCATGATCAACACGTGTTCACAACTTGTTAAATTATGTGTAATCATACGTGCACCTAGACCTGACTCGTATGGTAACTATGTTAGGACGTGGTTGACCTCTAGCAGCTCGATTGACCTTTCGTTTACCTGCCGAGCTAACCTAAGGTGAGTTCACACTTTCTACAAAGCATGGGATTCCCAGGGGTTGGGAATGGGGTTAAGGAACATGGGTTCCTCGTCCTTTCTTGGGTAGGACAGTACTGGTTCAGGAATATAATTCCTTGTCCTCTTGGACAGTTTTCACTAGACCAAAACTCTATCACGAAGTCCCTCCTTTTTATATCGACTTAATCGTCGGGCCAATGGCGAGCGGGTCATTAGTTAGATAGCGCTATTTAGGTTTGACAAGCCTCACACCGTGCCGCAGAGGACGGGCGTGAACTAATGGATCTGGGCACGTCAATGATGATAGACATTGACAGTTCATGGCACATAAACATGACTATAGTCAGCAGTCGATATGGTAACGAGTCTAGTATATACATGGGGTAGCCCCCATGGCCTAAAAGCCAGATAACTAAACATGGGGTAGCCCCCAAGACCGAAAAGCCAGATAACTAAACATGGGGTAGCCCCCACGGCTGGATTACCAGAGTAACTGGGATAAACAAATCATGTTTTCAAACATGGGGTAACCCCCACGGCAGGATGCCAGTTAAAGGAAACTGTTTTTAAAACAACTTAAAACGAACACCCAACTGTGAACTCGCTCAACATTATTGTTGACTCGTTACTACATGCTTTGCAGGTCAATAGGTACTTAGCTGGAGCTTGCATGGGGAAGAGTCGTTGTGGGACATGGCCAGTTGTGTGCCATGTTAACATTGAAACGTTTGAATTCAACTATTTTGAATTTACTATTTGGGTTTTGAACTATTTGCTTCCGCTGATAACTTAAACTATGTTTTTGTTTGGACACCAATTGTATTGTGTTGGATTTTACTATTACTTATATGATTGTTCAATATGATTGGTGGCTTGATCCTGGTCAGTCACGCCTTCAAGCGGTGATACTCCGCGGGTGGATTTCGGGGGTGTGACATATGATAGCTTTAGGAACTCTGAAACGTGTGAATAACTTCTTAAGGAATCTCACCACCACTCGGGCATCATTAGTGGGCAAAGCTTGAGCTTCCACCAACTTTGAGACATAGTCAATGGCCACAAGGATGTACCTATTCCCACTAGATGAGGGGAAAGTTCCCATGAAATCAATGCCCCAAACGTCAAATACTTCAAGAACTTGGATGGGATTTCGGGGCATTTCATCCTTGGATGAGATGTTGCCGGTACGTTGGCAATGGTCACATGTCCTTACAAACTCTATGGCATCTTTAACTACCGCTCTCCAATGGAAGCCACTATCAAAAACCTTTTGTGCGGTCACATTTGGGCCTTGATGGCCTCCCGTTAAACCCTCGTGCGCATGTATAAGGATGTCCATCCCATCCTCTTTTGAAACACACCTCCTAAGCACTCTATCTCCACCTATCCTAAATAGGTACGGGTCATCCGTAATATACTTACTAGCATCCCTAAGAAGCTTTTTCTTTTGTTGGTAGAACATACCCCTCACAAGATCGCCGGTTGCTAAATAATTTGCCAAATCTGAAAACCATGGCAAACCCTCTACCTCGGCACTAACAAAGTCTATGGTTTCATGAGGAAAAGTGACTCCTATTGAATCCTCACGAACCTCCTCTCTCTTAGGACCCTCTAAGCGTGACAAATGGACGGCGGCCACGTTTTCCGCTCCCTTTTTATCCTTAATTTCGATATCGAACTCGGAGAGCAAAAGAATCCATCTAATGAGGCGTGACTTTGCGTCTTTCTTTTGAAAAAGAAAGCGTAAAGCGGCGTGGTTGGTGAACACGGTGGTTTTAGAAAGAACGAGATATGAGCGAAACTTATCAAATGCAAACACTACGGCTAAGAGCTCTTTTTCCGTGGTGGTATAGTTCTCTTGAGCATCATTCAAAGTTTTACTCGCATAGTAGATTGGATGAAAATGTTTATGGACTCTTTGACCTAAACCGCACCTACGACATAAACTCAAAAGGCAAGCTCCAATCGGGCGAAACAAGGATAGGCGCACTAATGAGTTTCTCCTTCAAAAAATCAAAAGCCTTGATGCACTCTTCGTCAATGACGAAAGGTACATCTTTCTCTAGAAGTCGGGTCATGGGGCGTGTAATCTTGGAAAAATCCTTAATGAAACGCCTATAAAAGCCCGCATGACCTAGGAAGCTACGAACGAACTTAACACTAGTAGGTGGAGACAATCTACTTATGGTATCTATCTTGGCCCTATCTACCTCTATCCCCTCTCTAGACACCTAGTGACCTAAAACTATCCCCTCCGTCACCTTAAAGTAACATTTCTATCAATTCAACATAAGGTTTATCTCTATGCATCTCTTAAGCATCCTATTATAAGACATTGATCGAAAGTGGTACCATAAACTAAGAAGTCATCCATTAAAACCTCCATAGAAGTCTCAAGCATGTCTTGGAATATAGCAACCATGCATCTTTGGAAAGTAGTCGGAGCGTTGCATAACCCGAAAGGCATGCGGCGAGACGCATAAGTGCTGTAAGGGCATGTGAATGTCATTTTATCTTGATCCTCCGGGGCGATTGCGATATGAAAATAACCCGAAAATCCATCGAGAAAATAATAGAATTGTTGACCCGCTAGAGGCTCCAACATTTGGTCAATGAATGGCAAGGGGAAATGGTCTTTCCGGGCGGCGTCATTTAACTTTCGGTAGTCTATGCATACACGCCAACCGGTAACAGTACGAGAAGGGATTAATTCTTTCTTTTCATTCATGATCACCGTCATCCCGCATTTCTTTGGGACAACTTGGGTCGGGCTGTGAATCGGAAATGGGGTATATCACCCCGGCATCTAACAACTTGAGCACTTCCTTCTTAAAAACCTCTTGCATGTTCAGATTTAGGCGTCGTTGAGGTTGCAACACCGGCTTATAATCATCTTCCATGAGTATCCGGTGGGTACAATAGGCGGGGCTTATGCCCTTGATATCCGAAAGTCGCCATGCAATGGCTTACCTATTCTCTCTCAACACCTCTAACAACCTACCCTTCTCCCCCTCCTCTAACTTCGATGAAATAATGACGGGAAAATCAGAACCCTCACCTAAGAAAGCGTACTTTAAGTGGGATGGGAGAACCTTAAGCTCTAGTGGGACGGGTTTCTCTAAGTGTGTACTCTCAAACTCACTTTTTACCTCACTGAACTCTAGCACTTCAGTGTCACGGCCCCCGACCCGGTTTGACCCGTTTCGGGAGCCGTGGGACAGAAATCCCGTGGTATTTAATTTAAGTGAGTTTAACAGCGGAAGTTTCTTCAGGATCAATTTAAAAACTGAAATATTTCCCGATTATTTTATTTCACAATTCGGGATAAAACCCGATAATTTACAATCTTGAGATTTCACCAGGAAATCTTTTATTTTACAAAACATGTTTCATTATTTTAATACTGAGCCACTTCCTTAAGCTGATAGTGCTTCGTGGCACTTTTTCTGGATCACAACAGATCACCTGAAACATGTTTGAAAAAGGTTTTGTCAGCGGGAAATACTGAGTGAATCATTCATTTTGCTAAAATGACTCTTTTGTTATAATTCACAGTATTAAGAGAGATTACAATGTTTATTTCAACCAACTACCCATAGTATTTGTCATCGACTTGTTTCGGTGACTGTGGTCATATTACTATTGAGTCTGTTCACCCAATAGTAACGAGTATCATTAATTAGGTACGCCCACCTAAATTGATAAAAACAGTAATGTGCACAATACCCCACATACCGGCTGTAATTTGGTGACTACATATACTTAATCACTGTAATTATAATCTTGAAATTAAACATGCTTTTTGTAAACAGATTTGAAAAAAAGAGAATGACTCACATTGCAGATTTAACAGAGCTTATTCTACTGATTAGCCTTGATAACCTAGTTTAAATAATCAAGCACACAAACTAGGTTAGTAACTTAATACATCATTTACGACAACTCACGAGATTAACCCTCACAACGAATGACAAAGTGCGATACTTAAACATCCATCGATTTAACGACGAATGACAAAGCATAAACCCTAATGTGGGCAGCACTTAAACATCCATTGGATAGTTTAATCGATCGGACATTGAATCTTAGCAGCGATCGAGTTATTACCCTGATTGCGGCAGCACTTCGTGATCAGTGTGTGTTTATTTGTAATAAACAGAATGTTTCTCAGTGTACGTAAAGAGTTTTTACGTCGTTTGAACTCCCAATTTCGATTGCCAATGTCTGCTATTTATAGTCAAAATTTCACTTTTCTTACGGACCGTAAGCCAAAATTTGTTACGGTGCGTAAGGGTGCTTACGGACCGTAAGACTAAAATTGTTACGGTGCGTAAGGGTTGAAAATAGGTTATAGGGTAGCCACGGTTGGGACTAGCTATGCTGACTTGACATATTCTGAAATTCAAATTTTGACAGCAAGTAAATTCAGATAATCGTTAACTTAGGGTTTACCCCCCTTGAGTTTTAGGGGCCCTGATCCTGATTCCGATTGTTCTGAAAATTTTAGGGTTTGTGCAGAATCACTTGGGTTTCTCAATTAGGGTTTCCTATTGGCCAAATTAATTAAATAAATATAACTTTTGATGAGAGTTGTTACATTCAGGGACCCACTCGGTCTCTTCTACTTCCTCACTCTCACTCACAACCTCCTCTACCTTCTCAACTACCTCATCTAACTTACCCTCAACTAAATCGGCTCCACTAATATAGTCAAAGCAATGGTCGACACATGATAGGAAACACTCTATGAAATAGACCGAATGACAAGGACTACTAAGATCATCGGAACTACTAGCGTGTTCCATGGACCGTGCTATCTCGAAAGTAACTCTCTCCTCACCGACTTGGAGTGTGATTTTACCGTCGAATACATCGATGATAGCCTTGGCGGTACACAAGAATGGGCGTCCTAGAATGATAGGAACCTTCTCATCGGCTTCCATATCAAGAATGACAAAGTCTACGGGAAAAACAAATTTATCCACTTTAACTAGAAGGTTTTCGATTATGCCACGTGGATACTTAACTGATCTATCGGCTAGAGACAAAGACATACATGTAGGGGATAACTCTCCTACACCTAACCTGTCATACATGGAATATGGCATTAGGTTTATACTCGCTCTTAAATTGGCTTGGGCCCTACATTTGGTATCATTCCCAAACAAGCATGGAATGGTAAAAAGGCCCAGATCCGTCAATTTTTCCGGGACCTTATTCAAGACTACGGTGGAACACCCTCCACTAAGAGGAATGTTAGAAACCTCTCCTAACATATCCTTACGTTTTAGAAGGTCCTTTAAAATTTTTGCATATTTAGGCATCGATTGAAGGGCTTCTATGAAAGGAAGGTTAATTCTAAGTTGCTTAAAGATTTCTAAAAATTTGCCGTACTATTTAGAATAAGTTTGATTTTTAAGACGGGAAGGAAATGGAGCACGGGAGAGATCAACAGTGGGTGATGGAACAACTTGTGTGGGCCTTTTTCCTATACACTTCTCACTTGAAGGCCCCCCGGTGTGTGCGGTACTTGCTGGGATGAACCTGGGTTGTACTTTACCGGGTGCCTCCATTTGAACCTCTTCATCTATGGGCTCCTCATCTTCTATCTCAACATTCTCGGGTCTCACTACCTCTCCTAAGTTCCTACCACTACGGGTCGAAATTGCTTTCAAAGTGCCGGATGGCTTGGGCTTTGTATTTCCCGAAAATTGACCGGAAGGTCGTTCTTGCAACTAGCGTGCAATATCCCCAACTTGCCTTTGAAGATCTAAGAAATTTGAATGGTTTTTCTTTAAGAATGTGGCGTGTTCTTCTAAGGTACGTTGGGTAGCCGGATCCTTAACCACCAGCTAGGTAAGAAGGTCCTCTATCCTAGATAGCTACTATTTGATCCCTCATTCCTAGGTTGAACCTCTTGGTTTGATCCCTCACCTCTGAACTGTGCACCTGAACCTGAACTAGCAAATTGACCTGTTTGACCCGAACCCCCACTAGAATAGACACCTGGCCCCCTACTTTGATATTGACCTGATGGAAAACCAGGGGGTTACATGAAGAGCGATAATTATTAGCACGCCAATTAGAGTTATTATTGCTGAATGGGTTAGTTGGACCCCTATTTTGACTTACTATATACTCTACCCGTTCTAGGGTAAGTGTTGGGCAATCTACAGCGTCATGACCACCTCTACAAGCTTCGCACCTATCGACCTTCTTTTTAATTTCTAGCAACTCTTTGGTGATATAGTCAAGTTGAGATGCTACCTTTGAGTCCGAGATGACTTGGTTTACTCCTCGAGAAGATGAGGAAGTATTCACAGGATTGGAATTCCTGTTGGTAGCACTATAATCTATATCAGCATGAGCGAAGCTCTCAAAGAGATCATTGTAGTCAACCACAGTTTTCTTTCCCATTAGATGGCCTCCTGCAGATGTGTCGAATCAGGCCTTACACTCAGGGGTGAGACAATTGTAAATTTTTTCTACTAAAGCCCAATCTGAAAGCCCATGTTGGGAACAACGCGAAAGTAAAGTTTGAAACCTCTCCCAAGCTAAGTGATATGGTTCGTCAGGCTCCATTCTGAATAAATGGATCTAATCTCGAAGGTGAGAGGCCTTCGCAGGTGGGAAATAATTAGCAAGGAAGGCATCCCTAAGTCCAGCCCAAGTGGTATAAGTACCTGCTGGCTGCGAATCGAGCCATGTGGCTGCGCGGCCAGCAAGCGAAAAAGGGAAGACTTGGATATAGCGGGCATCAAGATTAACACCTTCGATGCCGAAGGTGCTACACAGATGGGTGAGACTGTTGATATGTGCAGGCGCATCCTCATCATCACGACCGTGGAACTGACAAGAGTTGTTAATGGCGGTCATGAGGGATGATGGAATTTGCCATGACTTGTCATTGGTGATTTCAGGGATGGTGATGGGTGAATTTGTGGTAAAACCCGCAGTGCAGCGTTGGTGGACAGTTTGGTTTTCGGCCATTCGAAGAACTTGTGGTGGACTAGGTGGACGGGAAGGTGGTGGGGAGTTGTGGGGTGACGACTTCGGGGTGAAGTCAAAGTTCGGGGATTTAGATTGTAATGTAGAGTCAGAAGGGGCTGAAGATGAAGTTGAAGATTTTCTAACCTGAAAACTAGGTGTGGAGAAGGAAGACTTGTCGATCGGCGGCTTCACGGGTCCCTGAGAACGCGTGTGGGCATGAACTGCAAAACCGAGAACAAACAAGTAAGACGACTCCAACAAAAGACTCTAAAAATAAAAAGACACAAAAATTACTTGGACTCCTACGACTCAAAAACACACAAAAAGCACCTATAGATATCGGTTGAAATCCAAACAAAGTAATTAACGCAATTGCCAAGAGTCCCCGACAACGGCGCCAAAAACTTGATGTGCAATAAGTAGTTCAAATAATAAACTAAAATAAACCTAAATTTAGACTCAAGTAATAATAATCTAGACTCTCTAACTTGACTAAACTACTCACCGGCAAGTGAACCGGTCGACTCTAGCAAAGAAAAGCAAGTCCGGGTGTCGAACCCACAAGGACTCTAATTAATCACGTTAAAGACTTTATTTAGACTTGACACTGACACGACTTAACTATTGTTGTGTTTTAAGCGGGGGGTTTTACTAAAATCCTAAAATTGAAATTAAAATAAAACTAGACTACGAAACGAACAAGAACTAAGGTTTAATTCAAATGAGATTAACGACTACCTAGGCTTGAATCCAGTTTAACTAGGAATGGATTTCTAACGGTACTATTGTGGTATGGAATCGGGATCGTAAAGTACTAAACCCTAATATATTTCAAGCTAAGACTTCCCGACCCCTCTCAGGAAGAAACCTAGGAAACCCTAAAAGGCTGTTGTGAATACCGATTGTTAGACTTCCTCTCAGTCCTCTAACGACTCTAAAAGTGCCCTAATACGACTATCTACCTCTCAGCGCAATAGTCTAAGGCAATCCTAGATTCTAACTTAGTTTAATAGACACAAATGCGATTAGGGAACTAAGATTGACTTCTCTCAAAACCTATCTTAGCTATATATTGCACCGAGACCTACTAACTAACTCGAGCCACCTAGCGACAAGTTAAGCAGAATACTTAATTCTAATTGAATTTTAATTACTGTTTCTAAGTTTATTTACCCAAAGATCACCCGAACCCGCAAAGATGCGAATAATCAACACAAATTCATTATGTGAAAGACATCCACCAAAATTTGTATGAAACAACAAATAATCAACAATCAAAATTAAATACGCACACGCACCAAATCAGATGTTCTAGAATTATTTACTTTCAAAGATCAATCCATAACCAATCAATAGAGAACCATTAACAATCCAAACTTCATTAAACAATCATCTAACCTAGGTAGTAACGATGGTTTTAGCCTGAAAACACGATGTCTAAAATAAACAAAACAAGTTCAAAACAAGAATTCATCATCGAAGTATCAAAACAAGAAAATAATGAAAACCGGGAGATAAGACCCGAACAATCTTCTTTCCTATGCTCCTTGCTTCAATCAGATGATTCCCGCAAGCCAAAATACTCCGAAATACTCGAAATATGCTCTGAATATCACCTATGGGTTCTTGAGTTCGTAACTAGTGTTTTGTGGAAGTTTCTGGAGTATATATATGTTTGGAATAAAGATCCAGCAACAAAAATCAACTTTTCCCGGAAACCACCTCGTCGCGCCACGCGACGGGTCTTGAGTACAAGCTTTGTGCCACACCTAGACCCTAAAACTTAACAAATTCTTCTCAAGGGTCTAGGTGACACGCGTAGGTCATTGCTTATGGGGGAGGTGTAGCGCCAAGGCCCCCTTTTTCACAGAAAGTTCCGAATTTTCACCTGCTTCAACATCCCAAAAATTGCAGAAATTATTCTAATTCTTTTAAGCTTGTTCCAGGACTTAGTGTTTCAGCATTGTAGCTCGTTTTCACTCCATTTTCAGCAACATATGTACCAAGAGCTGGAAAAACGCATTTTGATCAATAACACGCAATTCTAACTAAAACAAACTAAAAATAACGGAAAATTGTACAAACTATACACGAAGAAAGGATGTATTTTGCATTACGTCACACCCGAATAACATACCAGTACCGACTCGACTCGATAAATCATGCCATAAAAAGACTAAAACCAGACTGAATCGATAACATAAGGACCAAGACAAGACTCTATTAAGCGAATATGAGAGAAAAATGAAGATAACTGTACCTGAATCGTTGATATTTGCAAGAAAAATTGAGATTTTCGGTTATTAGTGAGTCCTGATTCGCAGCTATATGACGGACATGTGGTGAAATACCTTTGTGGGTGTTGTTAAGTGAAGAAAATCGGTCACAAAGGTGCTTGGATGGAGGAAAATGGTGGGGTTTTTGGTGGGTATCGGTGGATGAAGTGGGATGGGGTTATCGGCGGTAAGGGTGAAAGAAGAAAGTGTAGGTTGAATTTGGGGGAAAAAGTGGAGCGGATAAGGTTTTAACCGACCTTTAAGGTCGTCGCGTCACGCCAAGAAAGGAAGAATTAGTCGTGGCGTAGCGCCACGGCCCGGTTCAGTGAAAAGGGTCAAATAAATGGGGGTTCAAATTAGTTTTTCTGACCCTGATGGTAGCGTTGCGCCACCAGATGATGCTTGGATGGTGGTGCGACGCGAAGGACGTTTTTCAACAGAATGTTTCATGAATTTTTGAGCTTTGGGACTTAGAAAAATTTCTGACTTTTTTCAAACCTTCCCCAAACCATCCCAATTTTTTTCTAAGTATGGGACTTACCTGGAACGTCGTTTTCATCGCAAATTCAGCTCTTCAAGGGTACGTTTCCTGCAAAATTTCTCAAACACACGAAACGCAAACACGAAAAATACGAAAAATAAAGAATTTTACAAAAGGTACATACTCTTCAAACGAAGCTTTTCTAATCTCATTGTTCGGTGAAGGTGGGTGGGTCCTCTAGAGGAATTTCTTCCTCCTCGGTAGTATCAATGGGACCTCCCAAGTAATGTTTCAAGCGATGACCATTTACCTTCCACACACCTTTATCGACTTCGTCATATAACTCTACGGTACCGTATGGAAACACCTCTTTTACCACATGCGGTCCGGTCCATCTCGATTTCAACTTTCCCGCTATCAATTTCAATCTTGAATTGAATAAGAGCACTCTATCACCTACCTTAAACTCCTTCAATCCTCGCAACCTCCTATCATGCAACGCCTTAGTCTTTTCCTTGATACTCCAAGATCGTTCATAGGCGGCGTCCCTTAGAGCTTCCAATTCATGGATTTGGAAGAACCTCCTTTTTGCGGCTTCGGTAAGGTCTAGGTTAACGGTTTTCAATGCCCACAAAGCTCTATGTTCTAATTCTCTGCGGGAGATGGCACGCTTTGCCATACACAATCATGAAGGGTGTCGTTCCTAACGGTGTTTTCCGACCAATCCTTTCTACTTTTTCCTACCGTTTGCATTCTCTACTTGGCCACTAGTTTGCGGGTAATATGTGGTAGAAAGACGGTGAGTGACACCGTAGCGTGCAAGTGCCTTTTCCATGGCGGAATTGCAAAAATGCGCTCCACGGTCACTTATGATAGCTTTAGGAACTCCGAAACGTGTGAGTAACTTTTTAAGTAATCTCACCACCACTCGAGAATCATTAGTAGGCAAAGCTTGAGCTTCCACCCACTTTCAGACATAGTCAATGGCCACGAGGATGTACCTATTCCCACTCGATGAGGGGAAAGGTCCCATGAAATCAATACCCCAAACGTCAAAGACTTCAAGAACTTGGATGTGATTTTGGGGCATTTCATCCTTGGATGAGATGTTGCCGGTACATTGGCAACGATCACAAGTCCTAACAAACTCTATGGCATCTTTAACTACCGTTAGCCAATAGAAGCCACTATTAAAAACCTTTTGTGCGGTCACATTTGGCCCGTGATGGCCTCCCGTTAAACCCTCGTGCATATGTCTAAGGATATCAATCCGATCCTCTTTTGAAACACATCTCCTAAGCACTCTATCTCCACCTATCCTAAATAGGTATGGGTCATCCCAAATGTACTTCCTAGCATCCCTAAGAAGCTTTTTCTTTTGTTGGTAGGACATACCCCTCACAAGATCGTCGGTCGCTAAATAATTTGCCAAATCCGAAAACCATGGCAAACCCTCTACCTCGGCACTAACAAAATCTATGGTTTCATGAGAAAAAGTGTCTCCTATTGAATCCTCATGAACCTCCTCTCTCTTAGGCAACGTTTTCCGCTCCCTTTTTATCCTTAATTTCGATACCGAACTCAGAGAGCAAAAGAATCCATCTAATGAGGCGAGGCTTTGCGTCTTTCTTTTGGAATAGAAAGCGTAAAGCGGCATGGTCGGTGAACACGGTGGTTTTGGACAGCACGAGATATGAGCGAAACTTATCAAACGCAAACACTATGGCTAAAAGCTCTTTTTCTGTGGTTATATAGTTCTCTTGAGCATCATTCAAAGTTTTGCTCGCGTAGTAGATTGGATAAAAGTGTTTATCGACTCTTTGACCTAAAACTGAACCTACGGCATAATCATTTGCATCGCACATGAGCTCGAAAGGCAATCTCCAATCGGGCGAAACAAGGATAGGGGCACTAATGAGTTTCTCCTTCAAAAAATCAAAAGCCTTGATGCACTCTTCGTCGAAGATGAAAGGTACATCTTTATCTAAAAGTCGGGTCATGGGGCGCTTAATCTTAGAAAAATCTTTAATGAAACGCCTATAAAAGCCCGCATGACCTAGGAAGCTTCGAACGAACTTGACACTAGTAGGTGGATGCAATCTACTTTTCGTATCTATCTTGGCCCTATCCACCTCTATCTCCTCTCTAGACACCTTATGACCTAGGACTATCCCCTCCGTCACCATAAAGTGACATTTCTCCCAATTCAACATAAGGTTTGTCTCTATACATCTCTTAAGCATCCTATCAAGATTTAGAAGACATTGATCGAAAGTGGTACCATAAACCGAGAAGTCATCCATGAAAACCTCCATAGAAGTCTCAAGCATGTCTTGGAATATAGCAACCATGCATCTTTGGAAAGTAGCCGGAGCGTTGCATAACTCGAAAGGCATGCGGCGATACGAATAAGTGCCGTAAGGGCATGTGAATGTCATTTTAACTTGATCCTTAAGGGCGATTGGGATCTGAAAATAACCCGAAAATCCATCAAGTAAACAATAGAATTGTTGACCCGCTAGACGCTCCAACATTTGGTTAATGAATGGCAAGGGGAAATGGTCTTTCCGGGTGGTGTCATTTAACTTTCGGTAGTCTATGCATACACGCCAACCGGTAACGGTACGAGAAGGGATTAATTCGTTCTTTTCGTTCATGATCACCGTCATCCCTGTAGGATCGTTTTGCGACCCGAACGAGTCGTTCAGAAGAGATTTAATCCGTTTCAGAGGCGGAAACTAAGAAACGGATGTCGAAACAGCTTGCTTATCACTTTAAACACTGATTTGATTAATATAATATCGTTTACAATCAGTCTTCACACCGGCAGCACCTCGGTATGGAATTCACGAACTGTTACAAATGAAATGCATGAACCACCTATATATAGGACTCAACTTTCGCTTGAAACTGACACATACAAATTCAAGAGAAACCCTCATATATACATGTTTCAAGCGAAACCTTATATGTTTGACTATTTCAAGCGAATCCTCAAATCTGTCTTATCTTCATGTGTAGTCATGATGCAGTTGATGATGTCATATTGTGATGTCATCATTCAATATGATGACATCACTCTTGTTAAGATCTGCAACGAACCCGAGACTCGACATAAGATGAAGACGACAGATGAATGCACCAACAGACTCCCCCTCAGATAATGACGAGTCTTAAGTGTCGAGTCTTCGCATCTTCAGTCTTTATCAGTCTCTTTTCTTTCTTAGCATATACCAGGATCTTCTCTTTGGCTCTAACCTCGTCAGACTCCCCCTCTCATCGTGATGGGATCGCCATCTGGAATTATCTATCACCTTGAGATCAATCCCTGGCTTTATCTCTGTTTAAGCTCATATCCTGCACACATTTTCTCATCCAAAACATAAGTTTTTACTTAAAACAATAAGAAAAACTTACTGGAAATAGTTACATCAAGTTCAAATTAATGACCCTAATTAACTAAAACTCAATTTCTTTCTTAAATCAAAATTTTTCAATTCAGTACACAAACTCCCAAACCAGTTCATCATGTTCAGCACTTGAAATTTGGAATATCAGCTTTCCAACATCAGTTGTCGAAAATCTTTTTGGATTTTTCAAAATATGAAACAAAAATACAATAACAGAAATTAAATGCAGAAATGAAATATGTACAGACAATATTTTTGAGAGCTTGTGTAAGAGGATCATATCAGTTTTTGAGACAAATCACTAGCACCGTTAAGAATTAAAACATTTTAAGCTCTAAACGATTCACGTTGATTGACGATATTGTTGTCCACTTAAACTCAATCTAAAAACTTTCTAAATGCTTACCGATACGATTAGGTATATTTAGATAGCACTAAGTTCTTATGGACCCCACGATCTCAGCATATCCCCTCATCATGCAATACACTAACTCAAGTAATGCCTTTAAACTTTTATCAGCTGTGATTTGTGCGAAAACAAAGCAGAATGTTTAAACATTAACAATCAGGTCGATACTTCCGTATACGCAGAGAAAGTCCAATGTTTAAACAAAATAAGAAAAATAAAACAAGTTGAAGTTGTTTAGGCTTTAACCACCAGGTCGATACTTCCGTATACGCAGAGATGATCCAAAGCTTAAACGAAACACAAAGAAAATAAAGCAGAACGTTTAGGCAACAACATCCAGGTCGATACTCACGTATACGCAGAGGATGTCCGATGCTTAAACAAAATAAAGATATAAAACAAGTTTAAATCTTTGCAAAATAAAATGCACAATCACAGCGACTTTTTAGCAAAGTTGTGAAAGTTCACAAACTTAACCAGTTTTATGTCTTTCGGCATTCAGCAATTACTGAGTAGGCACACAGTCAAGAAGGACAAAACTAAGTACTATGCTTTCGACCATGTTTCCCACTAGAACTAGGCTTTTTCATTTAAGTTTGTATCGTTATCGCAAATCTACTAGTCTAGCTGAGCCTACCGTCACATCTTTAGTAAGATCATTTATCACATTTTGACTTTCCATTTCTTTAGCATGCTGTGACAGTCTAACTGATCTACTATCATTTCCTCTTTTTGACAACAAAACTCATTTTTTTCATTTTTCAATGTTTTTGACATTTTCAAATTTTCTAATTTTAAAAATTTTTCTCCCCCTAAAATCAAAATATATCTCAATTTTGATTTTCGGGGAAAATTTGAAAATGAACTGTACAAAGTAAATGACAACATGATGAGAATTACTTCAATTCTCCATTCACTTGGCATAAACAATCAGAACTCCCCCTGACAACAAAACATTTTCCCATGGTGATTTCAAAACACTTAAGTTTGTTTTAATCAAAATGGTTTTTCCGGAAAATAAGTTTTGTGAGTCATTTCTCAAACATGGGGTTTCATCACCTTGTTCCTTCAACCACTTGTAAAAACTAACATTTTTAAGATCAATCCTCAAACATCACTTGTAGAAAATCAAGTACAACTTAATGTCCCTGATTTACCACTTGTAAGTCGAAATATCACAAACGTGAATTTCTCAAGAAAGATGCTGATTCATGTTCCACGCTTACCAACCTGGGAACTCCGGCAAGTCTGGTTTTTCATTTAAATAGATTCACCCAAGCCTTACGGTCCTTGGGTGAATTTGAATTCTTGTTCAACAATGGTGGAAAATTTGCATCATCCATTGTTAAACCAGAATTCTCAACTTTTACCTCAACGCATGGCTCTTCTGGCTTTACCATACCAGATTCATCGCCTGAACGTGGCTTGTCTGACTTTGATGAGCCAGATTCATCGCCGACATGTGGCTCCTTTGCTTCCAAAGAAACAGATTCATTGCCACAAACTTTCTTCTTATTTCCCTCTTTCGTCCTCAGATTTGTATCTGATGAATCCGTTTTGCTTGATTTGTCATTCTTTGGCGAGCAAGACGATTTATCAGAACTTTTATCTGTTTTACCAGTTGTATCCGAGGACAAAATCTTCTCGAGATACTCTCTCGCCTTCTTCTTCTTCCTTAGTCTGTCTTTTTGCCCCTGAGAAAGCTTCACTTTCTTTGCTTGAACTTTAGGTTCTTGAACCTTCTGTTCTTTGGGCTTGACATTGACTGGTTTCTTCACCTGCCTCTGAGATTCAGCCCTCAATCTTCTCATTGATCTCATTGAGCAATCTCTAGCAATATGGCCAATGATGTTGCAGTTAAAGCATCTCCTTGTCTCAAAACTCCAACTCTGGCAGTTAACAGCAATGTGTCCTTGATAACCGCATCTGTAACACACTCTGTTATCGTACCAATCACCATTTTTAGTCCAAACACTTAGATCAAAGCATTGTTTGGCTTGGTGATAATCTTTCCTCCTCTTATTTGCTGGATTTGGCCTTTGAGCTCTGTGGTCCGACCTGCACCACTCATTACCAACAATTTTTAAATTTTCATTTTTTACTTTTTGTAATTTTTTATTGCGATTGGATGATTGATCTGATGAACTTTTATTTTCTTTTTGAACATTTTTCAAAATTTTTTCTTTTTGTTTTTGTTCAACTTTCTTCTTCAAAGGTTTTTGCTTAGAGCATTCTCCCTTTTCAGTTGATTGTGGAACAGTTTCTTGAAACTTTTCTTTTAATTTCAAAAATAAATTCTTTTTCTTCATTTTTTCATTTTCATCATCAGATTTCTCATCACAATCTTCAACTTTGACTTTGTCAAAGTTTGTGACATTGTCACTTATTGGAACTGAATTAACCGGTTTAGGACAAGGAATAGTTGAAGTATTCACAAACACCTTCAACTTTTCTTCCCATTCCTTGATTTTCTTTTGAGCACATTCTGCCTCTTTTTCAAGTCGAATAATCTTTCCAAGATGAGAATTGATTGCAATTTGTTTTTCAAGATTGTTTTTACCAAACATATCTCTCTCATCTTCTAAAATTTTTATTTGACTTTGAAAAACTTTTTCAATCTTCGATTTTTCATTTTCAAAACTTTAATTTTTTCTTCAAAAGTTTTGTTTTCTGATGTCAAACTGTTCAAGTCATTTAACAGTTTAACATTTTCAGATTTAAGCTTTTCACAATTTCCCTGCAACATAAGAATCTGGTTAATATCAGCTTGCTTTTCATCCTTCAACTTTTTGACTTCCAATGTCAAACTTTCTGCATCTTTCAAGAGTTTGTCATTATCAGCCTTAAAGTTGTCACATTTAGAGCACACTGATTCTGAACTTGAAGATTCAATCTTCACAGATTCTTCATTCTTTTGAACTTGCTCTGTCTCCATCTTGTATGTTCCTGCACAAAAGATTTTAACGAAGTCAAGAGGATTCATATTTTCATCAATATAACAACCCCTCTTCATATCGTATTTCATAACATCTTTTGCACTAAGACACACACAAACTCTTTTGTTCAGTTCTACAATCACATCCAAACTTAATTTTTTCAAATTATTTTCTATCCTATTCAACAACTCTTTTTTATCTCTTCATTATCATATCTATGTGTTGTAAGTTTACTGATGAATTTACTTAACGATAATTTTGAAAAACTAGAATTCTTTCTTACATTTTCCAAAAAATCATTCCATTCAGCTGGTAATCCATTAGCAAACTTTGATACTATTTTAGCTTCTGATATCATTATCTCATTTTCTTTCAAATGATCAATCAAACAATTAAATCTCTTCTCCAAATCAACTAATTTCTCATCTTTCTTACACAGAAAACATTCGAACCGGTTAGCCCAAACATTCTTGGACAAACCTTGATAATGACTACTGAAATACCCTCGATACCAAACATTTATCTTTTCAAGATCATGGTTTTCTTTTTCATCAAAGACCACTTCCATTTTTCCAAAATAATCTGTTCAACCAATCTGATTGGGCCGATCAATTAGTGGGCTGACACAAACAATGCTCTGGTGAATTAATAGGCTGACAACAATCAATGGCCCAACACTGATGAAACAAATTGATTAGGCCACTAAATCCACTAAACCGACAAACTTTAAATGTGAATAAATCTGATTGGGCCGATTATATCACTAGTCCAAGAAAAATCTCAAGTGACCACATGGGCTAATGATAATCACGTGGCTCACATGCACCAATTTGCCGACAAACTATATAATCAATTCAGAATTTATGTGTATTGAAGACTATTCCACATGCAATTCTATTAAATGTCTGACAACAAGCAAATGCAAACATGCACACTTTAAATCTTTTGAACTACAATCACATGTATTACTGAATGGTGGCTGACAATTGTTAATAAAGATCACATGTAACTCTTGAACAAAACCAACTGACAACCTTGTTTAATATTACACAAATCGATGCACTATTCAAGCGAACACGTGATTCAAGCGGATGCTAACGTATTCTCAAGCGAAAGCCTGTGTTTCGCTTCAAACACCACCAATTTTCAAGCGAAAGCCAGATGATGTCAGCAAATGTCGAACGAATTTCAAGCAAAACCACCGAAAAAATCAAGTTTTAGATCGATTTTAATGATGAAACTTTCCAGGATTCGTTAATACATGATTACGCACAAGATATGTGAATTTGAACCGTTTTTAACCGTGAAAATTTTTCAAATTTGAAAAAGAATGGTGTAGAAATCAGAAAAAGTGACGAAAATAGGCTGTTTTGGCAAGATCTCTTCCTCCTGAGCTCTGACACCACTTGTAGGATCGTTTTGCGACCCGAACGAGTCGTTCAGAAGAGATTTAGTCCGTTTCAGAGGCGGAAACTAAGAAACGGATGTCGAAACAACTTGCTTATCACTTTAAACACTGATTTGATTGATATAATATCGTTTACAATCAGTCTTCACACCGACAGCACCTCGGTATGGAATTCACGAACTGTTACAAATGAAATGCATGAACCACCTATATATAGGACTCAGCTTTCGCTTGAAGCATATATGTTGACTTCAAGCGAAACCCACTAAGACCAATTCAAGCGAATCTTCATGAATTACATGTTCAAGCGAAAGGCATCAATATATCATTCTGATTTCAAGGGAAACATGCAACCATATTTTGTCTTCTTGTGAAGCATGATGCAATGATGATGTCATCTTGATGATGTCATCATTTCATAGGATGATGTCACACTTGATCAAATCCGTAACGAACCCGAGACTCGACATAAGACGAAGACGACAGATGAATGCACCAACTATCCCGCCTTTCTTTGGGACAACTTGGGTCGGGCTAACCCATGGTGAATCGGAAATAGGGTATATCACCCCGGCATCTAACAACTTAAGCACTTTCTTCTTAACAACCTCTTGCATGTTCGGATTTAGGCACCGCTGAGGTTGCACCACTGGCTTATAATCATCTTCCATGAGTATTCGGTGGGTACAATAGGCGGGGCTTATGCCCTTGATATCCGAAAGTCTCCATGCAATGGCTTCCCTATTCTCTCTCAACAACTCTAACAACCTACCCTTCTCTCCCTCCTCTAACTTAGATGAAATAATGACGGGAAAATCGGACCCCTCACCTAAGAACGCATACTCTAAGTGGGATGGGAGAACTTTAAGCTCTAGTGGGGCGGGTTTCTCTAAGGGTGTACTCTCGACCTCACTTTTTACCTCACTCAACTCTAGCACTTCGGGGACCTACTCGGTCTCTTCTACTTCCTCACTCTCACTCACAACCTCCTCTACCTTCTCAACTACCTCATCTAACTTACTCTCAACTAAATCGGCTACACTAATATAGTCAAAGCAATGGTCCAGACATGATAGGAAAGACTCTATGAAATAGACCGAATGACAAGGACTACTAAGATCATCGGAACCACTAGGGTGTTCCATGGAGCATGCTATCTTGAAAGTAACTCTCTCTTCACCGACTTGGAGTGTGATTTTACCGTCGAAGACATCGATGATAGCCTTGGCGGTACACAAGAATAGGCGTCCTAGAATGATAGGAACCTTCTCATCGGCTTCCATATCAAGAACGACAAAGTCTATGGGAAAGACGAATTTAGCCACTTTAACTAGAAGGTTTTCGATTATGCCACTTGGATACTTCACTGATCTATCGGCTAGAGACAAAGACATACGTGTAGGGGATAACTCTCCTAGACCTAACCTCTCATACATGGAATATGGCATTAGGTTTATACTCGCTCCTAAATCGGCTAGGGCCCTACACTCGGTATCACTTCCAAACAAGCACGGGATGGTAAAAAGGCCCAGATCCGTCAATTTTTCCGGGACATTGTGTCAAGACTACGGCTGAACACCCTCCACTGAGGGGAATGTTAGAAACCTCTCCTAACCTATCCTTACGTTTTAGAAGGTCCTTTAAAAATTTTGCATATTTAGGCATTGATTGGAGGCCTTCTATGAAAGGAAGGTTGATTCTAAGTTGCTTAAAGATCTCTAAAAATTTCCCGTACTCTATAGAATAAGTTTGGATTTTAAGACGGGAAGGAAATGGAGCACGGGATAGATCAACAGTGGGTGATGGAGTAACTTGTATGGGCCTTTTTCCTGTACTCTTCTCACTTGAAGGCCCCCCGGGTGTGTGGTACTTGTTGGGATGAACCTGGGTTGCACTTTACCAGGTGCCTCCATTTGAACCTCTTCATCCACGGGCTCCTCATCTTCTATCTCAACACTCTCGGGTCTCACTACCTCTCTTAAGGTCCTACCACTACGAGTCGAAATTGCCTTCAAAGTACCAGATGGGTTGGGCTTTGTATTTCCCGAAAATTGACCGGGGGGTCGTTCTTGCAACTGGCATGCAATATCCCCAACTTGCCTTTGAAGGTCTAAGAAATTTGAATGGTTATTCATTAAGAATGTAGCGTGTTCTTCTAAGGTACGTTGGGTAGCCTGATCATTAACCACTAGCTGGGTAACAAGGTCCTCTATCCTAGATAGACTACTATTTGACCCCTCATTCCTAGGTTGAACCTCTTGGTTGGACCCCTCACCTCTGAACTGTGCACCTGAACCTGAACTAGCAAATTGACCTGTTTGACCCGAACCCCCACTAGAATAGAAACATGGCCCCTGCTTTAATATTGACCTGATGGAAAACCAGGGGGTTACCTGAAGAGCGATAATTATTACTACGCCAATTAGAGTTACTATTGTTAAATGGGTTAGTTGGACCCCTATTTTGACCTGCTATATACTCTACCTGTTCTAGGGTAAGTGTTGGGCAATCTACGGTGTCATGTCCAACTCTAAAAACTTCGCACCTATCAACCTTCTACTTAATTTATAGCAACTCTTTGGTGATATAGTCAAGTTGAGATGCTTCCTTTGAGTCCGAGACGACTTGGTTTACTCCTCGAGAAGATGAGGAAGTATTCACAGGATTGGAATTCCTGCTGGTAGCACTATGATCTATATCAGCATGAGTGAAGCTCTCAAAGAGATCATTGTAGTCAGCCACAGTTTTCTTCCCCATTAGATTGCCTCCTGCAGATGTGTCGAATCGGGCCTTACACTCAGGGGTGAAACCATTGTAGAATTTTTCTAATAAAGCCCAATCCGAAAGCCAATGTTGGGAACAACGCGAGAGTAAAGTTTGAAACCTCTCCCAAGCTATGTGATATGGTTCGTCAGGCTCCATTCTGAATGAATGGATCTGATCTTGAAGGCGAGAGGCCTTCGCAGGTGGTAGAAACTTAGCAAGGAAGGCATCTCTAAGTCCAGCCCAAGTGGTATAAGTACCTGCTGGCTGCGAATCGAGCCATGTGGTTGTGCGGCCAGCAAGCGAAAAATGGAAGACTTGGAGAAAGCAGGCTTCAAGAATAACACCTTCGATGACGAAGGTGCTACACAGACGGGTGAGACGGTTGATATGTGCAGGCGCATCCTCATCATCACAACCGTGAAACTGACAGGAGTTGTTGATGGCGGTCATGATGTATGAGGGAATTTTCCAGGACTTGTCATTGGTGATTTCAGGGATAGTGATGGGTTAATTTGCGGTAAAACCCACAGTTGAGCGTTGGTGGACTGTTTGGTTTTCGGCCATTTGGTGAACTGGTGGTGGACTAGGTGGACGGGAAGGTGGTGGGGAGTTGTGGGGTGACGACTTCGTGGTGAAGTCAAAGTTCGATGGTTAAGATTGTAGTGTAGAGTCAGAAAGGGCTGTAGATGAAGTTGAAGATTTTCTAACCTGAAAACTAGGTGTGGAGAAGGAAGACTTGTCGATCGGCGGCTTCACAGGTTCCTGAGAACGCGTGTGGGGCATGAACTGCAAAACCAAGAACAAACAAGTAAGACGACTCCAACAAAAGACTCTAAAAATAAAAAGACACCAAAATTACTTGGACTCCTACGACTCACAAACACACAAAAAGCACGTATAGATATCAGTTGAAATCCAAACAAAGTAATTTACGCAATTGCCAAGAATCCCCGGCAACGGTGCCAAAAACTTGATGTGCAATAAGTAGTTCAAATAAATAAACTAAAATAAACCTAAATTTAGACTCAAGTAAAAATAATCTAGACTCTCTAACTTAACTAAACTACTCACCGGCAAGTGAACCGGTCGACTCTAGCAAAGAAAAGCAAGTCCGGATGTCGAACCCACAAGGACTCTAATTAATTACGTAACAACTTTATTTAGACTAGACACTGACACGACTTAACAATTGCTGTGTTTTAAGGGGGGGGGGGGGGGTTTACTAAAATCCTAAAATTGAAATTAAAATAAAATTAGACTATGAAATGAACAAGAACTTAGGTTTAATTCAAATGAGATTAACGACTACCTAGGCTTGAATCCAGTTTAACTAGGAATGAATTTCTAACGGTACTATTGTGGTATGGAATCGGGATCGTGAAGTACTAAACCCTAAGGTATTTCAAGCTAAGACTTCCTGACCCTTCTCAGGAAGAAACCTAGGAAACCCTACAAGGCTGTTGTGAACACCGATTGTTAGACTTCCTCTCAGTCCTCTAACGACTCTAAAAGTGCCCTAATACGACTATCTACCTCTCAGCGCGACAGTCTAAGGCAATCCTAGATTCTAACATGGTTTAATAGACATAGATGCAATTAGGGAACTAAGACTGACTTCTCTCAAAACCTATCTTAGTCATATATTGCACTGAGACCTGCTAGCTAACTCGAGCCTCTCAGCGACAAGTTAAGCAGAATACTTAATTCTATTTGAATTTTAATTACTGTCTCTAAGGCTATCGGCGGATTTACCCAAAGATCACCTGAACCCGCAAAGATACGAATAATCAACACAAAGTTATTATGTGAAAGACATTCACCAAAACTTATGTGAAACAGCAAATAATCAACAATCAAAATTAAATACGCAAACGCACCAAATTAAAGGTTCCAGAATTATTTACTTTCAAAGATCAATCCATAACAAAACAATAGAAAACCATTAAAAATCCAAACTTCATTAAACTATCATCTAACCTAGGTAGTAACGAAGGTTTAGCCTGAAAACATAGTATTCAAAATCAAAACACATGTTTCAAAACAAGAATTCATCGTAAAAGTATCGAAATAAGAAAATAATGAAAACCGGGAGATAAGACCCGAACAATCTTCTTTCCTATGCTCCGTGCTTCAACCGGATGATTCCCGCAAGCGAAAGTACTCCGAAAACCGTAAAATCAGCTCTGAAAATCGCCTTTGGTTTCTTAAATTCGTAACTTCTTATTAATGATGATTAACTTGAATATTTATACAAACCCCTAGCTCAACACGGATTAGAATCGTCAGACAGCCCCGTCGCGTCGCGCGACGGGTGAGGCCCATTATGGTGGCGTGACGCCACCATGTACAAATTCAGATTTTCTTTGTTTATTGCTTGGCGCTGCGCGATGAACTTCTAGAATAGCCGTGGCGCGACGCCACGGACGTTTTTTCACAGACTCTTGCGTCCAATTTCCAGCTCTAACATCCCAAAACTCTTCAAAATTATTCTAACTCTTTTAAGCTTGTTCTGGGACTTGGTGTTTCAGCATTGTAACTCATTTTCACTCCATTTTCAGCAACTTAATGTATCAAGTCCTAGAAAAATGCAATTTGATCAATAGCATGTAATTCTAACTAAAACTAAACTAGAAATGACGGAAAACTGTACAAACTATACACGAATAAAGGATGTATTTTGCAATACATCACGCCTCTTCTCCGATTACGATAAAAGATACTTGGAAAGGTTCTCACAAACCGAAACAAAAATAAGAAACCAACGGGCTAGTATTCAAGATCTAGAAAAACAATTTAGTCAACTAGCCCAACATTTTGCCGAAAGACCACAAGGAGCCTTACCAAGTAACACCGAAATAAACCCAAAAGCCCAAGTAAATGTATTTAAACTAAGAAGCCGGAAGGTAGAACCCGAGAGTGAGCCAAGCCCACAACAAACTGACCCAATCCAAGCTAAAACACACACCAACAATAACCAAGAAAATACTCAACCCCAAAACACCGTCACCGACACAACCAAACCACCTCTGGTCCCTTACCCCGGTCGTTTACTTCGGCAAAAGACTGACGAACAATTTACTAAGTTCGTGAGCTTGCTAAAATAACTCCAAATCAATCTTCCTTTTGTAGAAGTCTTCACTCAACTGCCAAAGTATTCCAAGTTTATGAGAGACTTCCTCACTCACAAAAGGAAGATTGAAACCATCCAACAAGTCACCCTTAGTGAAGAATGCTCGGCGGCACTCCTCAATAAGCTCCCCCAAAAGAAAATTGATCCCGGAAGCTTCACCATTTCTTGCTCTATTGGTAGATCACCAATAAGCAATGCACTAGCCGACTTAGGGGCTAGCATTAATTTAATGCCGACCTCTATGTTCAACCGACTAGGATTGGGTAAAACACATCCTACAAAAATGAGCATCCAACTTGCGAACCGGTCGGTAAAATACCCTCAAGGTGTCATAGAAAATTTATTGATAAAAGTAGGAGAATTTGTTTTTCCTGCCGACTATGTTATTCTAGACATGGAAGAAGACACCGAAATTCCGCTCATACTAGGACGACCCTTCCTTGCCACCGCACGAGCTATGGTAGTGATGTGTATAAAATGTAACATATAAATTACATCAAATGAGGCATAAAACTAACTTTTTTTAGTACTAATGTTGGAAAAAGCGTGCTTTTGTCTTCCTTTTGAATTTACATGACCAAACGAGCTTAAACGAACAAAAGGAACAAATATACAGCAAAAACCAACATAAAAACAAAGAAAAGGAATAAACGTAACATGCCCGAACCCTCGGTAGCATCCCCAAGAGCAAAAACAAGAAACAGAAGGCTGACCATGGCCCGTGCCCACTGGACACAGGGGCGTGGTCAGATGTCTACAGAAAGGAGAAAGTTGTGGAAGCTTCTACGCCCACCACGGGGGTATGCCCAGCTCAGTATGGGGCGTGGTTAACGCTAAGATTCGCAGAATCTTGCAAAATCTTGGTAGTTCAGATACGCTTCTGCCCACGTGGCCATGCCCAGCGAACACGGGCCGTGTGGAGCCCAATGCTGACAAAAGCAATTAATGAAGGAAGAGAAAGGGATGGCCACGGGGGCGTGTCCGCTGGACACGGGGCCGTGGCCGGGCTTCTGTTCAGGCTATAAATAGGGGTGCTTGGCTCACTTCAAAGGCATCCCTTAGCAAACCACTACTCTCCCACTTTGCCACAACTCCACCACCACTACACCACCAACACCCACAACCATCATCCATCATCCACCTTTAGAGTGTGTAGTAGTCTCGGGATCCAAGATTGATAGTAAGAGTTCTTGTCAATCAAAGGCCATGTTTGGCTAAGTCTCTTACATCACTTGGTGAAGACAAGTCTTTAATGTATTACTTTTGGTTTTTAATTTTTTTGCACTTTTTATTTGGTTTTGTATTAATGACTTTAATAACTAGTTTCTTATGTTGAAGGTGAAACTTCTTTATCATTTGTCCGTGGTGTCTTGGCATTACTTTACTGTCTATATAAAGTAAAAGATTTACACCATTCATATCTCTACGGTCTATATAGAGATATGTTGGATACCTGGTCAGGGGTTAAGGGAATGGTTTAGTAAGGTTCTTTCCTTGTTCAGTGTATAGATCCTACAAGGACCTGGGTCAAGCTTACTAGGACCTCCTTCAATACCCACTAGTATTGGATGGCGGGGGTGCGAATGGCTTGATCCCCTTATATGTAAACTACTATTAATACATTAAACCGGCTACTTGGGATTGTATCCCTGCTGACTCAAACCACTTAGCCGAGGGTAACTTCACCTTCAAAAGAGGGGCCAACCACTTTTCGCATTAATAACTTAATTAATTATCTTTCAATATTCTGACCCTTTGGGATTGGATCCTTGCTGACTCAAACCACTGGTTTGAGGGTAACGTCACCTTCAAAAGAGGGGCCTACTACTATAACTAAGATAATCTCTCAAAAAGTGCAAAAGTGTGGAAATCATCAAAGGATACATTAAAGGCGAGTCGGATCCAAGTGATTCATCTTGTCTATCTGTTTATATTTTATTTTTATTTCTGCATTTTTAGTTTTAATTTTTCATGTTTAAAACCTTTTCTCAAAAAAATTAGATTGATTATACGTTGAGGATAAACCAGTACTAAAAGCTCTTGTGTCCTCGGACGACCTCGGTATCTTACCAACGCTATACTACGCTCACGATGGGTGCACTTGCCCAAGTGTGTGTTTAGTGTTAGTAGAATATCGTGTTTTATAAATTTAAAACATGACTAATGCGTAAAATGGGCTTAAAAAATCAATAAAATCATAACACACCTAACGCACACCAAGTTTTTGGCGTCGTTGCCGGGGACACAAGGATTTTAAGAAAGTTAGGAATCAACAGCCTAATCATTTTTCTTATTTTTCTATTTTTTTTATTTGTTTTTTAATTTTTCAGCTTCTGCAGACTTCAGCACGGGGTCGTGCTCGCTGAACACGCCCCGTGCCCAATCTTTGTTACTGGCAATCCTGTTTTAAGTCAGACAGTAGCTGAAGAATTAGTGGTTGCGAGCTTAGAATCGAAATAGATTGTCTCGGGTGTTAGACATTGACTACCCAAAGTGATTCGACTATCCACAACGACCTCGAGTACATGCTTTGGCCTAATAGATTGTGCTCTCGCCTCAATCTGGGTGAACGGCACGCATCCTTTTGGCTGCTACGTGACTTGCTTTATTGGAATCCATCGAGACTTTGGTGAGAGTTTTGTAAAACCAATAGCGAGTGGAACAAGTTATTAAGATGCGGGCTTCACCCCTTACTTAAAAACATTATTCCCGATGATGTGGCAAGCAAATTCTCGTTTTAATAGTAAAAATGAGCGTCGAGTGAGCGATTGTGTCGAGAGTTCTCGGTTTTCACACCTAATCTTGACCAATCACTCGATTGGGTTATGTGAGCGTTTTCAAAAGCGTGTGTGTGTCAGCCTCAGGAAAGGCAATAGTGCGTTTCAACTTTAGGAAAAGCTGCTTCGTGTGAAGCTGTAGTATGCGGTGTTCGCACGAGGATGTAGTTTCGAGTGAGAGTATCGAGAGTAAGCTCGCGCAGAACCCCTACTGGGTTCGCACAAGGCGGTCTGTTGGTACATAGACTATAGACTAGGTCAATTCTAAGACATCAAACCCAGACTAGGTCGTGTCTTTCCTAATTCCCTATAGTTATGGCTCTGATACCAATCTGTCACACCCCAACCGATGACAGAATCATCGGGGCACGGCACTGAGCGAAACAGATTGTCCAAGAGAATCCATAACAACTATTAGTGACAATATATTTAACGTTCACGTCCCATACCATAAACATATAAAGCATAAACAGTTATTACAGACATTGTTTCTCAAAAACAAATAAACTGTTCCAACAACTTAGATTTTATTGAATGACGTTTCTAGACCACCTACTTGATTCACCAAGCAAAGCATCCTAATCAACCTATCAAATACGTTAAAAAATAAAGTCAATACACAGAGTCTAAAGGTGAGTACACAAGTTTAATAGCATATAGTATAGCAAAAGCGTTTACGCATAACCAGCATGTAACACGTAGAAATGTGAAGCAAGTAAGCTATCGACAATGACATATGCAACCGACATGACTGCGAGTTGTAGAATGCGCAACACATTACCACTGTGACCATGTGAAGTAAAACCCTTAACAACCCCTATCCATGACAGGTGCTGAGTCCAAACTATAGTACTATCGTTGCTAAGGTGTCAGGCAACAATCACTATGTAAACATGACATACAAGCATTCATCGAAACACGTATAACATGCGAGGGCGGTTAGCGTTTAAAAGTGTTTGCATTGTGTGTTGATGTGATTTGATATAGGTAACGTATGTAACACCCAAAAGCGCGTTAAGCGAAAAAGGGTTCGAGTATACTCATTGTATGTGTTTAGTAAATAAACACAGCTTGGATTGAAGGGAGTGCTTGGAGTTAGCCTGATCATAGAATGACAGTGTAACCGTTGAACGGCGCGTAAAACGGATTGAGTGTCGGATGGTGAGTCGAATGGATGGTCATCCGGACGGATGACCATTCGGTCGGCTGATCATTCGGGTGAGATGCGAGTGTTTGTAAATTGTTTTGAAACTTTTGAAGTTTTCGTTGTAGTATAATTCAAGTCATTCGATCGGATGGTCATCCGGACGGATGGCCATTCGATCGGATGGCTATTCGATTGAAAGTGTTATATTCTTTGAAGTTTTGTAAAATTGTTTAAGTGTTGAACTTATTGATAAAGGGCGAGTCACCTGTCGAATAGTCATTCGATCGGATGGCTATTTAATCGGTGAACTGATGTTTTGAAAAGTTTGCACAATTTTCCAAGTTAAAAAGTTTTGAGTTTTGACGGAGACGGTATGACGACGTGTCAAACAACGGAAACCATCCCAAGTTCAGCTCAGCCGATCGGATGGGAATCACCCCATTCGATCAGACTTAACTGTTCTTGCCGGAGTTTCATGTTCAACCAGTGAATCGGTCGTCTCATCAGTGGGAAACTGTTCTCAGACCGGTTCTCCACTAGAGAATGAGTAGAGAGCCTGAACGAGTCTAGATTCCGTCGGTTTTGAGTAAAAACTGATGAATGTTGAAGAAAAACATGTAAACTGTTGAAAATGTTTAGATCTCGTGATGTTTCTTGTTAAATCATGTAGAAATCTTGTAGATCTGGGAAAATCTTGGTGAGATGAGGTCACATTTCAGTGTTCATAAGAACCCAAGGTGACATCACCCTAGAGCAACCCAAATCTGACGATTTCATGGTGAAAAGTAGTGATTTCAGTGGAGAAGATGATGAAGATGCATGTATTGAAGCTGGAAGTACAAGATTTAGGAAGAAAACATACGGAAATCGCTTGAAATCGAAGAAAAAGTGCTGGTCGGATAAGGCTGTCACATCAATGAACAGTTGATGTGACAGGGGGTATTTATAGTGTGAGAGGTGAGAAAGGCGGTGCAGAGTAGTGGGTCGGATGGCCAGTCAATCGGATGGCCATCCGTTCAGATGGTCATCCGGTCGGATGATCATTCGACCGTATGGTCATTCGATTAGTTGGCTGGTGCGAGTTAGTTTTCCGACTTTCTTTTCGTGCATTGAGCGTTGCATTGCGTTTAAGCAATTTGCGAGTAAGCGATGCGATAGCATTAACAAGTAGTTACACAAGTAACATAACACATAAAACACATAATAGTTACAATTATTTGTGACTTACTTTTATGCTTTTGCGATGAGATTGCGATGCGATAGCGTTGTGATTGCGTTTGCGAATAACATCCCAAAACATACATAAAGCACACACCCAATTAAAGCACATAATAACACACACATAGGACAAAACCAATAGATGCGTTCGAGTTTGCGATGGCGTTTAGTAATAGTAGCGTTTAGTTGTGATTTCTACGTTTATCGCATTGTTACTTCCGTTAGTAGTAAATTGTAGTTTAAAATATCGTTAACCAATTTATCGATTATTGAAAAAGGGTAAATTAATTGTCGAATATCAAGAGTACAAGCAATAATTAAGCAAGAAAAGACAAATCTGAATAACAACCTGACTTTTACTTTAACTTTGACTTGTACTTTGACTTTGACTTTGAAAAATCGGGTTGTTACAATGATGATAATCAAATTATTGATGAAGAACATGCTTGACAATTGTTGTAACTGATAACGTATTCAACAAGGATTTGCTTGATGTAATGTGTAAATATTCAATATGATATTCATGAATCTGATGTTTATGCTTCATGTTTATGTGCTTGGTTATTAAATAAAGACCTAGGGTTATACTAGAACCAAGATTCAAGATTGATTTAATGATAAATAGGTTTTGTTGAAATGCAAGATGTTATGTGCAAAAAGGAATTTTTGATGATTATGGATATAATAGAACTCCAGATCAAATATTTGATGATATAAGAAAACTTGAGATCTATTAGCAATAAGCATTCGGATGATATGGTGGGATATGTATTCATAAAATGATGATAAATCTACATGCTTATATAGACTAGCTGATGATTAGTGTTCATAAGGATTGATGTTTGAATCTATGTCCTTGATCCATTTAGATTTGATAAACCTGAATGATTGCTTTTATTTTGGTTGAAGCCACACACTCGATTCCGCACATTCATTAAGTATACAACTTGATTTGCATGATTGACACTCAAACACAGCACACCACACACATAGTGTGCTACGTGTGTCGCACACCCTTAAATGGTACAACTACAAATGCACAACGTCCAGTCAGGTGATGCATGGTCGCACACATTTAAGACCGCACAATTGTATTGTACAATCACCAATGCACGAAGTACAACCGAGCTATGAAAAAACGCACATTGAAGAAGGGTCGCACACTAGAGTGTGGGCCGCACATTCTGATGTGGGCTGTAAACTGTTGACTCGTACACTTGAAAATGGACTGCAAACTTAGGAAAGTTGGGCCGCACAGTACTGTTTATCTTGAACTATTGTTTTGGATAATTGTATGGCCACATGTCTGCTATGTGATACGTGATGTGTTAACGTGTATGCTACGTGTTAGTTACGTGTAGAAAATACGTGGATTACTTTCATACCAACCTAATTGACATTAGTAACCATAATAGGACATGGTTTACCAACTTTAAAACAAGTAAACTATCTGCCGAGCAAAACAATGGTGAGTTCACACATTTTACTAAAAGCATGTATTCCTGGTGGTCAGGAACGGACTTCACTTTCCATGGTTTGGGATTGCCTAGTATTCCTGGTTTGGAATACTGTTAAATGCTATTTATATTTCATGACTTAGCATACTAAACAAAACTCTTTCACGAAGTCCCCACATACTATACCGATTAATCGTCAGGACCTGGCGAACGGGGTATTAGTTGATAGCGTTATTGGGTTTCACTAACCTCACACCGTTCCTTGGAGGACGGGAGTGAACTACTATGCCTTGGCAACCGTCAATGATGATAGACATGAAAAACCGAGCAACAATGATAAAACGGTCGCAAGTGTTTGGTATTACGAAGTTTAGTAGCTTATAGATGGGGTAGCTCCCCATGACATGATATAAATGAGTAATTTAACAACACATGTTTTTGGAAATAATAAACTGCATAAACCGTGAACTCGCCAACTTTATGTTGACACCCTACTGCATGCTTTGCATGTACTTAGGAACAGCTCAGGAGCTTGCAGTGGAGGAGTGTAGTGGTTGCGTTGATCCTTGTTGGGTTCTTAATAATATTTATGGGCTTTTAAACTATTGTTTGAATTATTTAACTTATACTTCCGCTGTTAACTTTAATTATTACTTTGAACTTTGGACTTTAGTCACTAATCGTATTGGTAGTGATGAAAATTGCTTTATTATATTTATTGTTCAATATGATTGGTGGCATGATCCTGATCAGTTACACGCCTCGCGGAGATACTCCGCATGTGGAAATTGACGGTGTGACAACTTCCAATACCAAATTTGGAAAGCATTGATGATTTCGGATTTGAATTGCAAGTTCAAGTTGATGAGTTAAAAATTCAGGTTGGTGAGTTGAAGGAAGAGAATGAGAAATTAAAGAAAACAAATGAAGAGTAGTAGAAGTTAGTTAATGAAAACAAAGAGAAAAGGAAAATGCATGCTAGTTTGTTGATGAAATTTATTAACGTTAATGTTTTGGAAAGTAAACATGGATCTTGACGATGAAGTGAAAGCTTTGTTACAAGCTAAAAAGGAAACTGCTGCTAAAGGTATAAAGACCAATGAGGAGGGTCTGTCAACAACAAATGTTCCAGGGTCAAATCTAGAAGTTGTTGAAGTACCATCAGATGTTGTGATGACTGATACTGTAAATGCTCTAGAGCCAAATGTTGAAACAGATAAAGCTGAAAGTTCACAACCTGGTAATGAAGAATTGACAAGTCAAGATCAACAAATGGTTGCTGCAATTTATAATTTGGATGTGGTGGTTGAGAATAAAAACAAATTGCAGCTGAATAAGAAGAAGATGAGGAGGATGAAGAAGGTGGTGATGCAGATGAAACAAATCATACCAATGTTAGTTTTTCTGATGATGGTGGTGATGATAGTGATGATGGTAAGGTTGGAGTGGTGTATCTTGTAAAATAAGTAGGGTGCTAGAGAAAGAAGGTGATCAAAGGGAACCGCCAAAGGAATGTGAAATGGATGATGATAAAAAGTCAAGGTCTACGAAAGGTGAAAACTCGTCTCCGGATGAGGGGGAGTCTAAAAGATAGATAATAGTTTTTACCGGGTTTATAAATGATGCGATTCCACTTGCTTCTTTTGATGATTGAAAGCCAATTGCTTTGTACTTTCTTGAAGATGATTATGGCATCGAAGAAGGAGAATGGATACACAAGATATCAAAGGAAGATGTAGAGAGTACCTTTGGTATAGCGTTGGAAAATGTGGTGATTAGTGAAGATCTTGTTCCTGCTTTAGATGATAAAGTAGATGAACATGTTGCTAAAGCTGATGATTATGATAGGGTTGATGTGAAAGATGCGTCAAATGATGTAGAAGTTAGTTATTCTAATAATCAAAGTGTAGCATTTCCGACTTTCACCGAGATGTTTGAAAAGGGAGCTAAAGATCTAATCAATCGCAAAGCTAAAGAAAGACAAAGCTTAGTTCCAAAACAATCTAAAGTAGTAGTGAAGAGATTTCATGAAGAATGGTTTAAGACTCTCAAAACTGGACATAAATTTTTGACACCGTTAAAGTTCTTCACGCAAGACAAAGGGATTTCACAAGGGTGATACTATCAGTTGGATATATGTTAAAAAGCTGAAGTGTATAGTAGTGATGAAAGAACTAGGTGTTCAGTATTTCAGAGTGATGACAAGAGTTTGTCGTAGTGGGCTGTTAAGGAGTTATGCAACTTAAAGATGATTAATTATGAGAAAACGGCTACAATCAGCATGTGTTGCATCAAATTCGAAATGAAAGTCGTACTGGATGGAAAAATTGGAAGCCGCCATTTCCAAAAATAATTGTTTCAGAGACTGAGAAGGATGAGAATGGAAGACCAATGGTAAACTATGAAAGTTATACCTTTTCATAAGATGGAGCATGATATACATGAATTTTTCAAGGGGTGGTATTCTTTTAAGAAAACGGGTGAAGCAGTCATTGTGTTGCTGGACGGAAAGATATGGAGAATGATTCTAATATACGATCTAATGTGGACTGTAAGCATATCAGAGAAAGACATTGAAGTTTTATTTTCAACCAAATCTACTTTGATCCGAGAGACATGGATCAAGCATTGCAATCTCAAAGAGTCATACATATTTGCTCTGCTTATAATATTCATGTTGGAAGTATGTGGGTAACAAAGTGGAGAAAGTTAGAGAAGAAAGAGGCTAAGAGGCAAGCGAAGTTAAAGGAAAAAGTTCACTACTAGAAAACTAGGTTTTTCCGACCGCAATTTTGGTCGCAAATCGGTCGCAATTGCCCTGTTGCGACTGTTTTCCGACCGGAACTAAAATCGGAAAAACACCCGTCGCAATTGCTCTATTCCGACTAAGTCGCGACTGCTACTATCTTTTGTGACCCGGGTTTTGCGACTTTAATAATGGTCACAAATATTGCGCCTGTTCCTGGTTTTGTGAGACTTCGGTTGCGACGGTCTTGATGCGACCATATTGCGACCGCATGCCTTTTACAAACTGCGATCGTTTTCTGACCGCCTGTCTTTTACAAACTGCGACCGTTTTCCGACCGCCTGTCTTTTGAAAAATTGCGACCATTTTTGCGGTCGCAATTTCTATTTATTTTTTAAAAATTATTTTTATCCATTTTCTATTTTAACCTACATATAATCTCAATTTTAAATTTCACATATTATCAAATTTTCACAATTATATAAAACATCCCACTTGAAACATCAAATACCAAAGTTATCATAACAATATACATATTCAAAACAAAGTGTTTATACGTTTTGAAACCTAGCTTTTAGCATCGCTTCAATGCTTCAATGTTTGCCATCCTCTCATTCATAGCCTCTTTCTCCGCCTTATCTTTCTCTTTTTCCACCACCAATTCCACAATAATATCGTTCAACCTTTCTTTTTCTTCTTCATTTTCTTTCACTATATCTTGGATAATCACGTTCAATCTTTTGATCTAACAAAACCAATACAAAGTGAAATATTAATGGCCAACATTATCACAATTTATACAATTAATGAAACTTATTAGCTGCTTATACAATTATAGAATAAAGAGAAAAAAATCAGTTTGACTTCTAAGGTCAAATAGCCTATTTTTCAATAATATCCATACAAAAGTTAACATATTATTGACTATTATTGACTGAGAAGTGAACGCATGAAAAAATAATGTCAATATTTGAGTTTAAACATGTTTGAACCAAACAACTTAAAAGAATAAACATACCTCTTGGTCTTGTTTGCCATGATGCTGAACGTTAAAATCATTCTTAAGATTGCTTAACCCATATACTTTGCCTCTCTTCTTTCCCCCTGAAGCTCGGTACCACAATTCTTTGTCAAGTTCTGGGTGTTGGCTACTTTCCTCCCCATACTTCTCCAAATGATATCCCTCATATTTCACCTACAAATACAGCCTAATTTAACAGACTTTGCACTACCGAACCAATAAAATTGTTATGTAATTTTTTTATTA
Source organism: Helianthus tuberosus (assembly GCA_030545235.1). Taxonomy (NCBI): domain Eukaryota; kingdom Viridiplantae; phylum Streptophyta; class Magnoliopsida; order Asterales; family Asteraceae; genus Helianthus; species Helianthus tuberosus. The sequence continues at coordinate 49,850,614 of CM060442.1, forward strand.
TTTATAAAAATAACACCAAATATTTGAAGTTATAACAAAATACTTAATTATAGTCTTAATCAGCAACAAGGTATGTTAATAAAAAAATGGAATCCGATATAACTAAACTAAACAAATTTTCTAATCTGAACAAAATCTCCAGGAATAATGTGTATGTGCTTTCTTAAACAAGATCAGTCTATTAACCCATTCAAGGGGAATAATGTGTAACCTCTATAACTAAACACGGAGAGGGTTTGGATGTGCATTTCATCAGTTGTAAGTAATTGGGGTAATCACGGTTTTCTGATTATTTAGGGGTCAAAATAACCAGATTCGGAGGCTCACATAAGAAGATGTAAGAAATAATCAATTTCAAAATATAAATCCAAATACCAGATTCTGATTATACATTAACTAGTTCTTAATGGTGCAATAATCAGTTTCAAAATATAAATCCAAACACCCTTTCATATTGTTGCAAACAGCACATGGTGTTCGTCATTTACCAAAACAAAACAAAACAAAACAAAACAAAACAAAGCAAAGCAAAGGGGTTGAAACCTAACTTGATCAAATTGTATTACAATTCCAAAACATTAAAAGGGGTCCCACAGAATCGCTTAGCCTGAAAAACTATAGATAACTCAATCTTGATGTGATGTTACCAGTAAAACTACAGTCAAGCAAATCATGAAAACTGAATCGTTAACACTAAGAGTAGGTATGTAGGGTGCATACCGTTAGGTACAGTCGGTTTTGACAATAAAACTAGAACATAACGCTAACTACAATTTCAAAACAATAAACCAAACGAGACTAGGTATTAGCAGTTTGATGATGGTTTGGCGGGTCACGTTTAGTTTTAAATCGATTTTCAGTTTTTTCAAAACCGTTAGTTCTTTATTAAAAACTTTATAAAACGTTACCATGGTTTCTGAATAAAAACCATATTTGCATAAATGCATAATCCAAACAAAAAAAGGGTTAAACGAGAGGTTTAGTTTTACATAGCTAGTTCTAAGTTCCAAATTGTGAGCCCGACCATTAAACCGCCAAACAGTTAAACGAACTAAGTCTCAAACCAACTGTACGAGGCGGCTTGCTTCAGTTGGCGGTGCAGTCAGTTTCAATGGTTTATGAACACCCCTACTAGGTTGTAGTGCCAAAGAGAAATGTAACACTATAAACAAGTCAACAACTTGTTCACACTCTTTTTGGCACTTCACATACAAATACAGCACATTCATCACCCTTTGGTATGCATCTGTCACTCCCCAAAATAAAAGGCATGCTACACTATCATCATAGAGAAAGTTGTGAAAAGGAAGAACAATGCAAAGTCTGAAACAAAGTTAGACTTCTATGACCTTGAAACACGTCTTCTATTAAAAGCCTCTAGTCCTTATGGCGGTCTGTGGCTTGGTAATTAGTATCTAGAAAATGGAAATACTATAATGGCAAGAAACTTATCTATCAATCTCATACACTTCAAAAGTTCCACTAGGTTTAGAATGTTAGATCCTTCTCTTTTTTTCTTTCTATTAAGCCTATAAACTATGCAGTCAATAGCGGTGGGATAGCGGTTAGCAGCCCTCGTGTAAAATAGTGGTCCAGAATAGCGGAATCGATATTATTGGTGATATTGGCCCACATAAACAATAAATCTTCATATTAATTATCAAATCATACATCAAGTGAAGAAACTTACCCAAGTCTCATGTGCCCTATCGTCAACCCATGCCGATTTTTTTCTTGTACATTCCCTTCTAATTCAACACCCTCCAAATCAACGTCCTCCAAATCAACATTCTCAACTACCGAACTGCTACAATCAAGATCTTTATCAAACGGCCTACTTCCTTTTCTGAGATGTGTTTGTTTCCACATCTCTGAGTGTGACGGTTCACGCCCAATTATCTCAGCCTACAAAGTTTGTATTGATAAGTTAACAAATAATGGTATATTTATCGGTTAAAGATAATGATTAACAACGTTTACCACTTTTCTTTTGGCAGTCGCATAGGTTTGTGACCCGAGGGTATGTTTTCCCCCTTTTGATTCAGTTCTGATTTTTTTGTTTCTTTTAGACTTCGCTTTCCATTCGGGTGTGTTCCAGATCTCAATCATTTGTTTCCATGTCTCTGTTTTGATCCATGGTGGTTTAAAATCAGTAAGAACAAACATATCGTCTTCGACTTGTACATCTTTACTTCTCGCCGTTTCTTTAGCTTGATCTCGTACCCTACACAACAAATCCGGAATCTTACCAGCAATGCACCGTTCCCAGCAACTATATATTTCACCATTCCATTTCTCCTCCAACTGAAAATAACACTACAATAAAAGAATTTTTTAAGAAACATACAAAATGGTTTAATAAGTTACATAAATTTGTTTAAGTACACATATGGAATCGTTCAAACAACCGCTTTTTGTCCTCATTAGGAACATCTTTCCAACTTTCCCATGGACCGGACCACATACCCTTTAGGTTTACTCCAATAATCCGCGTACAGTTTATTTGATTGCTAAATCTATAAAATGGAAGCAATAAATGAAAACCACATTAGTATCGTTTTTATATCCACATAAAGGAACAATATTAATGTATGTGTACTTACTCTCCATCTATAATATAGATCCACTCACGGTTCACTGGTTCGGGTACTTGGACTTGGGAAGAGCCTCCCCGCTTCGTAGAAGCAACACGACACGAACAAGGTTTAAAAAAATGGAAACGAGTATCGAGGCGTTTTCCCTTCGCCTCACGAGGCGTAAGTATTGAGGCGGAACGAGGCGTAAGGCTGAGGCGGTATTAATAAATAAATATTAAAATTATATATATCATAAAATAATAAATACTTAACATCAAAAAATGACTTTTCTCATCAAATCAGTAGTTAAAAACATAAAAGAAGATTCAAATCAGCAATATTATTAACAGGATTCCTTTGAGTGTACACTAACAGCAAGTAAATTAAGAGAAGCAATATTAACAGAGATAATAAAACGATTATTAACAGCAGCAATATAATTAACAGCAGCAATATTATTAACAGGATTCCTTTGTATTAACAGCAATATTATTAACAGCAAGTATATTTAACAAAAACTAATAGTTAGTAGCAAAGGACTTATATGTTGGGTGTGTGAATGAAAGTCTCAAAAGATGGTAAATACTTTGTCCCACATCGGTGTGGGGATAAAGTGAGTGGTTGTTTATAAGGTAAAGTCTGTACTACTCCATTGTAGCTTTATGACATGTTTTACCACAAGTCCTACCCGCACGCAGGGGGGGTGCAAAAAATGAGTTTCTGAATTGAAATTTAATTGAACTCGTGCATGCCCGCACGTCCTGCGGACACGAATGCAGCTCCGAAAACCCCAGGTACGCGTGAGCCAGTTTTTGCATTTAACCTTTATTTATTTTTTTTATATGCTTTTGGCGCCTAAAATAAACCCTAATCAATCATTTATACCGCCTAAAAAAATGTACGCCTCGGCATATTCGTACCGCCTCGGCCGTTTTTCCCCGCCTCGCTTAACTGAGGCGTCCGTTTAATATCTGAACCTGAGGCGCCGCCTCATATGCGTTTTCCTTCCGTTCCGAACTGAGGCGCGCCACAGTACGTACGCCTCGGCCGTTTTTTTAAACCCTGGACACGAAGACACATCATCACCATCACTACCCTCAATGAGAGAAGACATCAAAGTATGCTGCTGATCTGACTTTAGTCCAACGGTATCACTACTACCTAGAACACTTCCTTGACTACGACCATGCTCACCACTACTTCGATCAACACCTCGGCCACGACCCTTGCCGATATTTGTCGTAGTACGTCCCATGATATCTACAATAAATAAATGGATCAACTATAGTTTCAGATTCCTGCGCTAACCTAAAAACATATTGACATGTGTCAACATACCTTGTTGCTGCCATGTTCTCTTATTTTTTACCAAAGCAACCTCAACTTGTCCATGTTCTTCAAAAGCATGCCGGATCTAACAGAAAACAAATAAAAAATTCCGTCACCTTTCCCCCTGCCGCCTCCTGCCACAAACTAACTAACATACTTATGATAAAATCTTACCATTATAGCACAAATCACTTACACGTTAATAGGCAATTAAAAAAGAACTCTAATTACACGCTTATATACCTTGTTGCTGCCCTGTTCTCTTGTTGTTGCCCAGTTCTCTTGTTGCTGCCATGTTCTCTTCAATGACCACACCTTTCCCCCTGCCGCCTCCTGCCACAAACGATTACATAAAAGTACTAGTTAGTAATATGCTAAATACAAAGAAAACAGTTTAAGGTTGATGATCATATTGGCTATTATATAGCATAATACATAATAGCACGATTCATGCTGCTGATCAATGACAGACATTTTCTACAAAACCAATTAAAAAAATACTATCACTCTGGTTCGTTTATTATATAACCAACATCCTCTTCTTCCTATTTTATAATAACTCAATTATCAGTATTCTGAAAATTAAAGATTGATTTCATATTCAGCCAATATTAAATATTAACTAGAACAACTTTCAATATAAATATTAACTAGAATTCATCAGACCTGATCAGATTTTAACCCCGAGAAAAGATCAAAAGAACAGCCGAAACCAAAAAAAACATCTGGACCACTGGAACCAGCATACCATGACAGTCAACCCAGTTATTACACACTCACACACAATCTTCTCATGTTCCCCCAATAAACTCACACTAAAATGCACAACAATATCAGCAAACTGTAACTTCATTATCACTAATTTAAAGCTCTGTATGCTGAGCTTCCCAACCACAGATTATAAAACAAGCGTTCAATAAAGCCTAGGTATAAAACAAATTTAGCCTAACATTAAACCAATACCAATTCAACACAATCACGTACATCGTAACTGCAATACAAACCCTAGTTGTCCTAATTTCATTCCACAGATAATATCAATCAACAAACACAGTAAACCTAACAAAATAATAATAATAATGTATCCAAAGCTGAATCTAAACAGCTAGTAATGAACAAAATCGAAGGGAAAAATATACAGATTAAGGTTTAAGGAAGAAATTAGGGAGAATAAGAGACCACACCTCGCCCTCTGCCGCCTCCTGCCATAAAACCACGACATCTGCCGGCATCTGCTGTACTACGTGCTCAGATCCGTGAAACGACGTGAAATCGAGAACAAATTCCATGTTCCAGCAAAAGTGTGACAGAAATTGGTTAGAGGAACGATTAAGGAGTCGTCGATCTAGGTTTTATGCAGAACAACCGGTGAATCTTCGGTGATGCGGAGTAACGATTGGGGAATCGCCCATTCGCCTATCTAGGGCAGAGTCTGTTTTAGGTTTTGAGAAAGAGATATTGGGGGAATTAGGAGCGGGAAATGAAAATTTTATGGTTTTAAAATTTTAGGTTTTTTTCTATATTTTACAAACAGATCATAAGTTAACGGATGAAAAGTTATACATGTTTTAAGTTGGGCCCTTTTCTAGCCCACTTGCTTTTGCCATGCTAATTCTTGGATGTAACTCCAAATAGATGAAGTTTTAAGTTACTTTTGTTTGGTTGGCCAAAATACAAATAAAATTTTAAAATAGGAAAGTGGAAAGAGGAATTAACAGTTTTATATGGTTCATTGATAAAGGAGTGGCTATGGGACATGTAATAACAGTTGGTCCTGGTTAAGGATTGTTAACAGACTAATGGCTTTCAGAAAGCTAAAAGATATTATACCTTTTTTAACTTGGAAATACTATTAGTACCAGTACTTATGCCAAAGGCGGTGGACATATCAGACAATGAGCCAACTCATTTTCATCAAATTGCATATGGTTTCATATATTGTACTTATCTTTCAACTATTGGTGCTTTGGTAGTGCAAACTTGCTTTTGTTTCTTTATAAAATTATAATGGCCTTGAATATTTTAAACAATCACTATTTAGTCTTTTTTTTGAATGTTTAGTTTTAATATCCTTATGTTGGACTTGTGGATTGCACACTATCTTTAACTTTATTATCCACCTACGTATGACATAAATAATTGTTTTACGATATTGCCTTTCCTGCTTTGATCATCATGGCTGCACAAGATTGTTTAGTTTGAGGAAGACTTGTGGATTGCACACTATCTTTACTCGCAAAGGGGACAGTGGTGCAGCTAAGCGCTGCTGTTCTGGGAGCCACTGATGGTCATGTTTCAGTAGCATCTCTGATGAAGGGTGTTGGAGCCGTTGGACAAGATGTGAGAGTCATGATTCTTACAGGCTTTAAGATTTGCTGGTGCGTGCAGTATGCATGGTAATTGGTGAATTTGCTTGCTGGACTGTAGTTTTAGATCATGAACTATTTCCAGCCAAAACTAATTGTTTGTGAAATTAATTGTTTGACCCATTTGATAAACTTACAGCCAAAACTAATTTTGACAGACCCATTTGGAGAGTGCATTAACTCATGTGCAAACCACAACATTTGACAAACTTGCAGCCTAGATGACCATTACAAAACTGACCCATTAAACAAACTTGCAGTCAAGTGACCCATTTGACGATTAAACTGACCCATTAAACAAACTTGCAGCCAAAACAGGCATTTGTGCAGCCTTTGACCCATATGAAAGATTAACAGATGAATGACGAGGGCATCTGCAGATCTGTTTTGATTGAATATCGGGACTGAAATCCTGTAAAAAACCCATAACTTATGACTATTTGCAGTTTTCACCCTTTTTTCTTTTTCTATTTTTTCTTGTATCCGCAACCGCCTTAAACGGTCGCAACTTTTGTTTTTTATATATTCGTATTTGTGACTGTTTTATACGGTCGCAACTTTCGTTTTTTTTTTTGTTTTTTTTATTTGCGATTGCTTTAAACGGTCGTAAATTTTGCTATTTTTTATTTTTCTGGTATTTGCGACTGTTTTCCGACCACAAAAATAAGGTCACAAAATATGCGACCGTTTTGCGATCGAATCTGGATTGGTCGTTAATTTTGCGATTGTTTTGGTTTTAGTCACAAATCGGTCGCTAATTTTGCGACCGTCTTATGTTAGTCGCAAAATTTGGTCGGAATTGCCTAGTTTTCTAGTAGTGGTTGAGGCTAAGAGAGAGAATGCGAAGAAGAATTATGATTACGTATGGCCAAGAAAACAGATCAGATGCCAAAGAAAGGTATAAAAGATTTCAGGACAGAATATGCGAAGTATTTGGGATTAGAGCAGACAAAGCTAAAGATAAAACTGGGGCAACATCTAAGAGGGAGTTTGTCAATGCATAATGTCTGATGCCCGTGTCTTTAGTGATCGTGTCTTTACATATGACATAGTAGCATGTGTGTTTGTGTTTTGTATAGTGCATAGGGTGATCACGCACTAAATTGATGGATTCCGCACTTCAATTCGGTGTTTAAGTAGATAATTCTCGTTCCACAACGTTTTACGTCAAAGAACAAGATCGAATCAGGACTTTCAAGTGTTTGTAAGTTTTAAAGTGGGTATGGTCATGCATGCATAGGGGCTTGCTCGCGGCATGCCCATCACTTGGTACCATACCCCTTCAAATACAACGCTTACTTAATGCTTATTTTCATAGCGGATCGAAGATGAACTAAAGCTTAAAATTCATTTCAGTTGGTCACATCTCACATTATTTTCACATAAAACAACTTCAACCATACAAAAACTAACGACAAAAAATTAAGCCACAAAATTTTAAATGAGTTTACTGGATCGATGGTAGCCTGGTAGATGCAAATTAAATATACGAATTTTATTAAAACACTCAATACATGGAATCAAAAGCTACAGACTACACATGGAACAGCGTATTACTCTTAAGTGAATGCAGAATCTATAATTGCAGGAAACATTTTCCTTTTATTTATAATCTCTAGGATCGAATGATCAAGTTGTCACATTTTTCGCTTGGACCTAATCCCTAGTTAGCGGAAGGAGGAGGTGGTGACCCGCCACTATCTGCTGGAGGTGGTGACCCGGCATCTGGAGGAGGAGGTGACCCTCCTGCGGCCGGAGGAGGGGGTGACCCTCCTGCGTCCGGAGGAGGGGGTGACCCTCCTGCAGCCGGAGGAGGAGGAGGCGATTTTCCGCCTTTGTCTTTAGGAGGCGATTTGTCTTTTGGAGGAGATTTTTCTTTAGGAGGCGATTTGTCTTTAGGAGGAGATTTGTCTTTTGGAGGCGATTTGTCTTTAGGAGGCGATTTGTCTTTAGGGGGAGATTTGTCGTCTTTAGGAGGCGATTTATCTTTAGGAGGAGATTTGTCTTTAGAACAATCGAAGTAGCAAAAGCAAAGGTCTTTTCCTTCACGCTTGTGACAAGCACCATGGCTTGCTTTTTCCCATGATTTACACTGCTCGTCACATTTCTTGGCATCACATTTCCCTGAATATGTCTTGCTCTCCTTTTCACATATTTTTGGAGCCGCTGTTGCCTCTATTTCTGTTCGTGACGTTTAATTAAGACAAATTAGTAAATTCATTTATTAAATATGAGACATATTTCTTTTTTTTCTTTTTTCTCACTATGATTATTACTTGATCGATGTTCTTCGTTGGTTAATTTGCTATCAAAGTACTCTTATATATGTTGACTGCTACATTGTCATATTTAATCCCATACTAATTGGGAAAATCATTCTTTCAGAATGTTTATATTTAAATTTTCATAAGTAAACAATACATAGACTCCAATCCATGAATAAATAAGTTAAAACATGAGCTAATTAAATAAGTTAATTTGATGAAGCACCTGAGATAGCAACAAAGAAAAGGAGCAAGAGGACTGCAGACAAAACAAAAGAATGCTTTGTCATTTTTAGATTATAAAGAAACTTATTAGCCCTTCAGTTCTCATAAGTTGGGTAATGAGAAAGTAGAGATTATGGGAGTATTTATAGGAGAAAACGAGTATTAGTAAAATCCGTCTAGAAGATGAATTGAGGAAGTTAAAATCATCAAAATACAAGAATTTCCACACATGTCTTATATTGATTATGATGTATGTAATGTAGTTAAGAATGAATGTACACGTCTTAAATTCATATTCCAAATTAATTATTTGTTTTTAGGATCTAAAAATGAAAATAAAAGTTAATTACACGAATAATTCATGTGATATGTATTTTCATAGAGTAAATTGCCATTTTGGTCCCTGAGGTTTGGTCCAAATTGTCATTTTAGTCTAAATAGTTTTTTTCTCCTCTGGGTCCCCGACTTTTCCATTTTCTTACCATTTTGATCACATTGCCTAACTCAGTCTAAAAATTTGGCTATAACCAGGGGTATTTTTGGCGTAACTATCGTGTAGTGATAATCAGGGGTAGTTTACAACATAATTTATAAATCTCATAATAATTTAATGCCAAAAATACCCTTGATTATAACCTGTTTTTTAGACTAAGTTAGGCAATGTGATCAAAATGGCAAGAAAAAGGAAAAGTCAGAGACAGAAGAGAAAAAAACTATTTGGACCAAAATGACAATTTAGAAAAAACTTAGGGACTAAAATGGCAATTTACTCAATTTTCATATTATAAGTTTCGTTTTTTCAGCTGCTAAAGTGTTGCAACAAATATATATTAACAAGAAAATATACACGCGTTACGTAGCGGATTTCAATCAGTATCATCTCGGTGTGAATGGAATATCACATGCACACATTAGATACCGAGTCACTCACATGGATTTAATGCTAATAAACTTTGAACGTTCACAGCATTTTTATATATAGACACCTAAAATATTATAGTTTATTAATGAATAATATGATAATCTATATAATAAACTAAATCAAATGAGAAACTTGTCACATTATGGGGTGATTTTTATTAGATTTTCCCGCTTAGTTTTTATAGACGATCATTAAAAAATAAGTGATCACAATTTAAATTGATTATACTGACCAGATTCATCGGTTATTTAAAAACCGGCGTGATTTACGTGTGCGTATATATACATAATTTTGCAATGAATCTACACACGATTTGGTTTTAAATTTATAAAAGTGATTATTACTTTTACATCAAAACACACACGAAAGAGGCAAGTGTACCCCGTCATATATGTAATAAAGTATCGGTAAGAACCAAGTATCGATCCAAGGAAATGGGCGGAGAAATAATACTAGACCTTTGTCACTAAACTACCGGTAAAAACATAGGTTTGTTTGATTTAAACTAAACTAAAGTAAGCAATAACAAATACATAATAAAAACATAATAAATAATAGATAAAAAGCCTTGCTAAATACACAACCACAGCATGTCAACTAAGTCGGTTTTGGCATTAGAAGCATTCGATCAATATTCCAATTCATGACAATTAGTATCCCTTTCGGGAATCCTAACATGACAATCATTCGGAAAGTTAAAACGATAAACACACTTTAACCACCTAAAATTGTTTTTTAACGTGCAATTGATAAATGTCTATGAAAATCTCTTAAAAATAAGTTAGTCAGCCGTTAGGATTATTCTAACCTCACTTAAACAAGGAAAGCGACACCGATAAACACAATGCAACCACCGAGACAAGCATAAACTAGATTAAATCACAACCGGGTTCATTTTACAAATCTTGCACAATAATTCACTAAGATAGCAATTTTGGCCTAAACTACTAACTAAGCTAATAAATCATGGCAAGAATTTATAACGACACCATCTAACCCGTTAAGGTCCTTACGTGACGGCAAGCTCTCTTGATTAACAATAATTACATTTTATTAAATCACTAACCATTTCTAGTATCATGATGCATACATTTAAACCAAGCTAATCTAGTTAACCAAGTTCAAAGTTTACTAATACAGGATTAATTAAGCTTCATTTTTCAACTATCTTAACTAACCAAGCATCAATCATCCAACATAATTACTTATAATCAAGAAATCAATATCAATAACAAGGTTGCAAACTAATCATCAAAGATAATCATAGAAAATACTTCAAGTGTCATTACAAACAAAGTTCAACAAACTAATGGTTATAATCTAGCAAGGGATTGTTGTGTTTTTGCCCAAAGGCTACAATAATACATAAACAATAATCTAAGTACTTGAAAGATTAACAAAATCATGGAAAGATTAGAAAACCAAACCATAAACAAGTACTAGACTAAGGATCCGGGTAGTAATCGAGCTAAACGGGACAATGTGGCTTGAATCCGGGTGAAAGCTAATGCCTCCGGAGCCTGAAAATCGCCTGTGAAGCTCTCCAAAAATCCAGAATGTCGAACAGAAGGTTTCTGTTCTGTTTTTATATTTTTCGCTGTCGCACGGTCGTTCTCCATATGGCACGACCGTGCACTTTATGCAATTATTAGGGATGGGTCACCATACTGCATACGTCATCAGATCTTTGACTGGATACGATATCGCACGACCGTTCTTCGCGTGGAACGGTCGTTCAGTTCCGAGTTACTTGTTGCACGAGCTGCTGGCCGGGCGTTCATCACCGAGATCAGGCTGGATCATCGTAGACGCACGATCGTTCTTCGGATGGCACGTTCGTGCATCACCGAGCTGATCGTAAATGCCTTGCACGCCTAGTCGCACCTTCGTTCAATGCCGGCAAAATCTTTAACTGTCGGAGATGCACGGTCGTTCTTCAGATGGCACGACCGTGCCACAGGCCCAGATCAGTTTCCTTAACAGAATGTCCGCAGCTTCATCGTTTTGTCCGGAACGTCCTCGTTTTCGCTATCATCTTGTCTGGTATGCTGTTTTAGGCCTGTAAACATAAATGTAGATAAATAAGTATCCGAATGACGGTTTTACGGCCAAAAACGCATAAAATAGGGGTAAAACGGGGGACTAAAATATGTGTAAATTAACGAATATCAGTGATCGAATTAATTATTTTTTTAGTCAAAAGTTATTGATAGTAACAATTAAAAAAACAATTGTATTTAACATGAATAATCATATAAATATGGTAATATTTAGATATTGATAGTGATTAGATTACTTTTTTTATATATAAGCATGGTTCTTAACTTAAAATTTTACTTTATGTTTAGAAATAAAGGTTTAGATCAAATACAAAAAGTCATACAAAGGATATCAAACAGACTCCGATTGACCTCATTAACGGCATTGGAACCGTCTCATCGAACTCTATGATGTGAGATTATAGGTTTTTTACTTTTGGATTTATAGGTTATAGATTTAGAATTTTTGTTTATTATTGTTATGTCTTTTTATTATCATTGTATCTTTTTATATTTACGTCATTGTGTCTTGTGTCTTTTTTCTTTGACATTGTGTTATATTTTTTGGCATTGTGTTATATTTTGCTCAACATTGTGTCATGATATGGGATCTATTGTGTCTTTATACACTTCTTATTTTTAAAAGCCTTTGTAGAATAACTTAACAAATAAATAAATTAGACACTCATTGAGTCATTGTTGATATGTTTTATATATAAATATAAATATAAATATAAATTGGTCCAGTTTTAATAAATCTATATAATAAAAGAAATAAAATAGAGAAATTTGTTACGTTATGGGGTGATTTCCATTTATTTGAGATGCATTGATATTGGCGTGAATTTTGATGACTTTGTTTTTTTATTTTGTAATTTTAGGAGGTTTGTCTCATGAAATTCAATGTTATTAGTGACAACCCTTGAATTTATCATTTATGTTCATTCAAAACTATTAAGAGTATATAGGAAATAATAAATTATATTGTTTTCATTAATTAACCCGTGTAAGACACGGGGCCATAACTTAGTATACATAGTATATTAAATCTCTTAATATAATTTTGTAAACTGTTTAATAGATATGTAATTTAATTGTATAATAATATAAATGATTGTATTTATTTATTAAGATTATAGTTTACAAAATTATATTAAGAGATTTAATATACTATCTATACTAGGTTATGGCCTCGTGTGTTACACAGGTTAATTAATGAAAACGATATAATTTATTATTTGTAAATACTTGTTGTTATGGCTCATTTTCTAAGCATACATATCCTGACCAATATCCTGCCTTTATTTGTTTATTTGTGATCAGGATGCTGGAAGAGGATATTGCTAACATCTTGGACGATATCCTGAGGTTTATTGAATTAACCACGTGCAGGTTAAAGGCTGAGACTTGCTAACGGTCAAGTGGACTTCTTCTCCTCAAGACTCGGACGTGTTTGTTGAAGGAGAGACGTTGAACCCGAAAAACCAGGTCTACAACGTTCGATTAAGGAATATTCGGTGGATCCCGGAAGTTTAGGATAGTTTGTTACATTATCTTTACTATAAATAGATGGGGGCGGATCAGTTTAAGGCACACAATTTTTCACTAACACTCTCGAACACTTTCACTCTCTAGCTCATTACAAACACCACACTTGTATTCAAATTTCATTGTAACACATAGTCGATCTGCACCACATCATGCACTGTATCCTGACGTTTGAAGTAATAAGAAGAACAAGGCAGCTGCGATTGTCAGCTCCCGTGGTTTTATGCCGGCGATCTAGATTGATCAAGGGCTTTCCTCGTACATCTCGTGTCGTTTACTTTCCTTTTGATCATAGTTTGATCATAGATACAGCTCTATATCCTGAGCCGTATCCTGAATACTGATTTTCTAAATAATTTAAGAAACATATTTTTCACACATATTTCTAGCACACTACCTCACTTAACTAATTTGATCACTACATTGCTTAGAAAATTTTTGACCAAAACAATTTGGCGCCCACCGTGGGGCAAGTGGTGCTCTCTTTACTAAAAAATTTTGTGAAATCGCTAATCCGCTTTCTATTTTCAAAACTTTTTGCCACATTGTCCATAATGGCCTCAAGATCAAACATGAGTTCCTCTACTGTGTCTGCTATGACTTCTGCTACTACTGGTTCGGTGCTTCCACCACCTCCTCCAAGGATGTCAGCCTCTTCACGACCTCAGGATATTATCCCTACTCGCAGTGTTCAGGAATCTGCTCCCGTTCTAGCTTCTAATGATGAAATTCTTACTTTATTTGGAAGTGTGCATGAACAAATGAGGCAGCAACAGGAAACAAACCAAATGCTTTTAAGGGAAATACAACTCCTGAAGTCTGGCTCGAGCAGATCTGCTAAGGATAATGTCACTCCATTACATCCCAGAACGTTGAACTTTAGTTCAGCTGTGTATACTGAGGATAACAGGGGGAATATTGTGCCCAGTCTTCCTCAGAATCATACTCCTGAAATACCCTCCTCGGTCAGGTTGTCAACCATGAGGAGCCCAGGATATGCTTCAGGATATAGGCAAAATCCTCCAACGGGTAACGTGTCAAATAATAATAATACTCATGCTACTAACAATAGTGGATCTTTGCAGGATACAGGTGTAACATCAGCACTTACTAGGGAACTTCAGAAGTTGAAGGACATGATATCTAGTGTACCTGGGGTGGTCCAGCCAATCCCGGAAGTGTCCCAAGACAGCATATCCTATCTGTGATGCTGAGATCCCAAAGAGATTCCAACCCCCCAACATGAAGCTTTATGATGGGACTACAGATCCTGAGGAGCATATTGCTCAGTATAGGGAAAGAATGGAAATTAACCCTATCCCTCCGGAGCTCAAGGAAGCGTGCTTGTGCAAGGGATTTGGTTCCACTCTAACAGGATCAGCCTTAAAATGGCTGTTAAACGTTCCTCCTCACTCAATTACTTCGTTTGCTCATTTGGTTAATTTATTTAACTGTCAATTTTCTTGTAGTCGGAGTTTTGAGAAACTAACCAGTGATCTTTACAGGATAACTCAAGGGCCTCAGGAATCCTTGAGGGATTATGTGAACAAATTCAGTTGAGAATCCTTGGATATCCCACATCTTGATGTTGCAACAGCTGTGCAAGCTTTTAAGATGGGATTACAAAAGGATTCTCAGTTTTATCAGGATCTTGTAATGAATCCCTGCAGGAATCTCGACGAAGCTCGTAACAGGGCTTTGAGATATATCCGTCTGGAAGATGACAGGAAGATGCAAGAAAGGATGAACTCATCTAACACTTATGAGTCAACTAACAGGAAGTCAGAATCCTCATTCAAGTCATATCGGCCTAAGCCATATGGTAGAAATGAAAACAAGAGAGTGAATGCTGTCGAAGATGAGGATCCTGAAGAGTATCCTGAGTTGTCTGAATATTGCTTTTCTGTTAACATTCCTGAATTGATGTATGCCATGCAGGGTCTAGGAGACAAGGCTAGGTGGCCTCGAAAGAGTCAACAGAAAGCTGACTGGAAAGATAAGTCAAAATGGTGTGCTTTCCACGAAGATTTTGGACATATGATTGAGGATTGCATTGCTCTAAGGAAAGAAATAAGCTATCTTCTAAGCAAGGGATATCTGAAAGGCCTCTTAGGAAGAAAGAAGAATAAGGGTCAGGATACTGAGAAGGATCCTGAGCGAGCAGCATCACCTCCCGCGGATGCCAAGATAATCAACTTTATTTCGGGAGGATCCGACATTTGTGGGACTTCGTATTCGGCGGCAAAGAGACATGCAAAGGAAGCTAAGGCCGAAAGGGGAGACAAAACTGTCAGGATGACTACCCTCACAACTGACAAAGTGATCACATTTGATGCTGATGACAGGGATACTGTCTAGGATCCTCACCATGATGCTCTGGTAATAACATAATATGTGGCTAACCATTTTGTACGCAGGATATTGGTTGATAATGGCAGCTCCGTCAACATAATCCAATTAGAGACTCTGAAGAGAATGAATGTATCTCCAATGGATATCACTTCGAAGTCTACCGTGCTTGTTGGTTTCAGTGGAGAAGCTAGAAACACAGTGGGGGAGATAAAGTTACCAGTATACGTTGAAGTTGTCAACTCAATACAACGTTTCTGTGTAATGGATTCTCTATCCTGCTATAACATCATACTGGGAAGACCGTGGATTCACGATATGAAGGCTGTGCCATCAACATATCACCAATGCATCAAGATACCTACCCCTTGGGGAGTTGTCAAAGTTGATAGTGATCAGCAGGAGGCGAAAGAATGCTACTCATCCTCGATGAAATCCTCAACCAAACCTAGTGCATCATAGAAAT
Source organism: Helianthus tuberosus (assembly GCA_030545235.1). NCBI lineage: Eukaryota > Viridiplantae > Streptophyta > Magnoliopsida > Asterales > Asteraceae > Helianthus > Helianthus tuberosus. The sequence continues at coordinate 49,866,698 of CM060442.1, forward strand.
TAAAGACGCGGGCCCAGGATATTGTGGAGGATCCGGAGCAGGATGTGAAGAAAATTATCTTGGACCAAGATAATCCCGATATTTCGGTGCTCGTAGGGACCAATATCCCTCAGGATATTGAAGAACAATTAATTAACTTTTTGAAATGCAGGATGTCAACGTTTGCATGGAAGCATGAGGATATGACATGCATATCCAAAGATATTATCACTCACAAGCTTGGAATTGATAAATCATTCAAGCCTGTGCAGCAAAAAAGAAGGAAGTTTGCTCCTGAGCGGAACACGATTATCCAGGAGGAAGTTGAGAGATTATTAAAGTCCAGAATGATCAGAGAGGTTAAGTTCCCAATGTGACTAGCAAACGTGGTTGTAGTACAGAAGAAAAATGGGAAATGGAGAGTTTGTGTGGACTACACAGACTTGAACAAAGCTTGTCCTAAAGACCCATTTCCTCTTCCCCACATTGATGCAATGGTAGATGCCACTGCCGGGCATGAAATGCTGACCTTCATGGACGCATCCTCAGGATTTCAACAGATCCAAATGGAGCCTTCTGACCAGGAGGATACTGCCTTCATGACACCAACAGGTATTTATTGTTATACAGCTATGCCCTCTGGTTTGAAAAATGCAGGTGCAACATACCAAAGATTGGTAAACATGATGTTCAAAGACGAACTGGGGGACACCATGGAGGTATATATCGATGATATGGTGGTAAAATCTAAAAAGGCTGAGGATCACCTCCAGGATATCAAGGGAGCATTTGATATCCTGGATAGATACAACATGAAGCTGAATCCTGCTAAATGCCATTTCGGAGTGGGGGCAGGAAAGTTTCTTGGATATATGGTGACAAAAAGGGGGATAGAAGCAAGCCCAGAGCAGATCAAAGCTATCCTGGATATAAAATCACCCTCAAATATGAAGGACGTACAAAGATTGACAGGCCGAGTAGCAGCTTTAAACAGGTTTATCTCGACATCCTCAGAGAAGTGCAAAGATTTTTATGATATCCTGAAGAAGAACAAAAGATTCGAATGGGGGGAGAAGCATGAAGCAGCCTTGCAGGATTTGAAACGATATCTCTCAACCGCACCTTTATTGATGAAGCCTGAAAATGGTGAACCACTATCCCTATACCTTGCTGTATCAGGGAATGCTGTAAGTGCCGTTCTTATAAAAGACCATGAAGGTCAGCAATATCATGTTTATTATGTTAGTAAAAGTTTGTTAGATGCTGAAACTAGGTATTCTCATTTAGAAAAATTAATATTAGCTCTAGTCATGGCATCGACAAAGCTTAGACATTATTTCGAGACACATAGGATACATGTTAAAACAAATTATCCTGTCAAAAATGTGCTTAGGAAACCAGAGATGTCAGGCAGGATGGCCAAGTGGTCAGTAAAGTTGAGTGCTTATGATTTAGTATATGAACCTAGAAATGCCATAAAGTCTCAAGCTTTAGCTGACTTTGTGGCTGATTTCAGTAGTGATATTCAGGATGAGGTAGACCTAGAAGTTCAACAGTTAGGAGAATCCTCAGAACCCTGGACATTATATACTAATGGTGCATCTAATGTAAGAGGAGTAGGATTAGGAATACTACTAAAATCGCCACAGGGGGACATATTACCCCAGGCTATTAGGTGTGAATTTCCTGCTACTAATAATGAGGCAGAATATGAAGCTTTAATTGCAGGATTAGAATTGGCTAAGAGTATGAGTATCAAAAATTTGCAAGTATATGTTGACTCTTTGTTAATTACAAACCATTTTAATGGATCCTATGCAGTTAAGGGTGAGAAATTAATCGAATATCTCGATATTCTCAAAAATTTAGCAGGATATTTCGATGTTTTTATACTTGAACAGGTACCAAGGGAGGATAATGCTGAAGCGGATGCCCTAGCAAATTTGGGATCATCGATCAGGATACCCGAAGGGACTCAAATACCAATATTACATGTCTTATATCCTGCAACGAATCCTCAGGATAAAGAAGTAGCGGGTATTCAGGATCCTGGAGTAGAGCATCCTGAAGAGGATCCTAAATCCTGGACAGCTCCAATCATGAGATATCTCAAAGAAGGACACATTCCTGGAAATGAAAATCCTAAGGCATTTAGGATGAAGGTATCACGATTCACTATTATAAATAATATTTTATACAAGAAATCTCTTGCAGGACCGTATTTGAGGTGCTTGGAGGATCCTGAAGCCAAAGAAGTACTTCAGGATATACATGAAGGGGATTGTGGTAACCATGCTGGGGGCAGGTCGTTATTCTCAAAAGTATTAAGGACAGGATATTATTGGCCAACAATGAGAAAAGATGCCGCAGAATATGCTCGAAGATGTGACGCATGTCAAAGACATAGTAACATACTGCATCAACCTGCTGAACCATTGTATCCTATTGTTTCCCCTTGGCCATTTATGAAGTGGGGTATGGATATAGTGGGAAAGCTACCAAAAGCTCCGGGAGGAAAAGTCTTTATGCTAGCAATGACGGATTATTTCTCTAAGTGGGTTGAAGCTGAAGCATTTGTTCAAGTTAGAGACCAAGAAGTAGTATCCTTCATAAAGAGGAATATCCTGACCAGATTCGGAGTACCAGCCGAGATAATCTGTAACAATGGTTCTCAGTTTATAAGCAAGAGAACTACTGACTTTTGCAAAAGTTGGGGAATCAAAATGATAACATCTACTCCAGTACATCCTCAAGCGAATGGACAAGCAGAATCCTCAAACAAGATAATTGTCAATAACTTAAAGAAAAGGCTTGGAGCCAAAAAAGGAAGATGGGCAGAAGAATTACCCTTTGTTTTGTGGGCTGATAGGACAACGGTAAAGAATGCAACAGGCCAAACCCCATTTTCCTTGGTATTTGGAGCAGAAGCAATGATTCCAACGGAAATGACAATACCTACTGCAAGATCTACCCTAAGTGATCCTGAGCAGAATCCTGGAGCCTTGAGTCAGGATTTAGACACTATAGATGAGAAGAGAGATGCGGCAAGGCTAAGGATGGCAGCATATCAACAGAGAATATCCAGGGCATATAACAAGAATATTAGGACCAGAAGATTTAAGGTTGGAGATTGGGTGTTAAGAAAGGCTTTTCAGAATACTACTAATCCTGCCGATGGCAAGTTAGCTCCAAAATGGGAAGGACCATACGAAGTTGAATCAGAAGCAGGGAAAGGAGCATACAGACTCAAGAATATGGAGGGGGATATGCTACCGAGATCTTGGAATGCTATACACCTTAAGCTCTATTTCAAGTGAGTTTAGAATTTAATTTCTAACTCAGGATGGTATGAATTCTACCTTTTTTAAATATGTTTGGTTTAATTTGTTCTTTCTAATCCAATACTGACTTAAGCATCGGAGGGGTGTTAGCCAAGCTAACACCCACCTTAGTTTACAATTGTTTTGCAGGATATGTTCCAGGATATAGCTCCAGGATATGTACTCAAGAAAACTCGAAAGATTAGAGGATTGGCCCCCTCTCTCACGTACAAGGGATCCTGATCCCTTCACAGGTTTAAAGGTATTCACCTTTCTTCCGAATTGGGTTTAAACACCCCACCTGGAGCGCAAGTTATTCAAGGATAGTTCAAGGTGGTGGGACCAGTCCATGTAAAAGTGGCTGACAATTTCGTTACTGTTGGCTATATCCTGAATCCTAAAGGTATATGAGGATTGATCACCTTCTCTCACGAAAGGGTATTTTCATACTCTCTAAGGTTTAAAGGTTTTCACCTTTCTAAGTCTTGGAGTTTATACACTCCCGCCTATAGCGCATGAAAATTTGGGATTTTCCCCAGGATACAAGGGATTTATCTCCAGTACATCCTTGGGTTTTACCCTTGGGACCTAAAAATTTGCCTATACGATGGAAATTGACATACAGAAGATTTCTAAGTATTTGAAGACATTGTACACAGGGGACATTCCTACCAAGGCAGTGATGTAAAGCTCAAAGGCTAAAGCTCGGAACTAGTATGCTAAATATCTCACACAGGGGACATCTTCTTTGGAAAAGTTGCAAGGAGATTGAGGTTTGATAATAGGATTATATACTACTCCGGGTATGATCTTTCCTTTGTAAACATCATCTATGTTTTTAGTAACACTATGTTTTATAAAAGGTCAAGTATCCTGATATATTCTCAAAGTCCTTTTCAGGATATTCGATTAAGGTGTTTGAAACTAGTATTAGTTTGGAACTTTGATCATTTAAGTATTATCATAAACCGGTTTTGGAAAAATAGACTGTTTTTCAAAAACTTTCTACAAACTTGAAGGAATGTTTGGAAGTCCTGTCTAATAAAAAAGTTTTTCTAATATATTGCTGAGCATACTGATCAGGATATTTTCATAAGATGACAATACAAAATTTTTACAAAGCTAAGAGTTACACTAAGTAATGTAAGGCAACAGCAAATAAGTCAAAAGATAGTTATATTATTAACAAGTCAAAAGTTGTGCTTTTGGTCTCACCTCAAACCGAGGCCCATCCGCCAAAAGCACAATTAGTTTTTACCATACTTGTGTAACGGTTGCAGGATATATCACAAAACAGGACCTGTCCACCTACAACCGTTATCACATTCAAAACGAGTTATACTAATTGATGACCAAGGGCTTCATCCTAAAACCTAGGACCCATCCACCTTTGGTCATCACATTGTTCTAGTGCAGGAAATGTAAATTGTTCAAAGACAGGAAAAGTAAATTGTTTATGCAACCACAACCATGAAATTTAAAAGTGGGCTCCGGCCTTGGCACGTATATCCATCATCGCCCACTCCGCTGCCTAAGAAGCGGCACCTTCTTGATCAGCAACCTCCTTCCCAGCATTCGCCCCAGCATCAGCCTCAGGATTCTTCTCGGCATCATCATCAGCATTGGTCACTTCTTCAGCCGCCTTAGAGGGCTCTTCACCAGCATGCTTTGTAGGATGAGCAACGAGATGACCTCCAAGATCCTGAAGTTTCTCCTCCCAAGCCTTTATATTCCAGGAGGGGCATTCGAAGCCCATATCCCTGGCTTCGTAAGACATCCTTATCCTGGCTTGGAGAAGAGAGACGACCACGGATGCTTTGAGGCTATCCCGATATGAACTCATATTCTGCTGGTATTGGAGAAGGGCGGCATCTAGTTTGGCTTGAGCATCCTCGTTGGCTTTGTGGAGAGTAGCCTGGTGATCCCGGATCATTGCCTTGTATTTGTCTTCATAATGCTGGGATTTAGCAGCTGCAATGGTTCCTTGGTCAGCTATGGTGTCCTCAGCTTTCTCCAGCTTGATCTCCAACATCTTGTTAAGTCCGCAAGCGTCTTCATACAAGTGCATAAGACGATCCAGACCCTATCGATAAAGACACAGGTATTGATGTAAAAAATAAGCAGGATAAGGACTAACATACTTGTGCAGGATATCGAAAGGAAAATTCTACCTGTTTGAGGAATGAGGTGGCTTCGTTGAACCCATGATTCTTGAGAGAGAATGTTTCCGAAACAGCTGGGGAGTCCGTCTCCTTTCTCTTCCGAGAGCTGGATGCCCGGGTCCTGGATGCCGGAGGGCCTTTGGGAGCAGAAACAGTCTTCGAGGAGGTAGGCTTTGGTGTAGCAGACGGCTTTGGCTTGGATTCTTGTTTGATGGGTTCGAGGCTGGAGTAGCAATCCAACTCGTCAAGTTGGAAACCTTCAAGGTTGACAACCGGTACTGCACGAGGGAAGATATTCTTGAACTCATCATACTTTTGAAAAATAATTGATTTAGAATATATGTAACTACTGAGAATGTGCTTACCAGACATCTCTGAGCTTGATTTCTGGCTTGAATCTGTGAGAAACAGAGAGAAAGGGTAAGCGAAAAAACAAACCCACTCGTCGGATGACGCGTCCGATCGGGCTTCCCGGTCGAAAGGGCGGAAGACTGTTCCGGTGGGGAAGGCACCGGAATCTTTAAGAGCAGCGATGTAGGCATTGTTGAAACAGCAGACTTCCTTTGATGGGTTGCGAAAAAGGTTTTGACTTACGAGGGCTGAGGCCGGTCGGTCCGATCGGGATTTCGTTCGTGGTGCCATGAAAAGTATTGAGCAAACTAAAAGAGATTCAAGAAAGAAGGATAGAAAGGAAAATACCTGATGTCCGCTTGAAGATAAGGATAACCGTAATAAGGAGTCCCTCGGTTAATATAGGATGAATATAGGGGGTAAAGAGTAAATAATGCTTTGGAAGTTGCACCGCTGTCATTTCAAGGGTCTAGTCGTATTAATTGCCTTAAGTTATGAGGTGAAACTTTTGAAATATATCCGTTGGATTGGTATCCCAACTGATATATTTGGGGACAATTGTTATGGCTCATTTTCTAAGCATACATATCCTGACCAATATCCTGCCTTTATTTGTTTATTTGTGATCAGGATGCTGGAAGAGGATATTGCTAACATCTTGGACGATATCCTGAGGTTTATTGAATTAACCACGTGCAAGTTAAAGGCTGAGACTTGCTAACGGTCAAGTGGACTTCTTCTCCTCAAGACTCGGACGTGTTTGTTGAAGGAGAGACGTTGAACCCGAAAAACCAAGTCTACAACGTTCGATTAAGGAATATTCGGTGGATCCCGGAAGTTTAGGATATTTTGTTACATTATCTTTACTATAAATAGATGGGGGCGGATCAGTTTAAGGCACACAATTTTTCACTAACACTCTCGAACACTTTCACTCTCTAGCTCATTACAAACACCATACTTGTATTCAAATTTCATTGTAACACATAGTCGATCCGCACCACATCCTGCACTGTATCCTGACGTTTTATGCCGGCGATCTAGATTGATCAAGGGCTTTCCTCGTACATCTCGTGTCGTTTACTTTCCTTTTGCTCATAGTTTGATCATAGATACAGCTCTATATCCTGAGCCGTATCCTGAATATTGATTTTCTAAATAATTTAAGAAACATATTTTTCACACATATTTCTAGCACACTACCTCACTTAACTAATTTGATCACTAAATTGCTTAGGTAATTTTTGACCAAAACACTTGTTATTTCTAATATACTCTTAATAGTTTTGAACGAACATACATGATAAATTCATGGGTTGTGTCACTAATAACACTGAATTTCATGGGATAAACCTCCTAAAATTACAAAATAAGAAACAAAGTCATCAAAATTCACACCAATATCAATAGCATCTCAAACCAATGGAAATCACCCCATAATGTGACAAATGTCTCTATTTTATTTCTTTTATTATATAGACTAGTAGTGATAACCGTGTGCAAACACGGGTGGTTTTTAGAAATTCATGCATACCATATTTTAATAGAAAGTATAGATAGGTGTATAGATATTGTAATTTTTAGTTTAGTTTTTCTTTTGATTAATTAATATTAAATTAGTCATGAGTTATTCTCACAAATCTTGCATGTTGATGCATTTGAACTCTGATTTACAACTAAACAAATAATCAAAAGTAGTCACTACCTTTCATCATAAAAAGCGAGAACTACTATTTTACTTTGCCAAGTGTTCATATCTGTTGGAAATGTGCTTATCAAACTTCAATATAGAAGTTGTAAAACATCAAACGAATATACTAACAAACTTAAAATCTTTACTTTGAAAAAAAATCAATAGAATTTGAATACAGCTTAACCTTCAACAAACATTAACTACGATCACACGATCACCTACCTCAATAATTTTCACCAAAGCCTAATCAAGAGTCTCTTACCCAGCAACATCTCCTTTGCTACATGTTGTGTCCTGGTTACATATGCTGCTGGAAACAATGTCGCAGCTGCTGATCCAACAATCTCCCTATAGAACAGATGATGCCAAAACCCTTCTTTATTACTGGTATTTATTTCTCATCAACATCTCCCTGATTTGTCCTTTGAATTGTAGTTCAAAGTCCAGGGAGAACATGTCTTCTTCATCATCCCTTTCAAGTTGAAGGTCCAACAAATCTTGGAAATCGTATGCATTCAGACCGTATGCACTCTCCATTTTAAGCTTTTCAACACTACCATCTGACCTGATCAAAGTCAATACGTGGGTGTCTGAGGATGACTTCCACTTTACTATTTTTGATCAGATGGTTTTCTTCGGACAAGACTTATTGAAGATGAATTTGGTGATTGTGGTCTGCTGACTAAATTTGCAACTGTTTCTCTGAGTTAAGCAGCAAGTAAGTCAGCAGCAGGGTCAATGTGGTAATCAAACAGACACTTTATTGCGTCTTTTCTGTCTCTCAGTCTGCTTTTGCCTTTTTAATTGTCTTAAGGCATTTGTGGATAAAGCAGATGCTGAGAGAAGCTTTTTGGGAGTATGAGTCTGTTGTGGCAAGGCAGTAGTTGTAAGATAGACTGGCTTTTGAGGAACTTTGGGATCTTTAGCTCTGAGTTCTGTCCATCATACCCCCTCTTAATCAATTATGCATTAAGATTATTTTTGGGAAAAGATGTCTTACCTGCCAAGTCGTTCAACCCAAATGTTGTTGATATGGTAGTTGCGGTTATGGCAACAAGAGTACCTCCGACTTTTGATGTTATAGCGTACCCTAAAAATCACAGAGTGTATCTTGATAAATCGGTGCATCGGAGTAAGAATTTCTTTGTATTTGGATGATGTAAGGATGTCAATTATTGAGTGGAAAGTGGTGTTTATGCCGGTTTCTCAAAAATGGGGAGGTAGTTATGTGGGTTTTTGATGGTCAGAGCTATGTCGGAGAAGAAATTTGCGAGAGGTTGAAGAAGAAGTTTGGAAGAAGAAGATGGTAACCGCTTTGGAGAATTTTGAATTCGATACGGCAAGTAAAAGCTCTGTTTGGGGATAAAACAAGGTTTTATAAAGTGAAAAAATGAATGCTGACGTGGCAGCGGTTTCAAAGATCTGACGGCTAACATTTGTCCACGTGGCAACCTCTGTTGGAGTAATGGAGGACAGTTGTTTGAGAACCATTGTTGGGCAACAACAGTGGTTGGGAATAGTGAATGAACAGTTGTTGATTTTAATCTATCAGTGAATAGACATCAATGGTTAAGACCAATAGTTGTTTGATCAACAGTGGTCCATAAGCAGTGGATATAAGGAAACAGAGGATACATTTCAGCTGTGGGTGAATTTTTAACCAATCAGAGGTTTAAAACAACAGTGATTATGGACAGACTTTTAAGGATTCATGAAATAATTTCATTTTAAGCTATTTTTAAGGATGAATTTTTGAATTTCTAAAAACATTTTAATGCTTTTTTATTCATGGAAAACAAGTTTTTGCCATCTAATCCATGTTTAGCATGCTAATCTTAGAGATCAAGTTTTCAAAGGTAGATGTGTTTAAAGCTTTTGTCAACACATCTGCCAGTTGATCCTTAGTTGGAACATTATGCAGAGAAATCAAACCTTTTTCATAGCAATCCCTCACAAAGTGATGTCTGATGTCAATGTGCTTGGTGGTTGAATGGGATACTGGATTTTTAATGATGTTTTCAGGTGCTTGACTATCCAACATGAGAGGAGTCTTTAGAGCAGTTACACCAAAATCCAGCAACTGATTTTGAAGCCACAACAGTTGGGCCGTATAGCTGGCAGCAGCAATATATTCAGCTTCAGCAGTAGATGTAGAAACAACTGCTTGCTTTTTGATTTGCCAAGATACTAAGCAATTGCCTAGAAATTGACACCCTCCTGAAGTTGACTTCCTTGTAGTGTTGCATCCATCAAATTCATTATCTGAAAAACCCGAAAGCTTGATATTTCCATTAGCAGGATACTAGATACCAAGTGTGGGAGCACATTTTATGTATCTAAATATTTCTTTTCACAGCAATGAGATTAGACTTCCTAGGTGCTGACTGGGATCTGGCACCGACACACAGGGGCGGACCCAAGCCCAGCCCAAGGTGGGCGGGCGCACCCCCGGGGGAAAAATAGTGCTAAGTTCCGTCGAAAATCCCGTCCGCGTCCCTTGTAATTTTTCATCCGCACCCCTTGGAATTTTTCGACCGCACCCTTGAAATTTTTCGTCCGCACCTCTTAGGTAAAAAGTGTTATCAATTTAACTTTTAAATTTTTTTAGTAAACTCTTATTTTTTTTTAAATACTACCTAAATTATAAATTTTAATACCTAACTAACTAAACCCAAATACCCATACATTTACCCACTTATAATTTCTAACTAGCTAGCCTACTAAGTCTTAGCCCATTAACCAAACCCAACAATATTTCAAATTATAATAAAATAATTAAAGCCCAAAACCTTTAGAAATTCTCTCCCGCTTTCTCTCTCTTGCGTCCCTGCACTGCCAACGAACAACATCACCCAGCGACAACAGTCCAGCAGCCGGCGACCACCGTAATCAGCCACCATACCACCGTCGTTTGACACCAAATCTAACCGAAATCCGAACACGGGTAAGTTTCTTTGTTATTTTGATGATTTTGGTTGATATTATAGGAGAAAAAAGGTAATAAAGTTGTTAAATAGGTTTGAAATTTTGTGTGTTTTGATGTTGTTTATGGTTGTTTAGATGATTTTTAGGGTGATTATGTTGTTTATATATTTTTAGGGTGATTATGTTGTTTATATATTTTTAGGGTGATTACAACTTACGTTATGATTTCTAGGGCTTGAATAGTTGAAAATTAAAATTAAAATTGAAACATTATGTTATGGAGCGATGAACTTATGTCATATAGAGAAATAATTGCTTAAGAAATTAGTTTTAGATGATGTTTTGGATAGATTTTAAGAAATAAAAACCCGTAGGGTGTTGACGTTTTAATTATGTTTGTAACAAGGTTTGACATGTTTTTGATGATTATATAAATTTAGATTGATGTTCGTTTGTTTTACATGACCCGACCCGATACGAACCGATTTTTTTACTTATATACCTAGGGGCCTAAAATTTTTAAAAATGTTCTGCACCCCCATGGAAAAATTTCTGGGTCCGCCACTGCCGACACATGTTGCAAACATGATGTCTGGCCTTGATGCAGTTAGGTACAATAAAGAGCTAATCATGCTTCTATACAAAGTTTGATCAACCAAGTCATCTTTTTCATCAATAGTGACAAGCTTTGTGGTTGCCATGGGTGTACTACATGGTTTACAATCATTCATCTCAAATTTGTTTAAAAGTTCTTTTACATATTTGCTTTGATGAATGAATGTTTCATTTTGCAACTGCTTAACTTGGAGGCCAAGAAAGCATTGGAGTTCACCCATGACACTCATCTCAAACTCTGTTGTCATGAGTTTTCTGAACTCTTCACACATGGAGGTACATGTGGATCTAAAAAATGATGTCATCAACATAAATTTGGACAATCATCAGATCCCTACCTTTCCATTTCAAAAACAATGTTTTGTTAATTTTACCCCTTGTAAAACTAATTAAAATTAAAAAGGTGGAGAGAGTTTCATATGTAACACCCCAAAACCCGAATGTTTATATTTGTCGTATGTTCCTATATGACTTAGTATGAAATAACTAACTAGGCTATTTAACCTAGTTAAGTGTGTGGTTAAAAGTCTTAAATGACTAAAGTAGTGAAATTTATGTTAAGTGACAAACATGAGGGGCCTAATGGAACAAGATGAAAGTTAAGTTACTAAATAACAAAACTCTCACACACAAACACACACATCGTGTGTTCGAGAATGAGCAGGAAGCTCCCATGGAGCCAAGAACCCTAACTTCATCCTTTTCATCAAATTGAAAGGCAAAATGAAGCTTAAATTCATAACCGAGCATAGATTAATGATCACCTTCACAAGGGGATCACAAGGTATGTCTTAGAAGTTAGTTTGGTGATTATGCATGAAGCGGGTTATGTTGTAAATCACGAATTTGTATGAAATTGAGTATGAGTATGTATTACAATCATCATTTGGAACATGGATTATGCATGAATTAGGTTAATTTGATGTTTAAGGGTAAAACCCATTAGTTATGGTGAGAATGATGATTTGAATCATCATCCATGTCTAATTCTTGTTGAATGTTGATGTATTTTAATTTGTATGATGGATTCTTGTTAGAGGAATTGAAAGAAATGTGATACTAGTATGTTTGATGTTTATGCATGTATGATTCATGTTGATTAGAAGGAAGAAATTGATGAATTATGTATGAGATTTGAAAGATATGCATGAACTAGTTGTACACTATGCTTAGAAGGTAGTACACATATCAAAAGTATGATGAAATTATGAAGAACTTAAGATTAGATCACTTGTAAGCGATTAACAAGTAGTTATGAAGTGGGTTTTAGATGATGTAATGTAATTTGATGATTTACTTATGTTAATAATGTTTGGAATCATACATGTGTGTGAATGTTTAAAGAAATCGGGTACGAAATGATGGATTAGCATGTTATAAGGTTGAATGATAAATTCCATATAAGATCCGTGTAATGAAAAAGCTGTGATGAATGATGAATAAGCTAACTATCTTGAGAATGATATATGATAGTTGATGCTTGATAAGCGACATGGAAGCTTGGGAAAGAAGCGGGTCAAATGGAACTTATGTGCACGGGAAGCGTACTCGGATGCAAAATAAGTTAAGCTTACACCCTCCTTGTAGAATACCTATTTATTTTATAGATTATGAATATGATAAGTTTATAAATGAGGTATGAAGTTCCGACAAGTTTTGATACGGGTCTAAACATGTATTCAAGACAAGAAACTAAGTTTGATGGTTAAAAAGGGATAAAAGGGTATTATGGTAATTTTGGTTGCAAGTTAACAAAGTAATAAGTTACATGGATGGGATGACGAATAGCTAACATCCCACAAGGATAAAATGAACATTTAGACTTAACGGGTCAAACGGTGAAGATGTCACCCTTTGGCGTTATCGACTAATGAATTTCTTTGTTAAGTATTATGAATTTGTAGAATGTATAGAAAACGGATTTGTGTTGCTATTATCTAGCAATTCAGCGGATGAAGTATTAGAACGGGTCATAGCTTTGATCCGAGCCAGGTATGTGCATTTACCATTGTAGATAAGTCGCATGATCGGTAATTTATGAAATGAAGTCTTTAGTAGTAAAGGATGGGTCAAAGTTGACAAAAACGCCCTTGATGGGTAAAACGAGAAATTGGTCCTAAAATTTGATTACAAACAAGCTATTTGATTAAATGAATGTTTTGAAAAAGTAAGAAAGCGAGAAGTATGATTTTCGTAAGCTAAGGACCTTAAAATGCGCAAATACCCTTAACGGGTCAAAATAAGCTCTTGAGCGAAAATGGGTCAAGAGGATGCAAGACATCCGAGAACTTAATCTTTTATGATAGACAATGTTGAAATTATAGGGTTCATGAGGAATTTAGGTCAAACAATCAAGTTATGTTGATGAATGCATGAACGGGTCGAATAAGTAAAGCGTGTATATAAAGCCGAGAGCTTTAAATCAATAATTTCCTTAAACCGGATGTTGGATTTCAAGTTCATATGATAGAATGTGAATTTACAAGCATGTAGGAAGAAACGGGAGGTTAAACGGGTAAACGGTTCAAAAGTTATGCGCGTTTTAGTGCGTACGGGCGACGAAACGGAACTGCAGAAAAATGCAATTTCTAGAGGGGGTCGCCGACGGGCTTAGGGGCGTCGCTGACGGGCTTAGGGGCGTCGCCGACGGGCTCCAGAAAGTGAGTTTTTGGCTGACGGGTTATTTGGCTGTCTACGGGGTTTTTTGGCTACGGTAATTGCAAGGGCCGTCGCCGACGCCCTCCCCAAGTTCAAAAACCTAAAAATTTGTTATTTAAGTTGATTTATGTATCGTAGGCTTCAGTTTGTTATCCGTGGACTACGGCGGACTTTCCAAACATGATTTTGATGGTTCCTTAAATGTTTATGGGCTATAAATCTAAGTCTAAGTCCCATGTAATTAATGTATGATTATGTACGAAGTATGTGAGAGCTTGTATGTGTATATATGGGTATGTACATCTGTAGATGTGTATATATATGTATGTGTGAAGGTACGTCTGAGTGTATGTATGCACGTGAAAATATGGGAAGGTATGTATGCATGAGGATGTCTACGTATGTAAGCATAAAGGTATGTATGAGTATATAAGGGTTCGGTAAGATCTTGAATGTGTAAATGTGAGTATGCATGTATGAAGAAACATAGGGACGTATGTACGTATGTAGATGTGTATGTATGAATGTAAGTGTGTATGTACGCATGATTTCGATACGTTGAGGATTAACGTTATTAATAGTGTGCCTGGAGAATGAACATTAATGCAGATACTTTATCGAAGACTCACCAGGGAATGGATATGTGGATGTAATGCTTTATATAGACATATAATTGGAATGGGAGGTGTACGTGATTGAATCTTATTTATGTATTGTGCACTAATGTTATGAATGTATGTGGTGAGTTCAGGTTGTACGAATCACGGGCGGTTATTATGAAGAATAGAGATCGAAGACCGAGTCACAAGATAGATTGAACGGGAATAATTGAGTATGTGTTTTAGCAAACAGGACTTACACATTATTTTTGTAAAAGATACATATTAAAACGAACTTTCAAGTAGTTCAAGATGTTGTAATGAAAGAATTTTTATGGCACGAATTTCCGCTGCGACTTTTTGTTAAATATGTATTAGGGTCTTACATCATACCGGGCTCTTGTTGCTTGTTTCAAGCCATATAAAGTTTTGTTGAGCATGGAGAAATGATCAGGATAAATGACATCTTCAAAACCAGGAGGTTGACAAAGATACACCTCCTCTTGAATTTTCCATACAAAAATTCACATTTTATATCCATCTGGTAGACCTTGATGTTGTGGTTGACCCGACCAGCTATGAACCGATTTTTTTATATAGCTATGGGCCTAAACTCATTAAAAATATTATGCACCCCCATAAAAAGTTTCCTGAGTCCGCCACCAAGTAAAACTTGGTACCTAAATATATAAAACACAACACCACATTATAATTGGAATTCTATAAAATAAATTATATTAAAAGTTACACGAGACAATAATATGCTCAAAACTAATAATAATTATAATTATAAACTAGGTTTATCACCCTAGCCGCGTTGCGGCGAACTTCTTTTGTTATTTAGTCTGTGTTCACATGTGTTTTGAAATTACTACGAGCGCGTTGCACACAGAACCACTAACAAAAATAAAAAGAAAATGAAAAAATAGTAAAAAATAATCGAAAGAAAATCAACCAAAAAAGTTGTATGTTAATGATGTTGTTCGTATGAAACCCGTGGTCAGATATGAGCAAATAATACTGGGTACCGGTATCGAATTTCCCGAACCGAAGGATCCTAAGTATCAATTCTGTACCAACTTTTGGCGTTCCTAGTACCGGTTTGCTACCGATTTTTACCTTCATATACCGGTACCGTTACCGGTATTTTCTGTATCGGTTGTCACCGAGCTCATCCCTAACCACCGTTGTTGTTTGTACGGCACCCGTGATCAGGGATGAGCAAATGGTACCGTGTAACAGTACCGAATTTCCCGAACTAAAAGATTTTCAAACTCAATCCAGTACCGACTTTTGGCGTTTTCTGTATCAGGCTGGTGCCGATTTTTGTCTTCATGTACCGATAATGAACCGGACCCTACCGGTATTTTCGATACCAGTATTGGTTAACACCAAACTTATAAAGAAAATAATAATTATTAATATTATATTAAAATAGTAAAGGTATTTAAAAAATATATTATTATTAAAATAGTACATGTATTAAAAAATATATATTATTAAAATATATTAAAAACACTATTCATTTCATTTGATTTATTAATATTAACTAGATTTTAACCCGCCGCGCGTTGCGGCGGCGTAAAAGCTTAGTAATTCGATAGTGATTCGTTTGAGGCGGCGTAAAACCTAAGTAATTCGATAGCGATGATTTTGTGAATATGTCTATATGTAGATATCAGTATAACGTCTTATGTCTACATCTGGATATCGTACAACGTTTTTAGTATATATAGATATCGGGAAAAAACACAATTTATCTGGGAAAAGGAATTAGAGATTTCCTTTTTATTTGCATGTAGTTTGTGCCATATCCTACACATCCAAATAATTGTGGACGAGTTGTTGAAGGTAATGAAGACCCTGTATGATAATTCTTCTTGGGCAGTTGGTGCCCATATCCTACCATATAAGACATCTTCATTAGGCTATCTCCTAACATATAGTCAACCTGCACAAAATACACCAGTTGATAAGTTTTCTTAATTAGTTTGACTGCAAAGGTTTTCTAAAAAGTATAAAAATCAAGAAAGATACCTATTGGAAAAGAATTGAAGTAATTAATGATCAAAATTAGATAAATTAATAAAACAGGCTAAATATTGTTTGGATATGCTTTAGATAATCGTGGTATAGTCAATTCGCTATAACCAGATATAAACCAGTTTCAAAACATAAATTAACATGCCCCATTATTATAGAAAAAAAAGATGGAAATTACTTAATTTTACCTCAGCAGAATGAGGTTTTGTTTTGTTGATGATGATTCTTTCACCTAAAAATGCATTTTGACGGAAAAAGACTTGTAGCATCCTTGACAAATCAAAAAGGTACCCGAGTGTCAATCTCCGCAACCTCCAAATTTTGAGAATCTAATCTTTCTTAGAATATGCATTATGCATATTTCTAATTTTCATGGACCATCTTTATCTTTCTTAGAAATTTAATGTAAACTAACAAATTTGAAACTTAAAACCTATTCGAACCATCAAACTGAAGCAAATTTTGGAACTCTAGTTAGCCATTCAGCCCAAAATTAGTGTTAAAACTGGCGAAACCAAACCATGAATGCATGTGAGTCATAGGTTAATGAAACATAACTAAATATTAACACTACCAAGATACATTCATTCCTCTCTTTAGTACAAAAAGGAAACTGTAAATCATCAACTATTTGTGTTTTTCAAGCCAATTTTTTAACAACTCTAAGGAGTATTAACTCATGATCACCCAAATACAAAAAAGCACCATCATGAACACCAGAATTTCATAATTAAAGCAACATATATTTTTACTAAAAGAACTGGAGTTACAATTTTTTTCTTTTATTCGAATGGCGACTTTCATTAACCAAACCGAACACTCTCTAGCAAGATGGGAAGATTCAGTTGGAAGAATCTTCAGTCCATTCTGTATCCTATACAGGAACATATTCCTTTCTTTGCATCAATAACCAGTTCCTTGTCTCTTTACTTCCCCTATAAAATCGACAATAGAATTTTGATTAAAGGCATGCCAATGGAGTAAATAAAAGGTAGGGGAGCAGTTGTGGAGAAAGCATATGTTAGAAGAAGTTGTTGTTTAACTTTCTTCTAAATAATATAGACTATAGAACAGTCAGTCGGAGGCCATAGCCGGCAACCGTCACTCTCTCTCATCTCTTTGAAAGAGCAAAGCAGGTTGTACCACCTATAAGGCAGCAGGTACAACACACAAAGCATACAAAACTTACAAATACATATCTACCAGGCATCACAATGACCTCTCCAAAATCAATCACCAGTTCATTCTTGATTCTTACCAACCAGTCCACGTATAGTAACCAAAGTTTATTCAGAATGCTCAAAAACTGGTTGATCATTTTACTTAAAAAATTTACTTGTAATCGTAAGTAAACATCTATCTTAACTAATTATTCAACACGTCCATATAGTCACTTTACCGCATGAACACAATAACGTAATGTGACCCGTGCTCACTACTCACCTTTAAATTTGGATTGGTCGCACGGCCCTTCTCGGTAGTCATCTTGATCAATTGACCCACCCCTTTTTGGTGAAGAACTAATGAACCTTCAAATTAGATTTGTGTCAATAACATTTACTCGCAATATCGACATTCTGTATGTAATTCATTTTGGTTATCGGCTCAACCTTATTTTCTTTGTGATAGGTGTTTCAAATCATCATATATATCTTCAATTTCGGCCTCCATTTGGTGCGTCAGCTGATCCGTGTTTGCTACATCACATGAAAAAAAATATGATGTGATCTTGACATATGATAACATATACCTCAAAGATGCCAACACACTAATGTTACACATCAAACATACGCCTTAAAGATGCGGATGCAGTTTAAGTACGTCTTTAAATAAAATAGTTCCCCATTTCCATATTTGAATTGTATAAAGTGCACTCGATTTTGTTACATGTTCCGGAGGCATCTCCGTCGCAGGTGGTCACTATTGCAGACCACCCACATAAACGTCAACAACCACAACTTCATCACCGGAACCACCTTTACCCGTCACCAGCCACTGACCATGGTGCAGCCCTAAAACCGCCACCGTTAATAATTGTCGGAATCATCATCATCAGTAACTTGAAACAACAAAAATGAGTAAAGAGCCTAAAAAAACTAACCTTTGTGGTTATCCATCTACACTGGTTTGTAACTCGCAAGAGACTCTAAATCGGTCAGCGAAGCACCTATGGTTACTGAATCAACAAATATCATCGGTATAAGAGTCATATGACCCCGACCTAACTGTAGTTAGACGACACACATCTGAATCAGTGTACCGGAACTTTGCCAGACCTTCACCAGAACCCTAGCATCTACTCTCCGCCGCTTAAACGTCTTCAAAAACACCGATCTTGGTTAAAAACGACATGCAAAAGAAAAGAGGCCTACCGAAGACTCACCGGAAAATATGTCGGAACTAACTCGTATGGAAGTCGTATTCATCTCCGTTGAATCCGTTAACCATCGGTGCTGGTTACTCAGAAGACCATCAACGCCGCCGCCATATGAGGTCATAATGGAACCCTAGGTTCGCCGGACCGTTACCGGCATCACCGAAGAGTTCCTCGCTTTTGAGAGACTGCTAATTTACACGTCGGCGCAATGGCGGAGCAGACGCAATGGAACCACCGTCTCGACCCCCTTCCGTCTCTCTCTCTCTCTCTCTCTCTCTCTCTAAGCTTACGACGGCGTTTTCTTCTTTTTAAGGTGATAGGCTATTGAAATTACGAAAGACCCCTTGTACTGTTCAAAGCGTTACTGTTCAAAACGTCCAAATTTTAATATGTAGTATAATAATAATAATAATTAATAATAATAATAATAATTAATTAATTAATAATTGATTTATTAATATTAATTAATAATAATAATTAATTAATTAATTATTATATATAGTAATAAGAATAACGTAATTATAAATAGTTTTTTTATCGTCGCGTTGCGGCGAACATATTTTGTTGTTTAGTTTGTGTTTAAATGTGTTTCGAAATCACTACAAGCGCGTCGCACACCGAACCGCTGACAAGAATAAAAAGAAAATAGAGAAAAAAACACTAAAATATAACCAAAAGAAAATCAACCAAAAAAGTTGTATGTTAATGATGTTGTTCATATGAAAACTATGGTCAGAGATAAACAAATGATACTGGGTACCGGTAACGAATTTCCCGAACCGAAAGATCTTAAGTACAAATTCAGTACGACTTTTGGCGTTCCTGATACCGGTTTTTACTTTCATATACCGGTACCATAACTGGTATTTTCGGTACCAGTTCCGATTCGGTATTGGTTGATACCGAGCTCATCCGTACCCTTGAAACTAAAAAAAAATCATTAAAAGTTGAAGAAAGTCAACAAAAAAAGTTGCACGATACCGTTGTTGTTCGTACGGTACCCGTGATCAGGTATGAGCAAATAGTACCGGGTAGCAGTACCGAATTTCCCGAACTAAAAGATTTTCAAAATCAATTCGATACCGACTTTTTTCGATTTCTGTACCAGGTTGGTGTCGGTTTTTACCTTCATGTACTGATAACCGTACCGGTATGTTCGATACCAATACCGGTTGACACAAGGTTATCCAACTTAAAAAGTAAAGAAGATGATCAAAGTATTATAAAAACTATATATATTATTATAATATTTAAAACACTATTCATTGGATTCTATTTTTAATATATGTATAATTCGATACCGACTTTTTCCCTTTTCTGTACCAGGTTGGCGTCAGTTTTTACCTTCATGTACCAATAACCGTACCGGTATGTTCTATACCAATACCAGTTGACACAAGCTTATCCAGCTTAAAAAGTAAAGAAGATGATCAAAGTATTATAAAATCTAGAGTTAAATGCCATTTTAGTCCATGTGTTTTGGGTCATTTTGTCAGTTTAGTGCAAAAGTTTCATTTTTAACCTGTGGGTCCAAAAAGGTTTCACAGTTGGCATTTTAGTCCACTGTCTTAACTTCATCCATTTTTTCTGTTAACGAGAAGGTCAATTTGGTCATTTTGTATGTAATTCTGTTAACTAAAAGGGCAATTTCGTCATATAAAATGACCGAATTGGCCTTCTCGTTAACAGAAAAAACGGATGAAGTTAACTCAGTGGACTAAAATGGCAACTGTGAAACCTTTTTGAACCCACAGGTTAAAAATGAAACATTTGGACTAAACTGCCAAAATAACCCAAACCAGTAGGACTAAAATGACATTTAACTCTAAAATCTATATATATTATTATAATATTTAAAATACTATTCATTGGATTCTGTTTTTGATATATGTATACAATATAATATAATGGTTAGTAAAAATAAATAAATAAATCGGATTACCATTCCTTAGGTTTCCGCCACGCTATAATATATAGTAATATTTCTTTTGAAAATTAATTTTGAAATTATATAATATATTAGGTTAATTAAATTTGAAATTATGTACTATTAGGTTTTGACTTCTAAACGACATAAAATAACTCATGATCCAGGATTCAAATGACACTTCTCTTCTAAGTTCTATTAATTACGTAAACACATTTCAACCATTGAAAACAGAGTTATATTTTGGGTTTAGTAAAGAGAATTGACGTGACTTTTCACCCAAATCCCACCATAATACCAACCTGTAGGCTACACGAATAAGCGTTCTATTCATACCGAAATTATTAATTATTTGATTTTATTTCCAAGGCAAGGAACTTTTACAATGTGTTAGTCATGAAGAAGATACATGACATTTGGTTTTGTAGTTCGTCCACACCATGATTTTTAGAGTATTTGAATCGTTGTGTCGTCCCTTTGTCAATTGCATAATAGCATGACGTGTTAGATTTCATTTGTAGTTCTTTATTGTATTGTATATTATTATCATTTATGACCACACATACTATTTCTTTTTGCTACAAATTACTTATTACACCATACGTAGTGGGCAATATTCACTTTGAGCGTTTTGCGCTATGTGGTAGCCCAGTCAGCACTGGGGCATTATTGGGCGTTTTCTAAAATGGGTGTAGTGAGGATGTGGGGATTGTGGGGCATTATGTTTGTAATAAAATAAAATAAAAAAACATGCAAAAAATCTTATTGGCCAAATAACAGAAGCTGAAATGTGATTGGACAACAAAAAAATCTTATTACCAAAATAAAAATTTCAGTTCCTAATCTAATATTCGAACCGAGATATTGATCCGTATTTCAACTTTATGTATAGAGGAAAAAATCGTATGAAGTATTAAGTATGTTAGTTTTCACCCTAAATAAATCTATTATAACATACTGTTTTTTTTTCTTAATTCATGTTATCTTTAGCTCTATCAACAAATTTATTCCTAATATATGTATGCGTCTTCTTATGATACAATAAACTAGGGTAAACATACGGGCAAACCCAATTAATATGGAGTAACCAATAATTGGGATATAGCGGCTTGTTGTCATCCTTAATTGAATTGCATCCCTTAGAATCATGTATGTTTAAAATTCTTGTCAATTTCCAATATTTGTACAAAGCAAACCATGGGTGGAGCTTTCTTAGCGCCAAGGGGACCCTCTATTTTTTCGCTTGGTAATGTTAATTTTACTGAAAAATTTTTAAGCGTAGACTATTGGATTTTGAAAGTCGACCTCCTCACCACCCCCCCCCCCCCCCCTCTCTCCACTCCTGATTTTTCGTTCAAGATCCGTCAATAGTAAACCATATACATATATCAATCAGACGTCATAAACTCTGTCCACCATAATAAAATTGATATTTTTATTTTTAAGATTTGTAAACAAAAAATTGTGCATCTTTGTGGTGCTAATTAGTACTGTCCATGAAACCACTTGCATAACCCTTTCAATCTCCACTTCTATACAAACACATTCTTAATAGAGAAAATTACAAAATTAGCCAAGAAAAAAGTCAAATTACCAATCTAGCCACCTCATGCGTCCTTGGAAGGCCACTCACAGATCCCAAGTCTTCTGATGCGTCTGCATGGCCAAGTATTGCGTCCGCCAATCCCCAACTGACACGTGGAAAGACTCATCCCATCCTACACATGAAAGACTCATCCCATGCGTCCGCGGACTCATCACATGCGTCCGCGGACTCATCTCATGCTTGAAAGACTCATCCCATGTTTGAAAGACTCATCCCATGCGTCCGCGGCCATGCGTCCGCAGACTCATCCCATGCGTCTGTAGCCACGTGTCTATTTTTTATTGGGTTTCTCCCCAAGGACTCATCCCATGCTTGAAAGACTCATCCCATACATGTGAGTGGCCTTCCAAGGAGGCATGAGGTGGCTAGATTGGTAATTTGATTAAAGTCTTGGCTAGATTGGTAATTTTCTCTTCTTAATATACATACATTTCTCCCTAAATACGTACACTAGCATCATTCAAAGATTATATTATATTTGAACAGTTTTTTTTTTTATTTTACAAATTTCCCATTTTTAGATTGTTAGGTTTTCATAATTCACACACACATAATTTCAAAAATTAACATCAAAATATCCGGCAATCATATTAGAGTATTCAACTGTTCCGTTAAAAAAAAGAGTATTAAACTATTCTTTTAACTAATCATTGTGAATCAAATATTACTAAAGCAATTTAACATGTTTATTGAAACGTACACTAATTATGCATGCATGGGAATCATGTATAAGCACTTGATTACACATGCAAGTGTATTACAATTTTGGATACGTTAAATAGAAAGCATTCTCTCTTTATTCATAATCATATTAACTTAATTGCACGGATTCTTTCCACCTCCTCCACCTCCCTTTCCACCACCACTGCCACCACCAGCTCCTTTGCCACCAGCGTCGCCTTTGCCCCTACCGCCACCACTACCACCAGGAGGAGGTGGAGGAGGAGGAGGAGGAGAAGGAGGTGGCGCTTCGGCACATGTATCATAATAGCAGTAGCAACTGAGTCCCCAGTCACGAAAATGACAAGCTCCATGGAGTGCTTTCTCCCATGCTATGCACCTTCTGTCGCATCTACGATTGCGGCATATGAGAGACGAAAATGTTTTGCTCTTCCTTTCACATAACTCTCCTCCATTCACCCTTGCGATTTCTGTTCATGGAGTATAATATAATATAACGAAATAAGTTATATCCTATATATATAAATTTGGACAGACATAACAATTAACAAGTATTTATGTGATGAAATAAATTACTATATATGTTTTTACACAAGAGTATTGAACATTTGAACTAGCAAAGACTATTAATATTGTTCATATATGATTGTCATTATTTTTAAGTACAAGATCTCCATATTTGAAGATCAATTATTAGACTCTTTTAGCAAGGCTAAATGATAATCAGAAAAACCAAATGAGACTGTATATGCACCTGAGATAGCAAGAACGAAAACGAGCAGAAGGATTGCAGAAAAAACAATGGAACTTTTACACATTTTTGAGTTGTGACGTCAGCTATGATCGAGTTGGGCAAAGTAAAGGTTAAGACGATAGGGATACATGTACAACTATATATATATACGTGTGTGAGACAGAGAAAAGGATGGGAGATTCAGGTGAAAGATAGATCGAACAAAATTTTAAAAAGTTTATTTATTTATTTATTGTGCTTTTTTCATATATAAAACAACATAAATGAGAGAAATTTCAATACGATTGTTACCATTATCCTATATATTAAAAAACAAAGCTAATGAATAGTAGTTGTTATATCATAATGAATAGTAAATTTTCCTTATTGGTTGTCATGAATAGTAAATATACATAACTTTAAGTCATCTTTTGTTTTATTAACTTAGAATTTAATATTTTTTATAAGAAAGGAATGATGTTTCTCTAAAGAGATAATATATTTTTTATAAGAAAGGAACGATACATAACTTTAAGTCATCTTTTGTTTTATTAACTTAGAATTTAATATTTTTTATAAGAAAGGAATGATATTTCTCTAAAGAGATAATATATTTTTTATAAGAAAGGAACGATATCGGCTTTTTTTTATTAGCAGTAAAAAAATCATCATACTCAGTAAATTCCACCAATAGCAAATTTAAAATAGGGTATGAGAAAGGTAAGATGTAAGCAGGTTTTTTATATTAATAGTAGAAATGCAAAAATACCAGAGCCTGATCATAATATACGAAACCCAAAATATATAAAACGGTTCAGGCATATGATCGGATATATGATTGGGAAAAAATATATTTTGTCTCTATGAGATGGATATCAATTAGATGATACCATGGCCCAATCTAAACTATATATCTGTTTACGGAAACATATCTGAATAATTTATCCGAATAAGTTTACGTTTTATTTGTTTTTGTTCTCCATCAACACTTATCTAGTAAGGTTACATTCTAGTATCTTATTAGGTGAAAAATGATTTTTTTTCTTTATAATATATATTTTGATGGTATTATTTATATTTTGTATGATATGAACTAGCGAATTTTCTTTTAATATTTATACTATCGTGAAATTTATATATTTTAAATATATTATGGTGATTATAATTAACATGTATGTAATTTATCACATTTTAATTTAATTTATCGTAGCTTTTAAAAAATATAAAAATTATGAAGCTTTAGAATGGATAAAAATAATTACTTGAACATCACGAGTATTTTATTAACAAATTAATTGGTATACTTGATATCCGATGGGTAAATATACTAGACAGATACTAAACGGATATTGAGTCAGGGATAACATACGATCTAACAATTGCGTGCATGCTGAAGTGAAATAACCAATACACGTCTCATAGTTGCTCTGTTGCCGTTCTTAATTAACTTGTGTAGAAACTAAAATCAAACATAAAATTAGGTAGGTTGCAGTGGTGGAAGAGAATTCAAGTGGATTCGTTTGAGAGGAAACGAAATTAAGAAATATAACTTATAATAAAAGATTCTAATTAGTGTCACGTGTCATTTTCTTATTAAACCTCAAAAATTTTATTTTATTTTTTTAATAATTAATACATGAATATCACTTATCTTATCCTTATTATAATAAATGATTTTAAAAAGTTTCACATGTCAACATCTAATCTCTTCTACCAATTTTAATATTATATATACATCTTTTTCTAAATTTCAATTTTAATATATATTTTGGATATATTAAAATTAAGCCCTGTTCACAAGATGATAATGAAGTCAAATATTATCATAATATTATCTTATATTAATTTTTGTTTAGTATGTAGATGTCATGTATTTTAATTCTATATTAATTTTACTATAATATTATTTTGGGTGAAATTACTATGGTGTTAATATTTCTACTGCCCTTATATATGTTTTGGATGTAGTTTTAATATATTTTGCTTATAATCAATTCGGATATATTTCATATGTTAATAATGAGTTGAATTTAAAAGTAGAATACACAATCTCTGATTTAGGGAATATTTTTGGATAATGGAAGTTTTAGACAAGAAACAAAAAATTAATATAAAAACAAATAAAAAAACAATCTTATGTTTCTGCGGTTTTTTACCTAATCTATAAATGAGTTAATTACACAGATGGATTCTGTGGTTTATAGTCAGTTTCACTTTTGGGTACTAGTTTTTTTTAACACGTTTAGCTTTTATGGTTTTAATTTTGTAACACATTTGGGTACTAACACCAAAATTATCAATATAATGACTAAAAGGGTAAGGATAGTGTAAAAAGGGCCTAACGTGTGAGAAGTGTATTATAACACTATATATAATACTATATAACACCATATAAACACCGTATAACAATATGTAACACAATATAATACCATATAACACTATGTAACACAATATATCAATATATAACAAATATAATACTATACATCTATCATAGACATGCTATCACACAACCTATAGTGTTATATTTGTTATATAATGATATATAGTGTTACATAGTGTTATATGGTATTATATGGTGTTACATATTGTTATACGGTGTTTATATGGTGTTATATAGTATTATATATAGTGTTATAATACATTTCTCACACTTTGAGTACTTTTTACAGGATCCTCTACCATGACTAAAATACTCTTTAATTTCTTTTAATTTTATCAATGTAAGACATTTAGGTACTAACACCTAGTTTTATTTAAGTTTAAATCAATTTTACAAAATCTATTTTTTATTTTCATCTTTTTATTATATCTCTTAATTAACATAAAATCTTTTTATTTTTTTATTTTTTATTTATAAGTAAATATTTATATATAATTTTTTAAGAAATGATAAATAATTTAGCACAACAGAAGTTGCTCAAATATTAAATAATTAAAAATTCAATAGGTATAATAATAGTTGCTAATGTGTAAATAAATTATTATTAAGATATTAGGTTAAAACTCCGTGTAATACGCGTGTTTAATGTATAAAACTTAGTTTTAATTTTTGTAATTTTAAATATATGGGATTAAATAATTTAAAACCAATAACAATAATAATTAAAGACTGTATCTCATCGGAACTAAAGTGTTTCCTATGCACATAGATACACAAATAAAATAGAGACGTCATGATTTAATCACACCGTCTCAAAATGTACCAAGTAATTGATCGTAACAAACATATCAGATCAGATTATACATTTTTTGTTTTTACTACAAAATATATTAAATTAGTGGTAGTTATTTTTAAACAGTTTTTCTCTATTATGCTACATATCTTGATATATTAGTTTAACTAATTTTCAGATATTATATTCGTATGTTTTCAAGATTGCTATGGATTTTAATAGATACTTATTATATCATTTGTTTCATTATTTAATTTATATTTTAAAGAGTTTTTTATATATTCATAATATTAGTCAGATATTTATCTAGTATTATTTAGGAATATTATTAATAAATAAAAAATGGAGCGACGTTTTCTGGCTTTTTTAATTTATATTTATAAATAAAAATAAATAGATTTTATGTTACTTAAGAGATATAATAAAAAGATGAAAATAAATAATAGATTTTGTAAAATTGAATTAAACTTAAATAAAATTAGGTGTCAGTACCCAAAGGTGTTACATTGATAAAATTAAAAAGAATGGAATGGTACTTTAGTCATTATATTGACAATTTTGGTGTTAGTACCCAAAGGTGTTACAAAATTGAAACCATAAAACGTAAACCTGTTAAAAAAATGTTAGTACCAAAAGGTGAAAGTAGCTATAAACCACAGGATCCATCTATGTAATTAACTCTCTATAAGTATAAAGTTGGACATGTGTTACTATCATATCTTATCTTATCAATTTTTTTTCCATGCAACTCTCTCAACGACCCTAAATAAAGAAATGTTTTATAAAGTAGAAATAGTAACTTAATCCAATTTTAAAATTATTAATTTCTAATTTTACCCATTTATGACATAATATATTAATCATTAATTATGAAATATTTATTTATCGTATATAAACCAGTAGCTTAGATCTTCATCTTGTTATAACTAATTATTAACTAAATTCACATAGCAATTATTAATAAGAATAACAATCTAATTTATTACATACCAATGAAATTATTTTCATTTATTTTAAATTAATGCTATATTTAACAGCAAAATAAAATAAGTAATATTTTATATACATTATTAGATGTAATTTAATACGTAATTTATGTCATATGAAGAATCTATATATTTGTGTATTACGTATTTTTCACTATTCAACATATGTAATACACAGGTTATTGTGGTATTTTAGTGTTACAAATTAACATATGGTGGTTTTTATGATAAATTCAAGTTAGTTGTATGAACTGTTATATGGTAATAAAAATAAGTCAGTTATATAAAGTTTTTACAGACTATATAATCATATTATTTATATGGTTAATATTTTGGTAATACTGTATTTAACATATATTTATAGTTTTCTAATAGCTTTTAAGATCTAAAATTTTTTGAATTTAAAACCTAATGACTTTTTTAAAACTAATTATAAATTTAAAATTCAATAACCTTTTTAAATTACTTAGTCTATCAAGACACAATAACCATTTTAAAAAAATTAGCGCATCAAAACAAATAGGGGGAGACCACAACAACAATTCGGTGGTGGAGCGTGGTGTCAAAAAGGGATGTTAACCACAAGACGATGGCGATGGAGGCTTGAGAGAAGGTTACGCCAGTGATTATTAAGAATTGATTCAACACTCTCATGCATGTGAGTTGTCCTTTGATTTAGTATGCAGGTGTGTTTATCTTGATACCGATATTTAGTATTTTTCGAATAATTTTAAATGGGTCTAGGTTGTTATTTAGTCCGAGTCATGTGATTAACATTAGTTTATTGTTGGAGTCTGTGTGACAACTGGCATTTTTCATATAATTCCGTACGATGTGAACAATAATTTGTAATATATGGTTGTGCATGTTGAACTTATGATATGAGTGATTTCATGTTTACTTTCAAAAGGCTCACAAATACATTACATGATGCATGCTACTTATTATTGTTAAATGCAACTCGAAACAGTTCAATTAGTGCACAGAGGAAACTAGCACACTTATCAGATAAACTAGAAGTACTGACAGGAGTTCAGTACTCGGACAGACATCATGTTAGGACACAGATTGAAGCATAGAACCAAAATTCATACTAGAACTCTATGTGGGAAAGTAAGGGTTATGAAACTGTCTTCCAAGTGATGAATAAACACTGAAAAGTACCTGAAACACACTCTAAATGCAGAATCTGCAAAATTCAACAAAAATCAGCAAATGAACATCATAATTTTGTGCAGAAATAAGGTTTAAATGTCCAGAATAACTTATATAGTGCCGGGAATGAAAACTGTCATAAAAATTATCTCATAACTCACTAAACTGCGTAATTTAGCACCTTAACGAACCGGTAACCAAACGAATAACCGGACACTACCCGAAACACCAAAATCAAACTGGAAGCATTGTTTTAATGTTACAAGACTAGTTGTTATCAATAAACACTAGGGCTGCAAACAAATCAAACGTTTGGCGAACAGTTCGTGAACCGTTCGGCAGAAAGATTGTTTGTGTTTGTTCGTTTACTAAACAAATGAACACGAACAAGAAATTTTTTTGTTTAGTTAAATGAACAAACATGAACAGAGGTCATGTTCGTTCGTTTATGTTCGTGAACGTTCGGTAACGTGTTCGTTTGTGTTCGATACTTCAATGGTGTTTTTAGTTTTTATATTTAATTAAATACTTCAAAATTCTGACAAATTAAGTATCTAATAAGTGTCGGTGTATTATATATTCCATTTATAAACGATTGTTTGTGTTCGTGAACATTAGTTTGTGCTCATTTGTGTTCGTCAACGTTCGTTGCCTAAAAATAACAAACAAACACAAACGAACATGAACAAGTTCATTTCCTTAACAAATGAACACGAACATAAAATCTCGTTCGATAAGTGTTCGTAAATGGTTCGCGAACACATATATTTCTTAACAAACGAACATGAACAAGGGCTTGTTTGTGTTCGTTCGGTTCGTTTACAGCCTTAATAAACACAATATTACACCTCAGAATCCCTAAACACATTAAAACCCCTAACTAAACATTTGAATCCTAAGTAATTATCTAACTAACACTTAAAATCAAACCAACACCCCCCCCCCCCATTCCAAAACCGGCCCAAAGGGGGCCCACCCCACCTTTCTTGAATATTATAATGGTGATTGTTGCAAAGATATTAAACACTTAATCCTTTGGATAAGAAAATGTTGGAAGAAAGATGTTAAAAACCCCTAGACTACACACATTGTCACAACACCAAAAATTCAAACCACAAACTTTCCTCTCCCTCCTCCATAGCTACGGCCAAGCACACCCCATTCTCTTCTTTATTTTCTTTCATCTTTCAAGCTCATCCAAGCATACTCTAAGGTGAATCAAGCATATTTAAGAAGGTAGCAAGCAAAAGGACTTGAAGGACCAACTTGAGGAGCTATTAACCACCACTATTCTTCTTCATCTTTCATCTTGTTCATCCCTAGCCTTTGTGCTAGTAGTAAGTCTTCTTGATCATGTTTTTACACCTTATTTTAGTGGTTAAAGCATACATGTAACTAGGAATCTAAAGATCACACCAAAACAATTTAACATGTTTATTGAAACGTACACTAATTATGCATGCATGGGAATCATATATAAGCACTTGATTACACATGCAAGTCTATTACAATTTTGAAACGTTAAATAGAAAGCATTCTCTCTTTATTCATAATAATATTAACTTAATTGCACGGATTCTTTCCTCCTCCTCCACCTCCCATTCAACCACCACTGCCACCACCAGCTCCTTTGCCACCAACGTCACCTTTGCCACTACCGCCACCACTACCACCAGGAGGAGGTGGAGGAGGAGGAGAAGGAGGTGGCGCTTCGGCACATGTATCATAATAGCAGTAGCAACTGAGTCCCCAGTCACGAAAATGACAAGCTCCATGGAGTGCTTTCTCCCATGCTATGCACCTTCTGTCGCATCTACGATTGCGGCATATGAGAGACGAAAATGTTTTGCTCTTCCTTTCACATAACTCTCCAGCATTCACCCTTGCGATTTCTGTTCACGGAGTATAATTTAATGTAACGAAATAAGTTGTATCGTATATATTAATGGACAGACATATATAACAATTAACAAGTATTTATGTGATGAAATAAATTACTATATATGTTTTTACACAAGAGTATTGAACATTTGAACTAGCATAGACTACTAATATTGTTCATATATGATTGTCATTTATTAAGTACAAGATCTCCATATTTAAAGATCAATTATTAGACTCTTTTAGCAGGGCTAAATGATAATCAGAAAAAACAAATAAGACTGAATAAGCACCTGATATAGCGAGAACGAAAACGAGCAGAAGGATTGTAGAAAAAACAATGGAACTTTTACACATTTTTTAGTTGTGCCGTCAGCTATGATCGAGTTGGGCAAAGTAAAGGTTAAAACGATAGGGATACATGTACAACTATATATATATATATACGTGTGAGAGACAGAGAAAAGGATGGGAGATTCAAGTGAAAGATCGAACAAAATTCTAAAATGTTTATTTATTTATTTATTGTGCTTTTTTCATATATAAAACAACATAAAGGAGAGAAATTTCAATACGATTGTTACCATTAACTTAGAATTTAATATTCTTTTATGAGAAAGGAAATGATATTTCTCTAAACAGATAATATTTTAAAATTAAGGTGTTGTGTATAGTTTATCGGCTTTTTTTTTTTAGAAGTAAAAAAATCATCATGCTCAATAAATTCAACCAATAGCAAAGCCAAAATAAGGTTTAAGAAAGGTAAGATGTAAACATGTTTTTTTATTAATAGTAGAAATGCTAAAATACCGGAGCCTGATAATAATATACGAAACCCAAACTATATAGAAGGTTCACGCATATGATCGGATATATGATTGGAAAAAATATATTTTGTCTCTATGAGATGGACATCAAGGGTGTTGCTAAATGCACCCACTTTTACTAAACGCACCTCCTCCCTAAACTTTCACATTAATACTATTCAACCCTTTTTTGTTTTTATAATATCTTTTTCGGGCTTTTTGTTATCTTATTTTTGTTATTACTATTAGTTGTATTCTGAAACATTTTTTAACTTAAAACGAAAAGTGGTTTCTTATTAAAAAACAAATGTTTTAAATTGAAGTAAGTCAATATAATTTAATCTGTTTTGCTTTATGTGTCCGTTTTAGTTTCAATTCTAAGACACTAACTGAACTCTTAGTTTAAAAAAATATTATACTACCTACTTATTTATTTATTCATTAACACACATAGTTTAATAAATAGATATAAGCTAGTGATGTAGATGTTTTCTTTTGAAGAAAGGAAAAATATTTTCTATTTTTAATATATAGAACAGTTAATTATATTATAAAAATATTTTAAATATAATAATGGTATTATTAAAATAAAAGAGGTAAGACAACTAAACTATGAAATAAAAGAATAAAAATGAGGTTTTGGGGTTAAACACATAAAATTGACGTTTTTTTTTTCCAAAAAATATGTTTATCTTTTTTTTTTCATAAAAACATTAATTTTCAATTCGTAAAGCCTGTTTATGAATGAAAATATAATAAACTACTAGTCAGAAAGTGTCTTTAAAACCAAGATTCGTTTTATTTAGAGAAAAATGTTATAATTTTAATATTTAAAAATAATTGTTATGAAAAAAGAAAGATTAATAAAAAAAACCTTATTATTTTTTTAGTACAAAAAACGTTTTTTAACCTTTTGAGGAAAACATTAAATATAATGGTTTGTATAAGGGTGAAACATGACAAGTTTTTAAAATGATATTTTTAGAAAGAAGGTATGAAAAGTAAAAATGGGGGTGCATTTGCCAACCCCGGACATCAATTAGATGATACCATGCCCAATCTAAACTATATATCTGTTTACGGAAACATATCTGAATAATTTATCCGAATAATTTTACCTTTTATTTGTTTTTTTTTCCTCCATCAACCCTTATCTAGCAAGGTTACATTCTAGTACCTTATTAGGTGAAAAATGATTTTTTCTTTATAATATATATTTTGATGGTATTATTTATATTTTGTATGATACGAACTAGCGAATTATCTTTTAATATTTATACTATCATGAAATTTATATATTTTAAATATATTATGGTGATTATAACATGTATGTAATTTATCATATTTTAATTTAATTTATTGTAGCGTTTAAAAAAATATAAAAATTATGAAACTTTAGAATGGATAAAAAATTTACTTGAAAATCACGAGTATTTTATTAACAAATTAATTGGTATACTTGATATCCTATGGGTAAATATACTAGACAGATACTAAACGGATATTAAGTCAGGGATGAGATACGATTTAACAATTGCATGCATGCTAAAGTGAAATAACCAATACGTGTCTTATAGTTGCTCCGTTGCCGTTCCTAATTAACTTGTGTAGAAACTAAAATCAAATGTAAAATTAGGTAAGTTGCAGAGGTGGAAGAGAATTCAAACGGATTCGTTTGAGGGTAAACGAAATTAAGAAATCTAACTTATAACAAAAGATTCCAATTAATGTCAAGTGTCATTTTCTTATGAAACCTCAAAACTTTTATTTATATTATATTTTATTTTTTTAATAATTAATACATGAATATCACTTATCTCATCCTTATTATAATAAATGATTTTAAAAAGTTTCACATGTCACTAAATTTCAATTTTAATATATATTTTGGATATATTAAAATTAAGCCTGTTCACAAGATGATAATGAAGTCAAATATTATCATAATATTATCTTGGAGTTAATTATCCGGATGGTCCCTGTGGTTTGCTATTTTTTCATGTTTAGTCCTCAACTTTTCAAAATAGCATGTTTGGTCCCTGTGGTTTGCTCACTTGTTACTCTGGTAGTCCCCACACTGGATGGGTGTTAATTTGTTCAGTTAAATATGTGGGGACTACCCGAGTAACAAGTGAGCAAACCACAGGGACCAAACATGCTATTTTGAAAAGTTGGGGACTAAACATGAAAAAGTAGCAAACCACAGGGACTATCCGGGTAATTAACTCTATTATCTTGTATTAATTTTTGTTCAGTATGTAGATGTCATGTATTTTAATTCTATATTAATTTTACTATAATATTATTTTGGGTGAAATTAATATGGTGTTAATATTTCTACTGCCCTTATATATGTTTTGTATGTAGTTTTAATATATTTTGCTTAGAGTTAATTGCCATTTTAGTCGCTGAGTTTTGTCCAAATTTGCCATTTTAGTTCAAATAGTTTTTTTTTTTTTTTTTTTTTTTTTTTGCCTCTGGGTTCCTGACTTTTCCCTTTTGTTGCCATTTTGATCACATACCCTAACTCCATTTAAAAACCTCATCTTTAACCAAAGGTATTTTGGTGATTTTCATTTTAAATCTCTTCGATTGCCATTTTGATCCAATTCTAAAAAAATCAAAAAATTTGTAAAAATCAAAAAAATTCTAAAAAATCAAAAAAATTCAAAAAAATTAAAATAATTCTAAAAAAATTAAAAAAATTCCAAAAAATCTCAAAAATCAAAAAATCTCAAAAATAAAAAAATCATAAAAATCATAAAAATAAAAAAAAATCTAAATATAAAAAAAATCTAAAAAATCATAAAAATTCTAATAAATAAAAAAAAATCTAAAAACTCAAACAAACATATTTTAAAGTTTCAAATTCAAAAAATGACGCTATGTTCCTCGTCCAGACGAATATATTTTCAAGTTTTATCTATTTTGTTGAGTGAATGAGTGGTCATAATGAGATAGAACCACTAACTAACTAACGAACATGCATGTTATGTTTTAGTTTATAAAATTTATATTTCATGATATTTATATTTAGTAAGTTATATTAATTGATACAAAACTAAAGATTAAAATATTATTGTGATAAATAGTTTTGCTATGAAAACATATATAAAAAGGCCAAAAGGTTGATAATTAATGTAGAAATGTAAGAAAATGTTTGTGAAAGATGTCAACTTAAAATGAAATTTATTTTTTTAAATGGATAAATGGTTCTATCTCATCATGACCACTCATTCACTCAACAAAATAGATAAAACTTGAAAATATATTCGTCTGGACGATGAATATATCGTCATTTTTTGAATTTTAAACTTTAAAATATGTTTGTTTGAGTTTTTAGATTTTTATTTTTATTTTTTTAGATTTGTTTTTTGTTTTTTAGAATATTTTTGATTTTTTAGAATTTTTAGATTTTTTTTATTTTTTTTGATTTTTTTTATTTTTAGAATTTTTATGATTTTTTTATATTTAGATTTTTTTTATTTTTAGATTTTTTTATTTTTTAGAATTTTATGGATTTTTTAGAATTTTTTTGAATTTTTAGAATTGGATCTAAATGACAATTGAAGAGATTTAAAATGAAAATCCCCAAAATACCCTCGTTAAAAATGGGTTTTTTGGATGGAGTTAGGGTATGTGATCAAAATGACAACAAAGGGAAAAGTCAAGGACTTAAAAGTGAAAAAAAACTATTTGGACTAAAATGGCAAATTTAGACAAGCCATAGGGACTAAAATGGCAATTAACTATATTGCTTATAATCAATTCGGATATATTTCATATGTTAATAATGAGTTGAATTTAAAAGAAGAATACACAATCTGTTATTTAGGGAATATATTTGGATAATGGAAGTTTTAGACAAGAAAGAAAAATATTAATATAAAAACAAATAAAATAAACAATCTTATGTTTCTGCTATTTTTTGCCTAATATATAAATGAGTTAATTACATAGATGGACTTTGTGGTTTATAGCCAGTTTCACTTTTGGGTACAAACTTTTTTTTAACAGGTTTAGACTTTATGATTTCAATTTTGTAACACCTTTGGGTACTAACATCAAAATTATCAATATAATGACTAAATACCCCTTCATTTTTTTTTAAATTTTATCAATGTATCACATTTGGGTACTAACACCTAATTTTATTTAAGTTTAAATCAATTTTACAATATCTATTTTTTATTTTCATCTTTTTATTATATCTCTTAATTAACATAAAATATATATTTTTTTATTTTTTATAAGTAAATATTTATATATAATTTTTAAGATATGATAAATAATTTAGCACGATAGCAGTTGCTCAAAATCTTAAATAATTAAAAATTCAATAGGTATAATAATAGTTGCTAATTTGAAAATAAATTATTATTAAGATATTAGGTTAAAACTCCGTGTATTATACGTGTTTAATGTATAAAACTTAGTTTTAATTTTTGTAATTTTAAATATATGAGATTAAATAATATAAAACCAATAACAATAATAATAAAAGATTGTATCTCATCGGAACTAAAGTGTTTCCTAAGCACATAGATACACAAACAAAATAGAGACGTCATGGTGTAATCACAACGTCTCAAAATGTGCCAAGTAACTGATCGTAACAAACAAATCAGAGCAGATTATACATTTTTACGATTTTACTACAAAATATATTAAATTAGTTGTAGTTATTTTTAAACAGTTTTTCTCGATTATGCTACATATGTTGATATATTAATTTAACTAATTTTCAGATATTATATTCGTGTGTTTTCAAGATAGCTATGGATTTTAATAGATACTTATTATATCATTTGTTTCATTATTTAATTTATATTTTAAAGAGTTTTTATATATTTATAATATTAGTCAAATATTTATCTAGTATTATTTAGTAATAGGAAAATTGGTTTTTAATAAACCAACATTTGTCCCGTTGGTAAATAATAATAATCTTACCTACGTAATTGGTATACAATAATCCTACCTATCAACATGTTGGTACTCAATGAACTTTCGTTAATTTTTTTATCTGAAATTAATTTTTAAGTTTTATTATTACACAAAAAGTCCATGTAGTTATAATTTACTAGTTTTAACTATTTTATAAAACAAAAAAAACCTTAAGGGACTGTAATTTACTAGTTTTAAAATAATTAAAACTAGTAAATTACAACTACATGGATTGTTTGTGTTATAAATAAAACTTAAAAACTAACTTCAGTTAAAAAAATTAACGGAAGTTCATTGAGTACCAACATGTTGATAGATAGGATTATTGTATACCAATTATGTAGGTAAGATTATTATTTACCAACGGGACAAAGGTTGGTTTATTCAAAACGAATTTTCCTTAGTAATATTATTAACAAATAAAAAATGGAGCGGATGTTTTCTGGCTTTTTTAATTTATATTTATAAATAAAAAAATAAATAGATCTTATGTTAATTAAGAGATATAATAAAAAGATGAAAAAAAAATATTGATTTAAACTTAAATAAAATTAGGTGTTAGTGTCACACCCCAACCGATGGCGGAAACATCGGGATGAGACGAACAAATTGCTCAAAACATCATAACACTATGTGACAATATAAATTAAATTGAATTTCATAAATTGCTAAAATATAATACAAGGAATCAACATAAACAACATTGTTTCGGATATACAACAACAAAATAGTTTAATCAAAGTGTGTTTCTAAGTCCACTTAAATCTTGTTTCTTTACTTATCATCATCATCTTGTCTATCATCCTGCAACATGTATTAAAATATATCAACAAAAAGTTGGCGAGTATACAAGTTTGATAAATAGTATAACATAGAATAAAATTGTTTAACGTGCTCATATCCAACATGAACAACAATATGCAAGTTACTAGTACGCTGAGATTGTGTAACAATATGTTCAAACCCAAGAATCCAATGCGTTAAAATAGCCTATCCAAAGTATCGCGGGAGATAACATGTTTAACTTAACAATACCCCAAGTCTCGTGGGCGGTGCATTACTCCTATAGCGCTATAATTGTTAAGGTGGGCTAACAAAGTTAATGAGCATATATCAACACAAATAGTTTATGTAGCATACGAGATTAACAAGTATCAAATCGTTCAAAGTTTCACTCCCAATAGTCTAGCGGGAGATTAACATGTTTCAATATGGATAAAGTGTGATTCAAATAGTTTCAAGTGTTTTCGTGTTTTACATAGAATACATGTTGCACCCAAAAGTGTTTAAAAGTAAAATGGGTTCGAGTATACTCACAAAATTGCATGTGTTTTCTGATTATCCAAGTGTTGACGAGTATGGAATTAGGGGATTGAATGTATACGGATTGGAGTTCAAGGTATGCTTAAGGTCAGAATTCGGAATTTTAAAGTACATGGAAAATAAATATATGATAAAATAACCATCTAGCTCATAATATTCATTCTTGAAACTATGAAACCCATAGGGTTTGAATGTTTTCATGGGTTAAAGTACCCATTAGAATTGTGACTAGTATTATGTTCTTAGATACTATTTTGACAAATAACAATTAGGTTATCATCAAAAGTTTGGTTATTATAAGTATTATATATCTTTATAGTATATATTTATAGGTTATAGTCTACAAGAATGTCATATAAGTCAAGCATAAGGTAGAAAGATAAATCTTCCATTTAGGAACCTCTTTGTGTTTCATACAAGTCATGCATGAGGCAGGAAGATGAATCTTCCATTTAGGAACCTCTTTAGTTGTCACCAATACACAAGTTGTCATAAGACAACAAGGATGGTCATGAACATACATTAAATAATTGAAATAAAATAATTAATTAACTAAGAAGAAAATGTCAAGTGATGTGTGGATTTGTAAGTAGGATAGCCCAAGCTATCCAAATAATCTCACATATTTAAGTTAAAGACTTGTTCATCACTTGTGGGTTAAAACCCTTTTAAAACAGAAAGTTTTGAGGCTTAAAACCTCTGGATTTGTATGTTACAACCTTGTTTTTAAGCACACATAATCATAGTCTTGATTAGTGCCATAAGGACATAGGAATGTATAAGTAAAACATAAGATTAAAGAATGTTTAACAAAGTTTTTGTCACACCCCTATTTTCCACGTGTCACCGGTGGGCCCGGTGGGGAGTATCGTGACGTAGTTGATATCATCATAGACAAACAACACAATATATAATTGCACAGCGGAAGGAAAGATAGATTCATTTCAACTTTAAATAAATGTAATATTAAATATCACGAATAGTTGAAACGGATCCACAGGCGGATTAAAATAAAAGAAGATATTGTTCAACAGTTTTATTGACATCCAAGCTTGCGAGACTTATTGCAGACGCTAGAAGACAGCCAGCCTAGTACGAGTAGTACATGCACTTAACCTTTTGGAAAATACGTCAGTTTACACTGGTAAATACAATTTAACTGACTCATTTTAAAAAGTTGAAAATTGATTTGAGTGCACGTGGCACAAAACATTTTATAACTTGGGATAATTATATGAATATAATCCTTGTAAACGAATTACATGTTACTTATGCGTTCAGTAGCCCGATCCGTAGAACGGGTTAAAGATTAATAGACACACCACATTATTTGGTTAGGCACTGACGGGTATACGCCT
Organism: Helianthus tuberosus; assembly: GCA_030545235.1. Lineage (NCBI taxonomy): Eukaryota > Viridiplantae > Streptophyta > Magnoliopsida > Asterales > Asteraceae > Helianthus > Helianthus tuberosus. The sequence continues at coordinate 49,905,996 of CM060442.1, forward strand.
ACACCCCGTGCTAAGGTCGTGGCCATCTCGTAAGATGATGCCAAGGATATCCGGGACATGGTCATTAACCCCCCAAAGGCTTTAAGCAAACAAAACATTTCAAAACATAGCATATCAATGATTTAACTTCTATTCGATTAAAGATTCAATGCCGGACCAAGCGGTATTTTATATACCGTACCCCAAGCTCGTATAGGGAAAATAAATTAAAAGTATTTACCTTTGTAAGTATAAATCACAATTAGCGAGTGCGGGTAGCTTTTACTGGTTCTTCTATTCTGGAACAAAGGTTTATAATAACATATTATATTTCTAACGGGTCTTTATTTAAGCCTAAGCTTAGACCGGTTAGTTTTAAAGGACGCTACGGTTCAAACGCACGATTAAGCGAAGACCGGATAGAATGTGATTTAGACCCGAAAAGTTTGAAGACTTGTATAATATGGGTATACTAAACACATTCTGGATTTTGAGACAAAAATGATAATGTTTGACCCGTTTCGGTCAATTTATGCAAAATAGTTACATAAACCGAACCGAACGCGAAAGGAGCGTTACGGGTAACCATAAGAGTCATATGCAAGTTCCCTGAGTTAATATACCTTAAATATGTTATAATCTCAGTAAGATATCTTCTATTATGCCCCAAACGAAATTAAACTCAACTTATGCCTTATAAGGGCATTTTGGTCATTTAAAAGATTATAAAAGAGTTTAATTAGCAGTCTGAGTTACAGGTCTGATTTATACAGTAAATACACTTAATTTAACATGTTATATCAGTAAGGTATGACCTATATGTGAAACTTATCATTTAAAACCAAACCATGCACCTTAGGGGTATTTTGGTAATTTCACTTAGGCTTAAAAGGTCAAAACTGGAAACCTGAGTTCAAAAACTTTAACTTACTGTTATTATATAGAAATATACTAAAAGTATCAGTAGGTATCAACCTTATATGTTTAATATGGTTTTAGCACATACTATGCGTTAAAAACGCTTAAAAAGGCGATTTGGAGCCATTTCCAGGTTTTCAAGGGAAAGCTGATAATTTTATACTTCCAGAAGGCTTAAAATATTTTATTTATCAAATGAAATCAGTAGAAAAAGGTTTGGGGTCAAAAGGATTTGTAAAACTCATTTTATGGCTTAAAAGGGCAAAACCGACACAAACCGAATCAAACTTAGAGACCTATGTTATGCTCAGCCAAAAATTAAATAAAAATCTCCAAAAATCCCAAAATATTACATTAGATCAGTGGGTAAAAAGTTTGATATCAAAAAGTGGGTTTAGATAGGCTATACGCTAATTACGTCGTTTAAATAACATAAAACTTTCAATTTACGCTAATGAGCATAACTCTTAATCTAGACCTCCAACAGATGTCAAATTTTAGGTGCAAGTTTATAAATCAGTAACTAAGGTTTCTACTCTTTTACATTTTCAAAAATCATGTTTTATAGTCAAAAGGGCATAATAGTCAATATTTACGCATTAATCGGAAACATGCATATGAATCGGATAACTAAAGAACCAAGTTATGTGACCTCAGGGGGTTACACTAATATGAAACCTGGTTCAATTAAGGCTCTAAGGCATTTCTAAACAATGCTTAAACAGGTCAGAACTGAAAGTCAAAGTAAAAGTCAAACTATGTGACTTTCGGTTCCAAACCGAACCTAAACTGAAAATTGTCGAGTTGAACACGTTGGGACATGTTCTTACATTAATTACCAAGTTATATTAATGATCAAACAGGTTGCAAGTATCCTACATTGCTAATTATGCTTTAATTTGAAAATAAACATTCTGTTGACTTTTTAAAGTAAGCTTTGACTCGACAATTAACATAGTTAGAGTGGGAATCTGAAAGTATCCTTTTAAGGGTTTATTACTCACATAACTACCTACTTATAGGTACTTTTAATTCGTAATTAGACTGAGCACATTTTAATTAATCACGAAGTCAAACCTTAATTACGACGGTTTGACTTTTAGCTAATTAACTAAGCTTAAACGAATTTAGAAAGGTTAAGTGTACTTACAAGAGTCCTAATTATGATTAGTGATCACTCGGAAGATGGCTTGCTGACCAAAGAGCTCCAGAGAAAAAGTTGTGAATGTTGCAAATGCAAATGCCCCAAAAGTTGCAACTTGATTTTCTTATATAGTGAACCCAAGAGCTTAGGATCATCACACATAAGTCTAGGAAGGTTACAAGATGTCCCCAGGTGTCCTATAATGCTAAAAACCAGATATAGGAGCCCCTGGATTCGAAAACCACCCATATAAGGCAGTGTAACCGGTTATACAGGCAGCTGTCAACATTTTCGCCCAGATGCACTGCTTACGCACCGCAACATCCTGGTCGTTGAGGTGCGCAAGCAGCCTTGCGCACCGTAACATTCCCGGTGTTGAGGTGCGCAAGCCTTCGCCAGAGACAAAGTTTTTGTTTTTATTCAGGCTTTGACCATGCAACCATTTCAACTCCGAATCTCATGCACTTTAATCAATATGGGGACCATGATTCCAGCCATTGCATGTCTAGGTATGTATTTACTCTCTTTGGCACTTTGTGGGAAGTTTAATTTGACGGAGAAACCAAGAATTTCACAATGGGATCATGTCTAAGGTTGCAACAAAATTATTTATTTAGGATGACCAGATTTTAAACAAAATTCAGATGTGGATAAAATATATCCTGGTTAGGGATTTATTAATAAGTCGCTCAGAGGTATAAATTAACATGTCGACGTTTAAATCCTACAGTACATCTTTATCTGGGTCTGTATTCATAACACGTTTGCATAACATGCCACGTGTCTTTATTTTATTGGACATGAATTTCAGAGGTGTTACATCCTCACCCCCTTAAAAGAAATCTCGACCTCGAGATTTACTGGAACAATTGAGGGTATTTTTCCTTCATGGTAGACTCCACCTCCCAAGTGTATTCGGGACCTCTGCGGGCATCCCATTTAACCATCACGATAGGCACATGCTTCCTTCGAAGCTTCTTTACCTGTCGATCTTCAATCGACAATGGTTTTTCCACAAATTTCAGGCTCTCATCTATATGCACATCTGTATGCGGTATGACTAGCGAGTCATCAGCTAGACACTTCTTTAGATTGCAGATGTGAAAAACATTGTGCATAGCACTGAGCTCTTCAGGCAAGTTTAACTTATAGGCAACTGACCCGACGCGTTCGATAACCTCGAAAGGTCCTATGTATCTTGGGCTTAGCTTGCCTTTCTTACCAAATCGCATCACTCCCTTCCAGGGTGATACTTTAAGCAACACTTTGTCACCTACTTCGAAGTGAAAAGATTTACGCTTTGGATCCGCATAGCTTTTCTGCCTATCCCTGGCAGCTTTCAAACGATCGCGAATCTGGACAATCTTGTCCGTCGTTTCAAAGACCAAATCAGGTCCTGATAATTGAACATCTCCTAATTCCGCCCAACAAATAGGTGTTCTGCATTTTCTACCATATAATGCCTCAAAGGGCGCAGCCTTAATGCTAGTATGGTAGCTATTGTTATAGGAGAACTCGACCAATGGCAGATGCTTATCCCGACTGCCACCTAAATCAATCACACATGCACGAAGCATGTCTTCCAATGTTTGGATGGTATGCTCACTCTGTCCGTCCGTCTGTGGATGGTAAGCTGTACTAAAATTTAAGCGCGTGCCCAAAGACTGTTGGAAACTTTTCCAAAAATGAGAGGTGTATCTCGTATCTCTATCAGAGATAATTGACACTGGTACCCCATGCAGAGCTACAATTTTATCTATGTACAATTGAGCTAACATGTCAGAGCTATAAGTTTCCTTAATGGGTAGGAAATGTGCTGACTTCGTTAGTCTATCCACTATGACCCATATAGTATCATTTCCCTTCCTCGTCTTTGGCAACTTGGTGATGAAATCCATCGTCACCATCTCCCACTTCCATGTGGGAATTTCAGGCTGTTGTAGCAAACCTGACGGCTTTTGATGCTCAGCTTTGACTTGCGCACAAGTCAAACAATTAGCTACATAGGCAGCTACAGACTTTTTCAAACCAATCCACCAGTAGTTTGCCTTTAGATCCTGGTACATTTTATCAGCTCCAGGATGAACGGAATATTTGGAACTGTGGGCTTCCTGGAGGATAACATCTCGAAGTCCTCCATAAACTGGAACCCATATTCGTCCATTCAATCTTAGCATTCCGTCCTTGTCATAGGATAACTGCTCCTCAGTTACTCCTAGCTTTTCCTCAGGATAGTTAGCTTCCAACACAGCTTCCTTCTGTGCAGCTAATACCCTTTCGTTCAAACTGTTCCTTATTTCAATGCGCTTGGCATTGATTCTTATCGGCTTCACTCTTTCTTTTCTGCTTAAGGCGTCAGCAACTACATTTGTCTTGCCCGGATGGTATCTTATCTCACAGTCGTAATCATTTAAAGTTTCCATCCAGCGTCGCTGCCTCATATTCAAGTCCTTCTGATTGAACAAGTGTTGAAGGCTCTTGTGATCTGAATATATCACACACTTAGTCCCATACAAGTAGTGCCTCCAAAGTTTTAATGAAAATACAACGGCACCCAATTCCAAATCATGGGTGGTGTAATTCTTCTCGTGTACCTTTAGCTGTCGTGAAGCGTAGGCAATAACCTTGCCTTTCTGCATGAGCACACAGCCCATACCAGTGTGTGATGCATCACAATACACTATGAATTCTTCAATTCCATCTGGTAATGTTAACACTGGTGCATTACTCAACTTTTTCTTAAGAACGTCAAAGGATTCCTGCTGCGTAGGGCCTCAGTCAAACTTAACCTTCTTACGCGTCAACGAAGTTAGGGGCGCAGCAATCCTTGAGAAGTTTTCGATAAATCGCCTATAGTATCCTGCTAAACCCAGAAAACTGCGAATCTCAGTAGGTGTCTTTGGCTCTTGCCAATTCATAACTGCTTCTACCTTAGCGGGATCTACTTGGATACCACGCTCACTAACCACATGTCCAAGGAATTGGACTTCTCGTAGCCAAAATTCGCACTTCGAAAATTTGGCGTAGAGTTTCTCTTGGTGTAGAAGTTTAAGAATACAGCGAAGGTGTTTCTCATGATCAGCTTGGTTCTTCGAGTAAATAAGGATGTCGTCAATAAAGACGATGACGAATTTGTCCAAGTAAGGCTTACAGACGCGATTCATGAGATCCATGAATGCGGCCGGTGCATTAGTGAGCCCAAAAGGCATCACTAGGAACTTGTAATGTCCATAACGAGTCCTAAATGCAGTCTTGTGTACATCTTCATCTTTAACCTTCAACTGATGATAGCCTGACCTCAAATCGATCTTAGAGAAGTAGCTTGCCCCTTGCAATTGATCGAACAGATCGTCGATCCTGGGCAAAGGATACCTATTCTTGATAGTGACCTTATTAAGTTCACGGTAATCGATGCACAAACGCATCGACCCATCCTTTTTCTTGACAAACAAGATCGACGCTCCCCAAGGAGGCGAACTAGGTCTAATAAAACCTTTGGCTAACAGATCATCTAACTGCGTCCTTAACTCCTTCATTTATGTCGGTGCCAACCTATAAGGTGTTCTAGCAACAGGTGCTGCTCCAGGGATGATGTCAATCCGGAATTCTACTTGCCTATCTGGTGGTAAGCCAGGTAGTTCTTCAGGGAAAACTTCAGGATATTCCGAAATGATAGGGATGTCTTCAATCTTGGGTTTCTGCTCATCAATAGTAACCTATGCCATATAAATGACACAACCCTTCTTCAAGCATTTAGATGCTTTGAGCATGGACACTTGCTCAGGCAATCCATGCTGGGTATCCCCCTGAATGGTAAGCGACTCACCAGACGGAGTTTTGACTACCACTTGCTTTCTGTTGCACACAATCTGGGCTTGGTTATGCGATAACCAATCCATACCTATAACTATATCAAAACCGGCTAGCTTAAAGGGAAGTAAGGACAAAGGAAAGGAGTGGTTCCTAATGGATATAACACATCCATCTAACACAGTTGAGGCTGTTCCTATGGTTCCATCAGCTAATTCCACCTCATATTTCACACTTAAGGCTTTAACAGGTAGGTTTAACAACTCACAAAACTTATTATCCACAAAAGACATATCTGCTCCAGAATCAAACAATACTCTAGCATAAACATCATTTACGAGAAAAGTACCTGTAATCACGTTGTCATCTTGAACCGCTTCCTTAGCATCCATCTTGAAGACCCTTGCATTGGTCTTTTTCCCATCCTCGGTTTTCTTGGTGTTCTTTGGGCAATTGGACTTAATGTGCCCCTTTTCATTGCAACCGTAACATGTTGCATCTTTCAGCTTCTTACACTCCAAGGTCTTATGTTCCGTAGATTTGCAAATCCCACAGGGTCTCGGCTGAGACTGGGATTTCGACTCAAGTCGGCACCTCCCAAAATGGTGCTTTTTGCAAATCTTACATTTGGGCTTATCTACCGATTGTTGCCCATCTTTCTTAAACCCCGACCCTTTCTTGTGGTCATTATTTCCTCGGTGCTTCTTATCCGATCTACGTGAGGTGTCATCCTCACGCTTTCTCTTACCTTCTTCTGAACTCCTGAGTGATCTCAACCTGACTACATCCAAGGTCAGAGATAGAGATAGATCAGCTGCTGATCTGAAGGTAGCAGGCCTTGATGCCTTAACACTAGCTTTAATTTCCGGGGCAAAACCCCCGATGAAGCGAGCGATCCTTTTCGGTTCTGGGGTTACCAAGTATGGAACCAGCCTAGATAAGGTATTGGAAGTGGTGAGGTAAGCCTGATAGTCCAAATTCTTCATCACTAATGATAGGAAGTCTGATTCGATTCTTTCGACTTCATGTTGCGGGCAATAATTCTCTTTAACAAGAGCAACGAACTAATCCCATGACAAGTTGTAGAGTGGGATCTTTCCAGCAGCTTGGATGAGTGACTTCCACCATGCCAGTGCTTCTCCTTTGAACGACTGGGATACATATTTCACTACGTCCTTTTCAGCACATCCGCTGATGTCAACTACCGTGTCCATTTCATCTATCCAAGTCGTACAATCTACTGCTCCCTTCTCCCCAGTGAAGTCCCGGGGTTTGCAAGAAACAAAGTACTTGTAGGTACATGACTTGGTATGAGGTTTAGCATCAAACTCCACCTTTTTTAAGGGAACACTGTTTTGATTTGATGAGTGTCGATCATCATTCTTCTTGGGTTCATCCTTTTTAGAAGGTGGCTTGCTATGAGCCTCAGAATGAACCTTTGGCTTGGAATGTGGTGCGGATTGGGTCCTACTCCGGGTCCCGCTTTCTTCACTAAACTGCCTATTTATTGCCTTGGTAACAGCATTTTCTACTAACGCTTGCAGCTCCGCACCAGTTACTAGTATTTTGGCATTTTCAGGGTTTTCCGCCGAATGACTGTTTATCTCCTCTGACTTGGCCATGTAGTTTAACTGATACATAATATGATGACAATGATTCATTTAAGGAATATAATATGTCATGTCATCTTGATAATTAACCATGGTAATTAAAGAGCCATACTAGTTAATTTGTTAAGTACTTTCATTCAGGACTTTTTATTAGAACCCTTATCCAGAAAGAAATAAAAATATTGGCACAATAGGCCTAGTCACGTGGACAATTCTTAATTATAGTGTCAGATCTTATAAGATCTAGTTATTAGGGTTTAAATCAAGGTTCATTACCTTTCTAGACAGGGAGTTTTATAATCTACGACTGTCTTTTGTCTTATATGACATTGGTTATAGCCCATAGGCAATACATCACAAACAGATGTTTAAATAATAATAAGGAATTTGGAATAATTATAACAGGGTGACATGTGTGATTTTGCGGATCACATTAGCCAAGAATGTTAACATGTTTGCAGATGTTAACATAGATGTGAACCTTTTTAAAACAAGTTTTACCATAATGGCTAAATTTATGATAACATAAAAGCTAGGTTTTACCTTTTAAGATCCTTATAATTATCAAAATGGTAAATCAAAATAATAAATGTTATTTTTCATTTCTTTATATATTATATTCATGCACATAATTTAAAATGAAAAACTTGAATTAACCATTCCAAATAATAATTAAACAAGTACAAACTACCCTAAACGGGACTTTTACAAACAACATGCCCACGCAGGGGCCAACTAACAAAACAAACCCACGCAGGGGTCAAATAGAAAAACATGCCCACGCAGGGGCAGAACAGAAAGAAGAAATATGCCCACGCAGGGGCAGAGTACAGAAAAAAAATGTCCTCGTAGGGACATGATCACAACACTAAACTAAACATACAAACAAAGGATTTAACGATCCTTCTTGCTTTTTCCCTTGATCAAATCCACCATTTTCTTGAACATCCCCCGGTTATGCCTACGTTCTTCCCGCAATTCATGGCGCACCTCTTGTCGCACCTCATTTATCCCTTGAAGGATTTCTTGAATTTGTGGCGGTGACATCGGCTGCTCGAAGGGATTGTATGCTGCTGCACCAGTGTAAGTCGGTATTGGGTCTCCAAAACCCAGTGGTGGCGATGGCGCAACTGGTGCAGAGTTCACTTCTGATACGGGGTGTGAAAATTCTCCCATCTCTGGTTCTTCGTGGACTGGCGAGTATCGGCTGCCACTTGAAAGTGGAGGGGTGCTGATACGCACTCCCCCTCGTGCGGATATTCTCACGGTCATTCTCCTTTGCCTCGGGGGCGAGGGAGGCTGAAGCTGAGGTGGTTGTGGCGGCGGAGTGACCGCTACAAGTCGGGAATCCTCGGAAGGATTTTGCTGTTGCTGTGGCTGCTGCTGGTGGTGCAGGGGAGAGTTGTGATGCGGCTGGTGTAGGGGAGAGCTGTGGTGTGGCTGGTGCAGGGGAGAGCTGTGGTAACTGGGGGTAAACGCCCAGTCACACAGTCGGAATCTTTCCTCGTAGCTGTCAGGACCATTATACGGTGATCCCACAAACGGTGACCCATCTGAAATTTCAATAGGATGGTTAGGAGTCCCGGATGGTGGCATTGCAGGATCGGTGTCCTCGTCTATATCCATCGTGTTGCCACCGGAAAAATGATCTTCAGGTCCAAGTGGGTTGAAACCCACTGGTGCTCCAAAGTAGTCAGCAGGGTTAAATTGGCCTTGGAAAACAGGCGACAGGTGGTCAAAGGGTGAGTCATGTCCTTGAAGAGGAATGTAGGACTGGTGGGAGTTGTGGGGCTCATTTTCAGAATGAGGCCCGAAAGAGTGTGGGATAGAAGGAGAGGTACTCAGTGAAACTGAGCGCCTAGCTGGCTCAACAATAGTCCTCCAGAGATCTTTAGGACCTGGGTTGTGGGGATCAGAAGGTGTTCGCCGGTGCGAAGGTTCGGCTTCATGGTCGTTTGGGGCGACAAGTGGCCCTTTTCCCTTTCCTCTTCCTCTCATCCGCAGCGACATTTTGTCAACCTGTCAAAAACAAACAAGTGATACAACAAGAAATATATATAAGACAAAGTTAGAAATAAAACCAAAAATTTGGAAAATTCCTAAGTTCTTTGTCTAGACTCGAGAATCGAGGAATGTGCAATTGTGTAACTGAGATTAAACACAAAAGGCTAGTGTTTAATTCACTCAGAGTTGGCTCTGATACCAACCTGTCACACCCCTATTTTCCACGTGTCACCGGTGGGCCCGGTGGGGAGTATCGTGACGTAGTTGATATCATCATAGACAAACAACACAATATATAATTGCACAGCGGAAGCAAAGATAGATTCATTTCAACTTTAAATAAATGTAATATTAAATATCACGAATAGTTGAAACGGATCCACAGGCGGATCAAAATAAAAGAAGATATTGTTCAACAGTTTTATTGACATCCAAGCTTGCGAGACTTATTGCGGACGCTAGAAGACAGCCAGCCTAGTACGAGTAGTACCTGCACTTAACCTTGTGGAAAATACGTCAGTTTACACTGGTAAATACAATTTAACTGACTCATTTTAAAAGTTGAAAATTGATTTGAGTGCACGTGGCACAAAACATTTTATAACTTGGGATAATTATATGAATATAATCCTTGTAAACGAATTACATGTTACTTATGCGTTCAGTAGCCCGATCCGTAGAACGGGTTAAAGATTAATAGACACACCACATTATTTGGTTAGGCACTGACGGGTATACGCCTACACCCCGTGCTAAGGTCGTGGCCATCTCGTAAGATGATGCCAAGGATATCCGGGACATGGTCATTAACCCCCCAAAGGCTTTAAGCAAACAAAACATTTCAAAACATAGCATATCAATGATTTAACCTCTATTCGATTTAAGATTCAATGCCGGACCAAGCGGTATTTTATATACCGTACCCCAAGCCCGTATAGGGAAAATAAGTTAAAAGTATTTACCTTTGTAAGTATAAATCACAATTAGCGAGTGCGGGTAGCTTTTACTGGTTCTTCTATTCTGGAACAAAGGTTTATAATAACCTATTAGATTTCTAATGGGTCTTTATTTAAGCCTAAGCTTAGACCGGTTAGTTTTAAAGGACGCTACGGTTCAAACGCACGATTAAGCGAAGACCATATAGAGTGTGATTTAGACCCGACAAGATTGAAGACTTGTATAATATGGGTATACTAAACACATTCTGGAGTTTGAGACAAAAATGATAATGTTTGACCCGTTTCGGTCAATTTATGCAAAATAGTTACATAAACCGAACCGAACGTGAAAGGAGCGTTACGGGTAACCATAAGAGTCATATGCAAGTTCCCTGAGTTAATATACCTTAAATATGTTATAATCTCAGTAAGATATCTTCTATTATGCCCCAAACGAATTAAACTCAACTTATGCCTTATAAGGGCATTTTGGTCATTTAAAAGTTTAATCTAGACCTCCAACTGATGTCAAATTTTAGGTGCAAGTTTATAAATCAGTAACTAAGGTTTCTACTCTTTTACATTTTCAAAAATCATGTTTTATAGTCAAAAGGGCATAATAGTCAATATTTACGCATTAATCGGAAACATGCATATGAATCGGATAACTAATGAACCAAGTTATGTGACCTCAGGGGGTTACACTAATATGAAACTTGGTTCAATTAAGGCTCTAAGGCATTTCTAAACAATGCTTAAACGGGTCAGAACTGAAAGTCAAAGTAAAAGTCAAACTATGTGACTTTCGGTTCCAAACCGAACCTAAACTGAAAATTGTCGAGTTGAACATGTTGGGACATATTCTTACATTAATTACCAAGTTATATTACTGATCAAACAGGTTGCAAGTATCCTACATTGCTAATTATGCTTTAATTTGAAAATAAACATTCTGTTGACTTTTTAAAGTAAGCTTTGACTCGACAATTATCATAGTTAGAGTGGGAATCTGAAAGTATCCTTTTAAGGGTTTATTACTCACATAAGTACCTACTTATAGGTACTTTTAATTCGTAATTAGACTGAGCACATTTTAATTAAACACGAAGTCAAACCTTAATTACGACGGTTTGACTTTTAGCTAATTAACTAAGCTTAAACGAATTTATAAAGGTTAAGTGTACTTACAAGAGTCCTAATTATGATTAGTGATCGCTAGGAAGATGGCTTGCTGACCAGAGAGCTCCAGAGAAAAAGTTGTGATTGTTGCAAATGCAAATGCCCCAAAAGTTGTAACTTGATTTTCTTATATAGTGAACCCAAGAGCTTAGGATCATCACACATAAGTCTAGGAAGGTTGCAAGATGTCCCCATGTATCCTATAATGCTAAAAACCAGATATAGGAGCCCCTGGATTCGAAAACCACCCATATAAGGCGGTGTAACCGGTTATACAGGCAGCTGCCAACATTTTCACCCAGATGCACTACTTACGCACCGCAACATCCTGGACGTTGATGTGCGCAAAGAGCCTTGCGCACCGTAACATTCCCGGTGTTGAGGTGCGCAAGCCTTCGCCAGAGACAAACTTTTTGTTTTTATTCAGGCTTTGACCATGCAACCATTTCAACTCCGAATCTCATGCACTTTAATCAATATGGGGACCATGATTCCAGCCATTGCATGTCTAGGTATGTATTTACTCTCTTTGGCACTTTGTGGGAAGTTTAATTTGACGGAGAAACCAAGAATTTCACAATGGGATCATGTGTAAGGTTGCAACAAAATTATTTATTTAGGATGACCAGATTTTAAACAAAATTCAGATGTGGATAAAATATATCCTGGTTAGGGATTTATTAATAAGTCGCTCAGAGGTATAAATTAACATGTCGACGTTTAAATCCTACCGTACATCTTTATCATTCATAACACGTTTGCATAACATGCCACGTGTCTTTATTTTATTGGACATGAATTTCCGAGGTGTTACAGTTTTCTTCCAAAACAGAAAGTTGAACCTCAAAAATGGGATGTTTCACCTTGGATTTCCATGGAAAACCTTGTGAGAACAATCCTAGAGGTGTTCCACACTTTGTAGAGGAAGAAGAAGTGAAAAAGGATGAAAGAAAGGTGAGTTTTGACTCACTTTTGCACTTGAAAGTTCCCGCCTTGAATTTGATCTTAAAATAAGATTTAGCTACTGATTTGGAGTGTTTAGAGTGAGGATTAGTGAGTTTACAAAGGATAAATGTGTGAAAACCCGCACTAAACCAGGTATCCGTACAACTTAATTAATGATTAATTACTACTTGATTACTGTGCTTGATTGAACTAGCTGATAAACTGCTACCTGCATACTGATACATGCACTTACTTGCATCATACTTTATTTGCTGTCACTACATTAATTACATGCTGAACCCTAGTGACAAACTTGATGCACAAAAAGCACAGTAGCACTAAACGGATACACAGTGAACATGCTGATATAACCAGCATCAGGCAAATACTGCCTCTAAGGCCTGTTAAGAGCCTCATTTAATTGACTACACTGGTAGTGAGTGTAGGGATATAAGGGTTGTGTTACCGCGTCTCTAGGAATAAGATACACTGGTTCGGATGTGCCAAGAACGTACTTTAAAGTACCAAACACAGCACTTTAAAAATTAAACCAGCTTCTAGCTGACTAGTAGAGTGCCAGAAAATAAGAAAATAACACTAGACACTTTCTAAAGTGTTGGAAACTAATTGTGTCACTAAAAATGTAATAACGACACTTTAAAGCGTTACAAAAGACTTTAACGGATTACTATCCGACCGAACACCCGGACTTTACCCGGAACATGAAAACATTACTATTTTTATTATTACTCTTTTTCTGAGCCAGTTAGGGTCCCTGGTTACCCTAACACCCGTCTAAACACGTTGTACATAACTAACGGAGTTTAACCCGTAACCTAACTTGGTTTAGCATAACTAAACACTAACCATCTAATTAAAATCGGACCAAGGACCCCCCCCCCCAACCGATCGGTTACCTAGGGGGCACCAACTTGTACTTGTGATCTTGATTGATCTTGTTTGTCTAATATCCACACTACATTTTGACCAATGGACAATGCACTTAAGGCTTCCTATATATACACACTAATCACTAGAGATAATTGTCACTTAACAAATCACCACAACATTACTCTCTTCTCTTCTCTATACTCTCGGCCGAACACCCCTCTCTCACACCCACCATTTTCGGTTCTAGTCTCATCATTCCAAGATCATACAAACATCCAAGGTCGCGTATTAGGAGTTTTGGTGCACTCGGAACACGAAGGACCTCCACCGTTTGCTTTTATCCACGCGTTTTTCGTCACGATTCTTCCCTAGCCCCGAGCTAGAGGTATATTGTTTAAAACTCATATTTAAGCATGTCTAAAGTGGTTAAAAGAACTTTCGTCGGTTAAATATTGTAAACATGCGTTTTGAAACTTTAAAGTCTACTAAAATCACAAAAATGGAGGTTAATAGCATATAACTTGTGTAAAAGTCGTAGGACTTGAAATTTGTGTTTATTGAGACCCGATCTATGATGTGGTAGCTCGGATCTTCGTTTAACCCGACTTTGTAAAATCATGTGTCTTCACATAAGCTTGTTTTTTACTAAATACAAGGGTTAAAGGTGAAACACTACCACACAAGATACATGAACTTGTGTAAAAATATTTTACTTGTGTAAAAGTGGTTTAACCGGTAAAAAGGTGTTTAAAACTAGCGGATCTACGTATCCGCAAGTGGTATTTTTGAAAGACCACACTTTAAAGAAATCATATTTTTCTAAAGATGAATCTTACACTAATAAATATGGTTTTATAAACCACAAGTGTGTAAACACTTGTGAAACAAAGAGATCCGACAAGGAAGTAAGTTTGTCACTTGTTACTAGAAGTTGTAAAGGCAGATTTCCCTAAACACGAGGTTTTTATGAGATTAAAGTTACTTTATATAAAGATCTACACATATAAAGGTGATTTACAATATAGATGCGGAAAAACTACAAGTTCATGCGATTATGCAAATTTACATACTTGTCGACTAGTTTGTTGTGTTGGAGATTGTTTGATTGAATAAAGAAGATTGTTGATTGATTTGTTAAAAGAAAATGATACGCTTGAAAGCGTGGCCACCTCCAGTTACAGAGGAAACTCTGGCGAAATTTTCTAAAAACCTAACACTTAGGATTATTTACACAACAAGTGTTAGAACTATTTTTGAACATACTTTCGAAACATAAATTTCGCCAGTACTATATTTTACTAAATATTCGGAGGTGGGATTTTCACAAAGATTAAAGTGATAAATATACTTGTCACAACACTGTTTATGATTATTTTGTGAAAATACATAAATATTATTTTATAGTAAAAATAATATTTACAAGCGTTAATGATTCCAAAACTTTACGAACGCTTCCACAAACATATAAGTTACACCGGTAATTACATTACCACAAGATTGATAAAACGTAACTTACGCACATGTATTGTATCCCCCATCCTTGGGAAGAAGAATAACTACCAAGTGTATACGGAACATAAACACGAAATAGTTGTCTAACTATTTCCCAAAGACATAAACTATAAAGCTAAGGCACGGCCGTCCGTCTAATAGAATTAGCACTTGTAGGTCGTTGCACAGCTTACTGTATTGGAGACACTTGGTAGAGACGCGCATTCACTGTGAGTTCATGTCCCCCTTTTCTCTAACTGTTTTCAGTTTACTTAACCGCGGGGGTGAAATACATGTTACATTGTTTACAAGTACTTTATACACGGTATGATTAACGTAAGGAGGTTTAGATCATGTGAATGGGTAGGCGGAAACTTGAGGCCATTAATCCTCAGGGTAGGACCGAGGGACAGGAGCGGTAGATCTATCTGGGTGTAGCGAGCCCAGCCCCAGGCCAAACAGAACGGACCTTGGGGTGACTTTGTGCCCAACGCATAAATCCGCTAGGGTTGAGTCTTCCTACTTGCATATCACAACATGCTAATGGCTTTGCAAACCATTGGTGATCACAAGTCCTCTTACACTGCTGCATACCAGGAAACTTTTATACTTACAAGTGTTTTACTTACTCACTTACACATGAACTCGCTCAACATTATTGTTGATTTTTCAACTCACATGTATTTCAGGAAATTAACGAGATCTGGCACGGTATGGAACGTTTTCCGCTGCACTTGTCATGGAGTCATCCGGGTTTAGAGGATGTGTCTCTTTCCTGGACAAGACACAGTCCTTAAACCACGTTCATGTTATGTTTTAATTTGTAAGGTTGTTGAACAAGGCTACGGTTGTTGGTTAGAACAATGGTACTGTATTTTGATTTTCAAAACTTAATGGATGACTTGCATGGTTTTTAAACTCATATAGCTTGTTATGATTAAGCTATGGTATTAAGAAGTCACACCAAAATTTAACCACGCTTCCGCAAAGCCAGGGTGTGACAAAATGAGGGTTAGGAGTCTTGTATTTATGGTGGGTGAGGTTAGGTGAGTGTTTAATGAGGTTTAGAACGCCAATTGGTGGAGAATGGAGGTGGAGGTTTGAGCCATAAATACAATATTCAAAATTTATATTTTAGGGTGGAGGTTGGAGCCAAAAATTCAGATTCAAAACGTGGGTTTTAGGAGGGGTTTGGCTTTTTGTCACAAATGGTCCCTCAAGTTTGATAAGTATGCAATTAGGGCCCCAAAGTTAGGTTTTAGGGTGTTTTTGAGTGTTTTTCGCTTATTTTCATGCGTGTAACAAGCATACAAGCATCTTAAACTTAATAGTGATGTAAAGTATGTACATGTATGTGAAATTATGTTAAAAAAGTATCGATAATGCCGGTTGTAACACATAGTTGTCGGTTATCGCACAAAATGCAAGTATATGCGATTTACGGTCTATAACAGATAATTGCAAGTATAATTAATATGTCGAAGGTGGTTACAAGTATAATATGATGTATTATGATGTATAATAAGTATTGGAATCATTAATTGTTTGTTAATCACAAGTATTGCACGTAAACGCGTTGAAAGTCGGTTATTTGCACGTATCGTCACATAGTTTCGAATCAGGGTTCGTTGCATGCGATTACAACTATAAATTGAATATAACAAGTATAAATGGAACATAATTGATATAAATTTGACTTTCATTATGATCGGTGTCTTAGATTACAAGGTTCAAAATGAAATACGATTATAAGGAATACAAGTTTCCAAAAATAGAATTACATGACAACTTTCTAATTAAGGAAAGTTTTGAAAAAGCGGAGCGTTACAGTCTCCCCTCCTTTAGGAAATTTCGTCCCGAAATTTGTTCAAGAGGAATACATTGGAGAAAAAGCATTTTTGGCTAAAAGAATGATTGTCTAAAATTGAGACTTGGATGTTTTGAAATGTTTCGAAAAGTACGAAATTTTGAAGGACGGAAGGATAGGTTTTGTAAAAAAGAGTTCGTTTAATTAAAATGATTTGAGACATTAAACATGAGTAAAACGTGCATGTGTGTGTATGGGCAAAGTGAGTTTAAATAAGTTTGATTAAATCCGAATGGAGAGGTATCTTTAAAACATGGTACCTAAGAAGTAAAACTTTCGTATAAAACGGTAAGCATTTCGATGAAGAGTGTGGCCGCACTGTATTTTGTAAAAAGTTTCATTGGTTTTAAAGAGGAATCATGAACCACTTGTTTGTAGGAAAATTATTCATTATGAGGAACGAGAACGTTAGGTATTTTAAGTAAAACGATTTTTTTTGGGAGGTAACGGCCAACTAAGTATGGTTGTTCATAAATAAAGGATGGAAAGATAGTTCTAACCAAGAAAGTATTTTAGGATTCGAACGTATAAACAGACTTGATAGTAAACGAGTTTTGTATATAAGACAAAAGAATAATGGAGAATAATAGGAGTATAGAAGTGAATGATTGACTCCTAATAAACGAATGCAAGTATAAAAATGGCTTGAGTATCGGATAAACGAATGTTTCATGCTAAAAAAAATGGAGTCTTGTCGTGGATAATCGGATATGATACATTTGTGAGTCGTTTAAGGTTTGGATTAGGTCCAAAAGGTCTGCAAAACACTGGATTTCTCATGGCACGTTTTACGAAAGTTTGGTAGTATGGTGAAAACACTTATATATAGGAAGTACCAGCGGCTTATCCACCATGTTTTGACCATATTACGTCCGTTTCTTATTCGGTGTCATGTTACGTTTCGTGTCTCGCCATATCCAGTAGTACACTCTATGGTTCTCATACACCCATTACTATAATCCCGTGTGCACCAGCAATTATACCAATCTTCGCATGATCTGCATAGCTTGTACTGGTTGCGTATGAATTTAAGGTATACATAAATTCTGAAAATAAGATTGAGTGTGAATAGAAATGTAGCATATAAGCATGTTTGCGTCCCAAATAGTATAAGACCAACGTAAGCGAATCCCTCGGGTTTCGCTCGCGTATAGGTGCGAAAGTATAAATTTTGAGTATGAATAAATCATGAGCATAGTATAAGTTTAAATATGAATATGCATGTGAGCATAAACACCAAAACGTATGACAAGAGTATGAGCTCAAACACAGCATGTATGAAAAGCGAGTATAAATGCGAGTACAAATTTGAGCATAAAAGAATGAACGTGAGCATAAACATAAATCATATAAACAAGAGTATATATATAAGTACGAGTATAACATAAATTGAAAAAATGTGAGTGTAAATATGAGTACAAATATGAGTATAAAATGTGTTGTGATGAGTACTAAATACAAATCATGTGAGTATGAATACGAGTATAAGTATACGTATGAACATAAGATGCATGAGCATGAATATACATGTGAGTATAAGTGAAAAACATGAAGGTTCGAGTATGAATAAAATGTATGAGTGTAAATATAAGTTTAGGAATAATTGTATAAGTATAAACAAAGTGTATGAACATGAAGATAAGTGTAAGCATAATTGAATAAGTATGAGGTATGAGTATAAACATGGTTGTGAATACTAGTGCAAACATAATTTGTATAAGTGTAGGTGTAAGTGAAATGTATGAGATGAATGTGAATATGAATATAAGTGTAAAACACATTTAAGTATGAAAAGTGTGTAAGTGTGAATATAAACGTAAAATGTATGAACATGGATACGAATATAAACGTGAATATAAGTATGAATAAAATGTATAATTGTGAGTATGGGTATAAACGTAAAATGTATGAATTTTGGGTTATAACATAAATGTGTAAGTATGTATATAAGTGTAGACATAAAATGTATAAATATGAGTGTAAGAAATAATGATTTTGTTTGTAACATTAATCGGAATTTACGAATTAAAGCACGTGAAAGATTAAGAAGGTTTGAGTAAGAAAGAGAAGAAAACGAGTGGTATGCATGAGATTGTTGTGTGATATTGACTAGAATGTGTAAAATGATATGTGTGTGTAGTCGCTTGAGCAAAATTGAATCAAGAGATTAAGTCGAAGTGGGAATGTAGAGTCTAGTTTGTGCAAGTGAAGATGATATAAAACATCCATTGGTTGCGTGAAATGATACTTTGTAAAAGAATGAAATGCTACTCTTGTTTTTTTTTAAATTTACATAAGTTGAAAAACTATTGGTTCTTATGAAGTTTCCTTGCCCACATGTTTCAAATTCATTTGACGTATCGAGTAATGTTTGAAAAGGTTCTAGATGTTTTAAATAACTTTTCATTAACGAAGAAGTTCGAAGTTTAGAGGTTATTGTGAAAACGTTGATCCTTAGAAAAGAAATTTGGTATATGAGCTTAGTGATCGTGAAAAGTGTTCTCAATAAAATGCTTTGTTGATTTTTGAAAAGAGTTTTGGCCAACGATCGAATAATATTTGTAATAGTTTGTATGAAAAGTTGGTTTGATTCTCATTTAAAAAATAACGATCTTTAGTATAATGATGCGGGATAATGTGTTTTAGTGATTACGTGGAATACAAAATTTTGTGGGCAATGGATTTATTGGGCCGGCTAAACTGATAAGTAGCATTTCATGAAATTTTGAAAATCAAGAAATGAGCGTTTATGATAATATTAAGAATTTCGTGGATGTGAGAGAATGTGAAAATAGAAGTTTAAATAAACTATGCATGTTGAGATGAATAAGAATTTGACTAATAATCATTTTGGGTATAATCGTGATAGTGTGTACATAATAAAGTCTATTAAAAGTAAGTCTTGGTAATGATCACCTAAGTAAGGGAATCACCCCTAACTCGTTGGTGAGATCGTTGTAACACGGGAAAAGAAACAGGGTTAGTTGTCAAGGTAAGGAAATCACTCCTATCTTGATGATATGCCTCCATTTATTGTTACAAGGGATATAAATAAAGTTATGTGAAAAATGTATAAACGCATGAGAAAGTATTAGTATGATATATGCGCAAAAGTGACATCTCGAAAATAAAATAAAAATATTTGAATTTCGAAAAGAGGAAGTTGTATCATAAATGATCGAGAATACTAAAGCGTAAATTCGATTAAAACTTGGATGGTTCCAAAATGGAACGTTGACTAACCAAAGTGGTCGAAAAGTCTTTTGAATTCGAGGAGCATGCTTTGGCCTAATAGGTGGTATACTCTCGCCGACACGTCGGTTAACGCTATTCACCCTTCCGGTTACTACATGTCCCAATTCAATCGAAAATTCTAGACTTGGCAGGATTTATGAAAAATCAAGGAGTGGGACTAGTCGACAAGATGTGGGTTTCACCCCTAACTTGACGATTTCGTACCCTAAGTGTGGTTGGTACTCGTCGGGTCAAATGTTAATTTCGACACGTTGACGAGGGTCCACTAGAATTTGAAATTGAAATTCTTCATCAAGATGAGGACTTCACTCCTAACTTGATGACGAATCTCGTGTAAAAGAATAGGTAGATTGAGAGTCGTTCACCAAATTGTGGGTTTCACGCCTATTTTGGTGAAGTCGTCTCGTTTGTATAATACGAGTGTTTGCGGATTTAGAATAATCGAGTAAAATGTATGAGGAAAAGCATATGTTGGAGACTAAACGATAAAGTATAAAAATGTCAAGAATGGCATATAAAGAATGAAATATTAAAACAATTATTAACACATAATAAATCAAGTATTAACACATAAGAATAGTATATCAAGCATTAACACATAAGTGTCACACCCCGACTTTCCACGTATTACCGTTGGGCCCGGTGGGGAGTATCGTGACATGGTTGGCAACATAAGAGTCAAACAACACAATATTTAAATGCACAGCGGAAGCAAATGTAAGATATATTTCAACCGAATATAATATTGTAATATCAAGTATCACAACAGTCGAAAGTTTATCCACAGGTGGATCAAAATTAAATGGAAACAGTAGTTCAACAGACTTTAGGCATCTTAAGCTTGCGAGACTCTTTATTGATGCTAGGAGTAGCCAGCCTAGTTCGCGTAGTACCTGCACTTAACCTTTTTGGGAAAATACGTCAGTTTACATTGGTAAATACAATTAACTGACTCATTTTAAAAAGGGTTGATAAAATTGATTTAAATGCACGTGGCACAAATATCTTTTATAACTTGGGATAATTATTTAAATATATAAACTTGTAAAAGAATTACATGTTCCTTATGCGTTTAGTAGCCCGGTTCGTGCCGGGTTAAAGATCAATAGACACACCACATTATTCATTTATGCACTGACGAGTATACGCCTACACTCCGCGCTTAGGTCGTGGCCATTTCGTAAAATGATGCCAAGGATATCCGAGACATGGTCATTAACCCCCCAAAGGCGTTTAAGCAAACAAAACATATTTTTAAACGGGTCATCTCGATAATACTTAACCACCAATCGATTAAGGTCGAATACCCGACCAATCGGTATTTTATATACCGTACCCCAAGCCCGTATAAGGGAAAATAAGTTAAAAGTATTTACCCTTGCAAGTATAATTCACAATTAGCAAATGCGGGTAGCTTTTACCAGGTCTCCTATTTTGGAACAAAGGTTTATAATAACCTATTAGAATCCTAATGGCCTTTAGTTAAGCTAAGCTTAGACCGGTTAGTTTTAAAGATAGCTACGGTTCAAACGCACGATTAAGCGAAGACAGGAATAGATTGTGATTTAGACCCGACAAGTTTGAAGACTTGTTTAATATGGGTAATTTAAACACATAATGGATTTTGAGATAAAAACGATAAGGTTTGACCCGTTTCGGCTAATTTATGCAAACTAGTTACATAAACCGAACCGAACGCGCAAGAAGCGTAACGGGTGACCACGAGAGTCATTTACAGGTTTCCTAAGTTAATATGCCTCAAATATGTTGTGACATCAGTAAGATATCTTTTATTATGCCCGAAACGAATTTAAACACAAACTATGCCTCGTAGGGGCATTTTGGTCATTTACAAGGTTATAAAAGAGTTTAAGTATTTTCCTGGGTTACAGGTCTGATATCATTAGTAAAAATACTTAATTTACTAAGTTGTAACAGTAGGGTGTTGCATATATGTGAAATTTATCAATTATAACCAAACTATGCACCATAGGGGCATTTTGGTAATTTCACATAAGCTGAAAAGCTCAAAACTGAAGTCTGAGTAAAACAACTTTTGCTTACTGTTAAAATATTATAATTTACCTAAAATATCAGTAGGTATCAACCTTTGTATGTTTAAAATAGTTTTAGTACATACTATGTGTTAAAAACGCTTAAAAAGGCGATTAGAAGCCGTTTCCGGGTTCTATATATAAAGCTGATATTTTTATTATCCCAGAAGCCTTAAAATAATTTATTTATCATATGAAATCAGTAGCAAAAGGTTTGGGGTCAAAAAGATATGTAAAACTCATTTTATAGCCCAAAAGGGCAAAACCGACAATTACCGAATTAAGCTTATAACTCTAAGTTATGCTCAGCCTAAAATTAATTAAAAATCTTCAAAAATTCCAAAATAATATATTACATCAGTGGGTAAAGAGTTTGATATCAAAAAGTGGGTTTAAATAGGCTATATGATAATTAGGCCGTTTAATCACTAAAGAAGCTTTCTAATTACGCTAATGAGCATAACTCTCAATCTACACCTCAAAATGATGTCAAATTTTGGGTGCAAGTTTATAATTCAGTAACTAAGGTTTCTACTCTTTTACATTTTTAAAAATCACGTTTTATGGTGAAAAGGGCATAATGGTCAACATATGAGCAATTAACGGAATCATGCATATTAATCGGATAACTAATTAACTATGGTGTATAATCACAGAGGGTTATACTAGCATGTAACCTAGTCCTATTAAAGCTCTAAGGCATTTTCAAAACATGCTTAAACGGGTCAGAACTGAAAGTCAAAGCAAAAGTCAAATTATGCGGCTTTCGGTTCCGAACCGGGTCTCTACTGAAAATTGTCGGGTTGAACATGTTTAGACATGTTCTTACATTAATTACCAAGTTATATTAATGATCAAACAGGTTGTATGGGTTCTACATTGCTAATTATGCATAAATTGGAAATTAAGCATTCTGTTGACTTTTTAATAACAAGTTTGACCCGACATTTGACCTAGTTAGAGTGGGAATCAGAGGGTGCCCTTTTAAGGGTTTGTTGCCCACATGATTACCAACTCATAACTACTTTCAATTCAACTAATCACTGGACCATCAATGATTAATCGTTAAGTCAACCGTTAATTATGACGATTTGACTTTTAAGCTAAAACTAAGTAAAAACTCAACTAAGAAAGGTTAGGCATACTTACTGAAGTCCTATGCACGATTAGGAAGGCTTAGGGTCTGCTCTTAAGCTCCAGGAAGCTCCAGAAATGCAGAAGTGAGGTGTGATCAAAATGGTTGCAACAAGGGCCTTTATATCGTGTTCAAAATCTCATAGATTGTTGACACACAAGCCTAGCAATGATCCCAGATGATTTACAAGTGCTCCTAGGGTCTACAAACATGTAGGGGTCGTCCAAAGAAGTGGAAAAACGTTTTTAAGTCGGTTACAATGCATCTAGGAGACATCTGCCAAAGTTTTCGGAGTCAGAAGACCCCTTGCGGCACGCGTAGGTCTCCATAGGGAGCCTCGCGTCGCGCGACGCCCCATCTAAATCAAATCAAATTTTTTATTTTTTGTGTTTAGGTCCTTGGTCCATATAAACTTTGTTTCGACTTTATTTCCTGCATTTTGAACCCTCCAATTTGACTTATAAGGGCTTCAAGACATATACCCACTTTGTTAAGTCCTCGGTTAACTTTATTGTCACCCGAAAAGTCATAAACTTCATCGTTGACGCTTTTAACCCCTCGTATACGAATTTGATCATAACTTTCTCATACGATACTGAAACTTTATGAAATTTTTATCATGCATTCTAGTGAGCATAATTAATCATTACAAAGCTTCGGGTTTGCTAAAAGGTCACTCGGAGGTATAACTTAAATATGTTGACACATTTAACCCCCGTTAGTTTGTAATCTCTCACTTTCCTCCATATGTAGCTTCGTATGATCCATGATTTATTCGTTTGAAGGTATAAACATCATGAAGGGTTATTGTAAAGTATATTTATTCACAGTTGACATTTTGAACCCGTATGTTCACATACCTTCCTTGTTTGTCAACTTTAGTCCTTGTAGAACATTCTTTCACACGTTCAAACCTATGACACGTGTCAACACATTATAGGACGTGAATTTTCGAGGTGTTACATCCTCACCCCCTTAAAAGAAATCTCGACCACGAGATTTACTGAAACAAATGAGGGTACTTTTCTTTCATTGTGGACTCAACCTCCCACGTGTATTCGGGACCTCAACGGGCATCCCATTTTACCTTTACGATCGGTACATGCTTCCTTCGAAGCTTCTTAACCTGTCGATCCTCAATCGACACAGGTTTTTCAACAAACTTCAAGCTCTCTTCTATGTGCACATCTGTATGTGGTATGACTAGTGATTCATCAGCGAAACACTTCTTCAGATTGCAGATGTGAAACACATTGTCGATACCACTGAGCTCTTCAGGTAAGTTTAATTTATAGGCAACTGATTCGACACGTTCGATGACTTCGAACGGTCCTATATATCTCGGGCTTAACTTGCCTTTCTTACCAAATCGCATCACTCCCTTCCAGGGTGATACTTTAAGCAACACCTTGTCGCCTACCTCGAAGTTAAAAGGTTTACGCTTTAAATCTGCGTAGCTTTTCTGCCTATCTCGGGCAGCTTTCAGACGGTCACGAATCTGGACAATCTTGTCAGTCATTTCAAAGACTATCTCCGGTCCTGATAATTGGACATCTCCAACTTCCGCCCAACAATCGGGCGTTCTGCATTTTCTACCGTATAAGGCCTCGAAAGGCGCAGCTTTAATGCTCGTATGGTAGCTATTGTTATATGAAAACTTGATTAATGGTAGGTGGTTATCCCAACTACCACCCAAGTCGATCACACATGCACGAAGCATGTCTTCCAACGTTTGAATAGTACGCTCACTCTGGCCGTCCGTCTAAGGGTGGTAAGCCGTACTAAAATTCAAACGCGTGCCCAAAGATTGTTGGAAACTTTTCCAAAAATGTGATGTGTATCTAGTATCCCTGTCAGAGATAATAGACACTGGTACGCCATGTAGAGCTACAATCTTATCGACGTACAATTGGGCTAACATGTCGGAGCTGTAGGTCTCCTTAATGGGTAGGAAATGTGCTAACTTAGTCAGTCTATCCACGATCACCCATTTGGTATCATTTCCTTTCCTTGTCTTAGGTAACTTGGTGATAAAATCCATAGTTACCATTTCCCATTTCCAAGTGGGAAGTTCAGGCTGTTGTAGCAAACCTGACGGTTTCTGATGTTCAGCTTTGACTTGTGCACAGTCAAGCATTTAGCTACATAGGTGGCTATAGACTTCTTCAAGCCTATCCACCAAAACCTTGCCTTCACATCCTGGTACATCTTATCAGCCCCAGGATGAACGGAGTATTTAGAGCTGTGGGCTTCCTGGAGGATGACATCTCGAAGTCCTCCATAAACTGGAACCCATATTCGTCCATTCAATCTCAGAATTCCGTCCTTGCCGAGAGATAACTGCTCCTCAGTTACCCCTAGCTTTTCATTAGGATAGTTAGCTTCCAACACAGCTTCCTTCTGTGCAGCTAACAACCTTTCATTCAAACCATTCTTTATCTCAATGCTCTTGGCATTGATTCGAATGGGTTTCACCCTTTCCTTTCTACTCAAGGCATCGGCGACTACATTCGCCTTGCCTGGATGGTATCTGATTTCACAATCATAATCATTCAACGTCTCCATCCATCGGCGCTGCCTCATGTTTAAATCCTTTTGGTTAAACAGGTGCTGGAGGCTCTTGTGATCAGAATAGATCACACTTGATTCCGTATAAATAGTGCCTCCATAGCTTCAGTGCAAATATAAAGGCACCCAATTCCAAGTCATGGGTGGTGTAATTCTTTTCATGCACCTTTAACTGTCTTGAAGCATAGGCAATAACCTTGCCTTTCTGCATGAGCACACACCCCATGCCAGTGTGTGATGCATCGCAGTAAACTACGAATTCTTCGGTACCTTCAGGCAATGTCAGTACAGGCGCGTTGCTCAATTTCTACTTAAGGATATCAAAGGATTCTTGTTGCTTTGGTCCCCAGTCAAACTTAATCTTCTTCCTAGTCAAAGAAGTTAGGGGTGCAGCAATCCTTGAAAAGTTTCCGATAAAGCGCCTGTAGTATCCTGCCAATCCCAAGAAACTGCGAATTTTTGTGGGCGTCTTCGGCTCTTGCCAGTTCATAACTGCTTCCACCTTAGCAGGATCCACTTGGATACCACGCTCACTAACCACATGTCCAAGGAATTGGACCTCTCGAAGCCAAAATTCACACTTGGAAAATTTGGCGTAAAGTTTCTCATGATGTAGAAGTTTAAGAATACAGCGAAGGTGTTTCTCATGGTCAGCTTGGTTCTTCGAGTAAATGAGAATGTCTTCGATGAAAACGATGACGAATTTATCTAAGTACGGCTTGCAAACGCGATTCATGAGATCCATGAAGGCAACAGGTGCATTAGTGAGCCCAAAAGGCATCACTAGGAACTCGTAATGACCATAACGAGTCCTAAATGCAGTTTTATGTACGTCTTCATCTCTAACCTTCAGTTGGTGATAGCCTGACCTTAAGTCAATCTTCGAGAAATAACTTGCCCCTTGCAATTGATCGAATAAATCGTCGATTCTGGGCAAAGGATACCTATTCTTTATAGTGACCTTATTAAGTTCACGGTAATCGATGGACAGACGCATCGATCCATCCTTCTTTTTGACAAACAAGACTGGTGCTCCCCAAGGAGACGAACTAGGTTTAATGAAACCTTTAGCTAGAAATTCATCTAGTTGTGCTCTCAATTCCTTCATCTCTGTTGGTGCCAATCTATAAGGTGCTCTAGCAACAGGTGCTGCTCCAGGGATGATGTCAATTCTGAATTCCACTTGTCTATCTGGTGGTAACCCAGGTAGTTCTTTAGGGAAAACTTCAGGGTATTTAGAAATGACGGGGATATCCTCAATCTTAGGCTTCGGCTCATCGATAGTCACTTGTGCCATGTAGATGACACAACCCGTCTTTAAACACCTAGAGGCCTTGAGCATAGTCACTTGCTCAGGCACTCCATACCGGGTATCTCCCTGAATGGTAAGTGATTCACTAGACGGAGTCTTGATCACCACTTGCTTCTTATTGCAGACAATCTCGGCCTGGTTATGAGATAACCAGTCCATGCCTAATACGATGTCAAAACCGGCTAACTTCAAAGGAAGTTGGGACAAAGGAAAAGAGTGGTTCTTAATGGATATGAAACATCCATCTAATATGGTTGAGGCGGTTTCTAAAGTGCCATCTGCTAATTCCACCTCATACTTCACACTTAAGGTTTTAACAGGTAAATTCAGTAATTTGCAAAACTTATTATCTACGAAAGACTTATCAGCGCCTGAATAAAAAAGTACTCTTACATAGACATCTTTTATAAGGAATGTACCTGTTATCACATTGTCATCCAGTACTGCTTCCTTTGTATCCATTCTGAAGACCCTAGCATTGGTCTTCTTTCCTTCATCAGCCTTTTTTGCGAGTTTTGGGCAGTTAGACTTGATATGCCCCTTCTCATTATAGCTGTAGCAGGTTGCATCCTTCAACTTTTTTGCAATCCAAGGTCTTGTGTTCCTTGGACTTGCATATCCCACATGCAAAAGTTCTCGACTGTGTCTGCGAGTTCGATTCAAACTTGCACTTCCTGAAGTGCTGTTTCTTGCAGATCTTGCACTTGGGCTTATCACCAGATTGATGCCCATCCTTCTTTGACTCAGACCCCTTCTTGTGGTCACTGTTTCCTCAGTGCTTCTTGTTTGACCTTCGTGAATTGTCATCTTCACATTTCCTTTTCTCAGCATCCTTATTCCTCAGCGATCTTTGTCTGACCGCGTCCAGTGTGAGGGACAAAGATATATCAGCTACAGATCTGAAAGTAGTTGGCCGAGAGGCCTTCACGCTTGCCTTAATTTCTAGGGCTAAACCCCATATGAAACGAGCTATTCTTTTGGGTTTCGGGGTCACTAGATATGGAACCAACCTCGACATTGTATTAAAGCTCGTGAGGTAAGCTTAGCAATCTAGATTTGTCATTACCAATGTCAGAAAATCTGACTCAATCTTTTTGACCTTGTGCTGAGGACAGTAGTTCTCCCTGATGAGGGTAACAAATTGTTCCCATGTCATATTGTACAGTGGAATCTTCCCTGTAGCTTGAATCAACGATCTCCACCAGGCTAAGGCCTCACCTTTAAATGATTGAGACACAAACTTTACCACATCTTTCTCAGCGCATCCGCTGATATCAACAACTGTATCCATCTCATCCAACTACATCATACAATATATAGCTCCTTTCTCCCCAGTGAAATCCCTGGGTTTGCATGAAACAAAATAGTTGTAGGAGCAACCCCTATCCTGGGTCCCTTGTTTCGGCACGATCTTCAGAGATGGAACACTTTGCTGATTCGAGGACTGACGATCGTCATCAACTTTCTTGGGTCCTTCCTTCTTAGAGGGTGGTGGCTTGCTGTGAGCCTCAGATTGAGTTTTAGGGACAGACTTAGAGCGGGGTACAGATGAGGCTTTACTATGAGTCCCACTATACTCCTTAAATTGCTCCTCTACAGCTTTAGACACAGTTGTATCTATCAGTGTACGAAGCTCTCCTCTGGTTATATTAATCCTAGAATTGTCATTATTCTCCAGAGGATGACTGTTAATCTTGTCTGAGTCAGCCATTTATCTTGAACTGTTACATAAGATATTGACAATAGTTTATTTGAGAGTTTATTATGGAATTGTCTTTTATGGCAATTCATTAACCATGGTAAACATAGACCATATTTGGTTAATTTGTTACTCACATTTATTTAGGATTTCTATTATAATTAATCCTAATTATAAACAATAACAGTATTATTAGCACACAAGGCCTAATCACAGGGACATTTATAAATTATAAACCATGATTTCAGAGAATCAAGGCATGAAAGTTTGAACATAGTTCTTTACCTTTTTCAGACAGGGTCGCAGACTACTACTGTCTTTTGTCTCATATGAAAATGAGCAGGGTCCGTAGGCACTATATTACCAATAGATGGTTAACATATGATCATCTTAATTGATGATTTAAACCCATGATTTTTATATCATTAGTTTAAGTTAGGAATCTTTTGAAGAATCCTATTAAGAATGACGTGTGTGATTTTAACGAATCACTTCTGCCAGGAGCGTTAACATGTTTTCAGATGTTAACAGGGATTTGAATCTTTTTAAACAGGACTTACCATCTTTGCCTGGTCTTATAATGACATGCAGGCTAGGTTATACCTTTTAAGATTCTTAATTAATATTTAAATAGGCAGATATATTTTTAAAAGGAATGATTTTTTATTCATTTATTTCATATATAATTTATTTATGCATATAATGGAAAAAATGAAATTTATAAACTTACATTCCATTAATTTATTAAAAAGATTACACATCACCCTAAACGGGACTTTTTAGTAGACAAATTACCCAAGCAGGGGTTTAAACAAAGACTTACCCACGCAGGGGCTTAACAACGAACATACCCACGCAGGGGTCAAAACAGCAAGACAGGCCCACACAGGGGCTCAACTGATACAAGGAAATTCCAACAACAATGGAAGGATTCAGTGATCCTTCTTGCTCTTCCCTTTTATTAAACTTGTCAATCCCTGGAAGAAACTTTGTCGCTCCCTGCGATCTCTGTGAAAATCTCGCTCGACTTGGTCCAATCTTTGAAGAATTTCTTCCCGTTCGGGTGGGGAAAACCGTGGCGGCTGCGATTGTTGCCGTATTATAGGTCTAGCAGGTATTTGGTACCCATGAGTTGGGTAACCTGCTCCCCAAGGAGCTCCATACGGTCCTTCAGGATGCAGGGCGTTGTAATTGGTGTGAGTCGGCTGCTCAAACGGGTTGTACGCCATTGAACCAGTGTATGCAGGAATCGGGTTATCAAAACCCATCGGTGGTGACTGCGGTGCAACTGGGTTTGAAGGCCCACCCATTTACGGGTCTTCATGTAGTGGCGGATAATGACTGCCACTTGAGTGTCGAGGGGTGCTAAAGTGGAAATCCCCTGCTCGCACAGACATACGTGCGCCGGTTCTCCTACGCCTTGGCGGTTCCGGAGGTGCTTGATGAACTGGTGGCGGTGGAGGCGGTGGCGTCACAGCCACGAAACGTGAATCCCCAGAGGGATCCTGCTGCTGCTGCTGGTGAGGCGACGAATGGTGCGAGGGTGTAAAATACCACTCGAACTGGTTAAACCGTGCCTGGTAACTGTCTGGACCACGGTAGGGTGATCCATGAAGAGACGAACCATCAGAGACCTCGATAGGATGGTTGGGGGTCCCAGTTGCAGGCTTGACGGGATCTGTGTCCTCGTTCATGTCCTCTGCATGATCGCCGGAGAAATGATCCTCTGGCCCCAATGGGTTAAAACCCACTGGTTCTTGTATGTAGTTTGCTGGGTTAAACCGGCCCTGAAAGACGGGAGTGGGGTCTCCAAAGGAATGGTGCGATAGGGATCGCTGTAGAGGTATGTAAGAAGGTTGTGGGTTATTGGGCTCGTTTTCTGACTGTGGACGATACGAGTTATGACGGTAAGGAGGTGTTGAGCTATGTGAAACGGATCGTCTAGCGGGCTCCACATTGGTCCTCCAGTTTCCTTGTAGTTCTGCACTCGCAGTATTAGAAGGGGTTCGCCGGTGCGAATGCCCGGCTTCGTGATCATTGGGGGCGGTGATTGGCCCCTTACCTCGTCCTCTTCGTCTGAAAAATCTTGGCGGCATATTTCCTGTCAATATAACATAAGATAACGACAAAATATATAAAGGACAAAGTTAAGATAAAACAAAACAAATTTGGATTATTCCTATGTTCTTTGTCTAGACTCAAAAATTAGGAATGTGCAATTGTGTCATTGAGATTAAACACAAAAGGCTAGTGTTTAATTCACTCAATGTTGGCTCTGATACCAACCTGTCACACCTGGACTTTCCACGTATTACCGGTGGGCCCGGTGGGGAGTATCGTGACGTGGTTTGCAACATAATAGTCTAACAACACAATATTTAAATGCACAGCGGAAGCAAATGTAAGATATATTTCAACCGAATATAATATTGTAATATCAAGTATCACAACAGTCAAAAGTTTATCCACAGTGTTATGGGTCATTTTCTGAGCGTACATATCTTGATCAATATCCTGCTTTTAATTGTTTATTTGTGATCAGGATACTGGACGGGGATATTGCTAACATGTTGGGCGATATCCTGAGGAATATTGAATTAACCACGTGCAGGTTAAAGGCTGGGGTTCGCTAACGGTCAGATGGACTTCTTCTCCTCAAGACTCGGGCATGTTTGTTATGGGAAAGACGTTGAACCCGAAAGACTAGGTCCACAACGTTCGAGTGAGGAATATTCGTTGGATCCCGGTTATTTAGGATAGTTTGTTATATTTGTTTTACTATAAATAGATGGGGGTGGATCAGATTAAGGCACTCAACTTTCACATTTTCAAACACTTTCTCTCTAGGTCACTGCAAACACTACACACAACACTTATATTCGAATTACATTGTAACACATAGTTGATCCGTACCACATCCTGCACTGTATCCTGATATTTGAAGCAATAGAAGAACAAGGCAGCTGCGATTGTCAGCTCCCGAGGTTTTATGCCGGCGATCTAGATTGATCAAGGGCTTTCCTCGTACATCACGCGTCAACCTTTACTTTTCTGCTTATTGTTTGATCATAGATACAGTTCTATATCTTGAGCCGTATCCTGAAACTGTTTTTATAACTAACTTGGTTAACATATTTTTCACACATAATTTTAGCACACTACCTCCCTTAACTAATTTGATCACTAAATTGCTTCGGTAATTTTTGACCAAAACAATTTGGCGCCCACCGTGGGGCAAGTGGTGCTACCTTTACTAAAAATCTTTGTGAAATCGTTAATCGGTTTTCTATTTTCAAAACTTTTTGCCACATTGTTTACAATGGCCTCAAGATCAAACATGAGCTCCTCCACTATGTCTGCTGCAACCTTCGCTACTACCGGTTCAGTGCTTCCACCACCTCCTCCAAGGATGCCATTTTCTTCACAACCTCAAGATGTTATCCCTACTCGAAGTGTTCAGGGATCTGCTCCCGTTTTAGCCTCTAATGATGAAATTCTAACTTTATTTGGAAGTGTGCAGGAATAAATGAGGCAGCAACAGGAAACTAACCAAATGCTGTTAAGAGAAATACAACTCTTAAAAGCTAGCTCGAGTAGACCTGCTGAAGAAACCGTCACTCCTATACAGCCCATGGCTTTGAACTTCAGTTCCACAGTTTACACTGAGGATAACAGGGGGAATATCGTCCCAAGCCATTCTCAGAATCATACCCCTGAGATACCCTCTTCGGTTAGGATGTCAACTGTGAGGAGTTCGGGATATACTTCAGGATATGGCCAAAATCCTCAGACCGGTAATGTGTGAAATAATAATTTTCATGCTACTAACAACAATGGCTCTTTGCAGGATGCAGGTATGACGTCAACATTTACCAGGGAGCTCCAGAAATTGAAGGACATGATATCCAGTGTACCTGGAGTGGTCCAGCCAATTCCAGAAGTATCCCAAGACAGCCACAGGATATCCCGCTTTGCATATCCTATCTGTGATGCTGACATCCCAAAAAGATTTCAGACTCCCAACATGAAGCTGTATGATGGGACTACGGATCCTGAAGAGCATATTGCCCAGTATAGGGAAAGAATCGAGATCAACCCTATCCCTCCGGAGCTCAAGGAAGCATGCTTGTGCAAGGGTTTTGGATCTACCCTGACAGGATCAGCCTTAAAATGGCTATTAAATGTTCCTCCTCACTCAATTACTTCATTTGCTGATTTGGTTAATTTATTTAATAGTCAGTTTTCTTGCAGCCGGAGTTTTGAGAAACTAACCAGTGATCTTTACAGGATAACTCAAGGGCCTCAGGAATCCTTGAGGGATTATGTGAACAAATTCAGTCGAGAACCCTTGGATATCCCACATCTTGATGTTGCAATAGCTGTGCAAGCTTTTAAGATGGGGTTACAAAAGGATTCTCAGTTTTATCAAGATCTTGTAATGAATCCCTGCAGGAATCTCGACGAAGCTCGTAACAGGGCTTTGAGATATATCCGTTTGGAAGATGACAAGAAGATGCAGGAGAGGATGAATTCTACCTCAACCTATGAATCAACTAACAGGAAATCAGAATCCTCATATAAGCCATATCGCTCCAAGCCATATGGCAGAAATGATAACAAGAAAGTGAATGCTGTTGAAGACGAGGATCCTGAAGAATATCCTGACTTATCTGAATACTGCTTTTCTGTTAATATACCTGAGTTAATGTATGCTATGCAGGGTTTAGGGGACAAAGCTAGGTGGCCTCGAAAGAACCAACAGAAAGCTGATTGGAAGGATAAATCCAAATGGTGTGCCTTCCATGAAGACTTCGGACATATGACCGAGGATTGCATTGCTTTAAGGAAAGAAATAAGTTACCTGTTAAGCAAGGGGTATCTGAAGGACTTGCTGGGAAGAAAGAAGAATAAAGGGCAGGATCCCGAGAAAGATCCTGAACGAGCAGCATCACCCCCAGCAGATGCCAAGATAATTAACTTTATTTCAGGAGGATCCGACATTTGTGGGACTTCGTATTCGGCGGCTAAGAGACATGCAAAGGAAGCTAAGAGTGAAAGGGGAGAAAAACCAGTCAGGATGACTACCCTCACAACTGATAAAGTGATCACTTTCGATAGTGATGACAGGGATACTGTTCAGGATCCTCACCATGATGCTTTGGTAATAACATTATATGTGGCTAACCATTTTGTACGCAGGATATTGGTGGACAACGGTAGTTCTGTCAATATAATTCAGCTTGAAACATTGAAAAGGATGAATGTATCTCCGATGGACATTACTTCGAAGTCCACTATGCTCGTCGGTTTCAGTGGAGAAGCTAGAAATACTGTAGGAGAGATAAAGTTACCAGTATACGTTGAAGGGGTCAACTCGATACAACGCTTCTGTGTGATGGACTCCTTATCCTGCTATAACATCATACTAGGCAGGCCATGGATCCATGACATGAAGGCTGTGCCTTCGACTTATCACCAATGCATCATGATTCCAACCCCTTGGGGGGTCGTCAAAGTTGATAGTGATCAGCAGGGGGCGAAGGAATGCTACACATCCTCAATGAAATCCTCGACCAACCCTAATCCAGCATAGCAATTAAAGATGTGGGCCCGGGATACCTTGGAAGCTTCGGATCATGATGTGAAGAAAGTTATCCTGGATTAAGATAATCCTGATATCTCGGTGCTCGTAGGAACCAATATCCCTCGGGATATTGAAAAACAATTAACTGACTTTTTGAAGTGCAGAATGTCAACGTTTGCATGGAGGCATGAGGATATGACAGGTATATCCAAAGACATTATTACTCACAAGCTTGGAATTGACAGGTCATTCAAGCCTATTCAGCAAAAAAGAAGGAAGTTTGCTCCTGAGCGGAATATAATCATCCAAGAGGAAGTTGAAAGATTGTTAAAGTCCAAAATGATCAGAGAAGTCAACTTCCCAAGATGGTTGGCGAATGTGGTCGTAGTGCAGAAGAAAAATGGGAAATGGAGAGTCTGTGTAGATTACATAGACTTGAATAAGGCTTGTCCTAAAGACCCATTCCCCCTTCCTCATATCGATGCAATGGTGGATGCTACTGCTAGGCATGAAATGTTAACGTTCATGGACGCATCCTCAGGATTTCAGCAGATTCAAATGGAGCCTTCGGACCAGGAGGATACTGCTTTCATGACACCAACAGGTATTTATTGCTATACTGCTATGCCTTTCGGTTTGAAAAATGCAGGTGCAACATACCAGAGATTGGTGAACATGATGTTCAAAGATAAACTGGGGGACACCATGGAGGTGTATATTGACGATATGGTGGTGAAATCTAAAAAGGCTGAGGATCACCTCCAGGATATCAAGGGAGCATTTGATATTCTGGATCAGTATAACATGAAGCTGAATCCTGCTAAGTGCCATTTCGGAGTGGGGGCAGGAAAGTTTCTAGGATATATGGTGACGAAAAGGGGGATAGAGGCAAGCCCAGAGCAGATTAAAGCTATCCTGGATATAAAATCACCCTCGAATATGAAGGACGTTCAATGGTTAACAGGCCGAGTAGCAGCTTTGAACAGATTTATTTCAAGATCCTCGGAAAAATGCAAGGAATTCTATGATATCCTCAAGAAGAATAAGAAATTTGAATGGGGAGCAAATCATGAAGCAGCCTTGCAGGATTTGAAGCGATATCTCTCAACTGCACCTCTATTGATGAAACCTGAAAATGGTGAACCACTATCCCTATACCTCGCTGTATCAGGGAATGCTGTAAGTGACGTTCTTATAAAGGACCATGAAGGTCACCAATATCCTGTTTATTATGTTAGTAAAAGTTTGTTAGATGCTGAAACTAGGTATTCTCATTTAGAAAAATTGATATTAGCTCTAGTTATGGCATCGACAAAGCTTAGACATTATTTTGAGACACATAGGATCCATGTTAAAACAAATTATCCTGTCAAAAATGTGCTTAGGAAACCAGAGATGTCAGGCAGGATGGCCAAGTGGTCAGTAAAGTTAAGTGCTTATGATTTAATATATGAACCTAGAAATGCCATAAAGTCTCAGGCTTTAGCTGACTTTGTGGCTGATTTCAGTAGTGACATTCAGGATGAGGTAGACCTAGAAGTTCAACAGTTAGGAGAATCCTCAGGATCCTGGACATTATATACTGATGGTGCATCTAATGTAAGAGGAGTAGGATTGGGAATACTACTAAAATCGCCACAGGGGGACATATTACCCCAGGCTATTAGGTGCGAATTCCCTGCTACTAATAATGAGGCAGAATATGAAGCTTTAATTGCAGGATTAGAGTTGGCTAAGAATATGAGTATCAAGAATTTGCAAGTATATGTTGACTCCTTGTTAATTACTAACCATTTTAATGGATCCTATGCAGTTAAGGGTGAGAAATTAATCGAATATCTCGATATTCTCAAAAAATTAGCAGGATATTTCGATGTTTTTACACTTGAACAGGTACCAAGGGAGGATAATGCTAAAGCATATGCCTTAGCAAATTTGGGATCATCGATCAGGATACCAAAAGGGACCCAATTACCAATATTACATGTCTTATATCCTGCAACGAATCCTCAGGATAAAGAAGTAGCGGCTATTCAGGATCCTGGAGCAGAGTACCCTGAAAAGGATCCTAAATCCTGGACGGCTCCTATCGTTAGATATCTCAAGGAAGGACACATCCCCGGAAATGAAAATCCTAAGGCATTTAGGATGAAGGTTTCACGATTCACTATTATAAATAATGTTTTATACAAGAAATCTCTCGCAGGACCGTATTTGAGGTGTTTGGAGGATCGTGAAGCCAAAGAAGTACTTCAGGATATACATGAAGGGGATTGTGGTAACCATACTAGGGGCAGGTCATTATTCTCAAAAGTATTAAGGACAGGATATTATTGGCCAACAATGAGAAAAGATGCCGCAGAATATGCTCGAAGATGTGATGCATGTCAAAGACATAGTAACATATTACATCAGCCTACTGAACCGCTGTATCCTATTGTTTCCCCTTGGCCATTTATGAAGTGGGGTATGGATATAGTGGGAAACTTCCAAAGGCTCCAGGAGGGAAGGTTTTTATGTTGGCAATGACAGATTATTTCTCCAAATGGGTTGAACCCGAGGCATTTGTCCAAGTCGGGGATCAAGAAGTAGTATCCTTCATAAAGAGAAATATCCTGACCAGATTCGGAGTACCAGCCGAGATAATCTGTGACAATGGTTCTCAGTTTATAAGCAAGAGAACTACTGACTTTTGCAAGAGTTGGGGAATCAAAATGATAACATCTACCACGGTAAATCCTCAAGCGAATGGACAAGCAGAATCCTCAAACAAGATAATTGTCAATAACTTAAAGAAGAGACTTGGAGCAAAAAAAGGAAGATGGGCAGAAGAATTACCCTTTATTTTGTGGGCTGATAGGACAACGGTAAAGAATGCAACAGGCAAACCCCGTTTTCCTTGGTATTTGGAGCAGAAGCAATGATTCCAACGGAAATGGCGATACCTACTGCAAGATCTATCCTACGGGATCTTGAACAGAATCCTGAAGTCTTATGTCAGGATTTGGATACTATAGATGAAAAAAGGGATGCAGCAAGGCTAAGTGTAACACCTGTGCCTCCACGGCCATCAAACAAATACCAAACCAATGAAATATTGTATTTCATACTTGGGATTTGTAAAAATATGTGTATCATTTGCACATATCAATTTCTGTTCAATTTCAAACTCTAAATCGCTTTCTGGAAGGTTATACGCGCACTAATGCGTAAATATAACCAGTTTAATGCAACAAACACTCCGGAATAGTGAAATAGGTTTAACATACCTAAAATAACCTTTACATAACCTAGATATAAGTTTTGGAAGGTTTGGTGTGGTGAAATCAAAGTTATATCGCTTACAGGGACTAAATATGACAAACTGCGAAAGTATGCCAATTTGAACTGTAACAGACATTCCGGAACATGACCATAAGTTAAACATACCATAAATATCCTTTACATAGCTTAGAAATAGGCTTTGAGGGGTTCGGTGTGCTAAAATAAACTTTTGTGTCATTCAGGGACTAAAAGTGTCAAAAAGTGCACAAGTTTGCATTTTCGCGCATAACTTACGTTCTGAATACATCTGGACATCCAAAAATTTATGTAAGCATGACTACATTATATTTTAGTGTTCGCCTTAAGAAAAATCCATTCGTTTCGTCATTTGGATCGTTTTTCGCGCTTATGCGCATTCCATCGTAATTAAGCGAACATCGCGTTCGTACGGCCAAACGAACCGACATCCGAGATATTTTTGAACATGTTTTGAGTTCCCTATACTTTAACTTCATTTTAGAGCCTTGAAATGAGGTTAACGGGGTTCAAACGCATCGAAAATCGCTTAAAAGGGCTGCAGGGACTAAACCTGTCACTTTTGAAACAATTCTGAATCAGATAGGCACTAGCGTAGCGCGAGCCCTAAGGCTCTACCCGTAGCGCTACGCGACTGCATGATCTGACCAGATTCATTGTTTTTGTTGCAAGTTGCAACTGGTTGATTCGTGTCCACACATTTCCTATCGTCTAGTCAGCGGATAAGAACAACTTTCTGGACACCACAACTTTACGACAAGTGTACGGTTCCGATTAAGGCACGTTATTCAAGAAACGATCTTAACGGTGGACCGAATACTATAAATACCCATCCACCCTCAACCCCAAAAACCCACAAATCTGATTAAGAAAGCTCTAAGTTGGAACCTTCGTTTCATACCTGAGCTATTTTGATCTAGGTTAGCATTCGGGGACCCTTCGTAAGTATTCTTTCGTTCTTTTCCTTTTTTTTTTACTGCTTTTCGAGTCAGAAAGTCAAACTTTGTTTGACTTTCAGCGTTGACCAGTAATGGTCAATGCGAAGTTCGTTTGAACTTCGCAACGTGATTGTAATCACGATGGTCATAGTCCCTTGGGACTATGCCTACTGATTACCACGTTGTCTAGGGTCGTAGGATAAGCGATCTAATAAATCGCTTATACCTCGAACCCGACCCAGTTTGGTCGATCATTAGGATCCGACCAAATACATTAGGTGACCATAGTAGGTAGGGAATAACCTTCCGAGGTTATACCCTATGGTCACATCGTTTAAGTAGTTGTATGATAGGTAGTTTATATGCCTTAGGTAAATTACCAGAATACCCTTTTCATACATAATTGGTAATTTAGCATATGTAACCTAAACTTTTGTCACGTAACTGATTATGTAACATGTTTAGGCATATAATACTTGTCATAGGACTAGTTAGGCGGTCCAAACGCGTTTCACGCGCACGACGCGTTAAAGTAGCATAAGCTTCCTAAACGGGTCGTAATGGGTCGTAAACAATTATGTTAAGTTTCATTTAGTATGCAGGCTTTGTTAAACCAAATGACACGAGTCTCTACACTCGTTTGGTTTACGAAACCTCATTCTATCCAATCTTCCGATTTAGGTCCGGTTTATTAACATAGTTACCTATATTAGGTGTCGTTTGATTCCGAGATCTATAGCATTACTTGGTGGTTATCTTTTGACAACTGAGCAATCTCAAGTAAGTACATAGACCCCTCTTTTACTGTTTTCCAAACTGTTTTGGGGTGGAACACATGTGCCTACTTGTTACTTTCATGCTTTCCTGTTTTCACATCATATACCGACTATGTTTGTTAGTACATTATAGTACATGATTTCATTACTTTCTGCTATGTATGTTGACTGATAACATGCTAAGCACATTGATTTACATGACTTTTCTGCTATGTATGTTGACTGATAACATGCTAAGCACATTGATTTACATGACTTTTCTGCTATGTATGTTGACTGATAACATGCTTAGTACATTGTTTTACATGACTTTTCTACTTTGTATGATGACTTTGCATACTTAGTACATTGTTTTATACTGCATCTCTGTTGCATATGTTCCAGTAACATATGGACACATGGTTTTATAGCTCTACCCTGTATGTTTACTCTAGCATACTAGGTACATTATCTTCATAAAACATGCTTACATTTTGGTATGACATTTGGTTTGTTTAAACTATACTATACATTCATTAACACCGATCATGCCGCTCGGTAGTAGGTAGTGGTACCATAGGACTTGACAAATCCCGTTCCGGACATCCCAGGGAAAGGGGATGAAAGGAATGACCGAATCCGAATACATATTCTCTTGATAACTCACTTTTACATAGTTATCCGTCTGTCTCAAGGCTTGGATGTATGAATTTTCACAATACCGCATAAATGTTCATATTCAGTATAGCATGCATATATCTTACAAAACATAACTTTGATTTAAACCAAGTTTTACTTCAATACTTTGTTTTGTACATTTTTACTTATGGTTTAAGTAGTCTGAATTTTACTTACCATACATATCATTTTGGTTATACATTACTTGACTACTCTTGGACTATAGACATTTGACATGGATACTTGACATAGACATTTGACATGGATATTTGACATAGACATTTTGACATGATTTACATCTTGACATGAACATTTTACATTGTTTGGTTTGGTTTGATTAAGTGATTAAGTAACGATGCGTGTGTAATATGATACAAGCATGGTGGATACGCCGCTAGTACTTCCTATATATAAGTGTTTGTATGGTATTACATGTCGTAACGTTATTTGAATCATTTCAGTTTGAGACATAGAACATTTCATACAAATAACATACTTTTCACAAGACATTGATTTATAAACAACTTATCTTATACAAACACATTTTTCTTGGTTATTCATTTAACCTTACATTTATTTATACTTATCATCTGATCTTATCGTTTTTCAAATGATTTAAAAGACAAAGCAAATAACAAGGTTCATGACTAAACATTTTCTCAAACATAAGTCATGAATCTTATTTTCACAAAACCTATGTATCTCACAGGCATTTTTATGCTGACGTACCTATTTTCACATGTGTTTTTCAGGAACTGTTGCATAAGATGGTCAAGATACACATAGACAGACCTGGGCTTTAGTAACAATAAAAGATGCAAGACTAGTTAATTATGTTGTATTTATTTGTTTATTAAGACATTGTAACACTTTTAATCAATAAAACGAAACTTCAATTGCCATGGATTTGAAACATTAATTCTGTTACAACACTCCCCGATGTTTCCGCCACGTGTGGTATGTTCTACGTGGTCGGGGTGTGACAGAAAAGATGGTATCAGAGCCAATGGTTATAGGGAATTAGGTTATTAGTAATTAGTAATGATTTGACCTAGTCTATAACCTTCTTAGGACCCTAACGCGAGTTTACTTGCGTTTAGTCATAAAACAATACTGTCGCCTATCCTTAGGCGACAACCGCAACAAGAACATGAATTTCAAAACCGCTTTGAAAACTAATCATCTGTTCTAGGATGATTGATTACTAGGTTTTGAACCCTCTATTGTAAGATTTTGAACTCTCTATTATATGGTTTTGAACCCCTTTGAGTTTTCAAAATCTCGTCAAGGTTTTGGGTTTTAAATAATGTGAACACGTGCAAACTGGAAGGGTGAATGCCTGTATTCTGGGTTTTCTGTCTAGGCAAGCACTTCGTATACATCTCATCAGACGCGAGACCAGTTGTGCTTACCTGGGAATTCTTGGGATGAGTGTTCACTTATAGGCGAGCATGTCTTCGCGATACATTATTTTTGACCTATTTACTTTGATTTGTCACCATCTCATTTGTTTGCCTTAGGTAACAAACAAATGATCACAAATTTCATTCGTTACCATTCTGTATTGATTATCCAATAACCTTTCACTCATTTCTTCTTCTGTCTTTCTTTTTCTTCTAGAATGTCTATTCCTCTTGGCACTGGTCAAACGTCTGAGCGAACAGCCAAATTTGTCCAGCAAATTGGCGAAGTGATTCAGAGGACTGTGGATTTAGGCATTTCCATGGCTCGTCTCAACAATGAAGCCTCTCGTCTCGACAATGAAGCCACTCAAGAGCCATCAAAGGAAACAGAAGTCAAGCCAGCACCAAAGTCAAGGAAGCGTAAGGCTTCAAGGAAACCCGCAACGGTTACACCTAATCAAGCGGGACCTATCCATATGGCAGGGCCACCAGCTAGGAAGCCATACAACGGAACTGCACCCTTGTGCAACCAATGTAGCCTTCATCATCAGGCTAGTGTGAAGTGCCGCAAATGCCAAACTTGTGGACTTATAGGTCATACGGCAAGGGTTTGTCCGACTGCGGCAGTAGCAAATCAAGCAGGACCCATCCGGGTGGCAACACCACCTGCAAAGAAAGCATATGCCGGTACTGCACCTCATTGTGCACGCTGCAACGGTCATCACGCGTTACAACAAGTTTGCTGGCAATGCACGACGTGTGGTAAACTTGGGCACTTGGCCAAAGTTTGTCGTTTGGGACAAAATCAGGCTGCTCAGGTTCAAGCTCCGGTTCAAGGGAATGCTGCGAAATTCCCACTGGGTTCATGTTTCAACTGCGGAGAGATTGGTCACTTCCGCCACAACTGCCCAAAGCTTGCTAATGCAAATCCAACCCTTGGATGAGCATTCGGCTGAACAAAGGATGTTGCTGTCTTATGCCTTTGTTTCTTTTGTTCCCGTGTATTGTGAAACAATATGTCTTGTTCATAAATAAAAGTTGTTGTTAACAATTCTGCTATACAAGTATCATTACATGTGTTTATGGCTTTTCCTTATAATACCTGCACTAAGGAACTATGTTCCTTACAAACTACTCTTGTGATTCTCTCTTTCAAGTGATCGCTCATAATTTCCTCGAAAGTTCTAAATACTCGTTTCATTCTAAGAAACGAAGTACATGAAATAAAGTGAAATTATGTGTAATCGTGCTTTTTGCACATCAGTACCTTTGAAATCCTTGGTTAAACAACTAAGGATATTTTCAAATCTCATACCCATTACGTTTTGATTTTTCAACATACACAGTACCAGTATTTCAAAACAATCTTCATGATCTCAAAACATTTCATATAGTTTGAAAACAATTTTTCTAGATGCATTGTCTATGTTATTTCAAAAACATTGGCCATGTTATCAAAACCAACCTTTCTAATTTCAAAATATTTCATATAGTCTGAAGACAATATTAACACAATACATTTTCTTATCAAGTGCATGATTTCGAAAAGCATCATTCATGTCTTTCAAAAACCTTATACATAATTTCAAAATTCATCTCGCAAGATTTTTAAAACATTTTTGTAAATATATCTATCTAATACACCTACTTTATGATTTCAAAAGTATTATATATAAGGTTTCAAAAACGTTAAACACACTTTTCTTAAAAGAACCCCATGCATAGTTTTCAAAAATATTTTCCTCATACATTGACTTAACCTTCAAAATTCTGCTTCATATGTCGCCTTGGCATATCTAGCATCTCAACTTCATAAGCATTTTACATCATGTTTTGACATAAGCACGTCCAGTGCAAGATTTCAAAACATCTTCAACTTCTAAAATCCATATGGGATCTTTTTATCTTCACATTTAGATCCTTGTGGATAATCATCATTCAAATCAGAGTCCTTAATTGGATTCCTTATGTACCTTAATTCGAACACTTCGGTTCCTAATAATCGAAATCGAATTTTCTTTTTGAATCTTTCTATCTTTATAGTTGGATTCTTGATAACGTTTAAAGTACCAAATGAAATCCACGGAATAGATTCCTAGTGTGCTTTAAATGCATATACGCAATTAACAAGGCAAGTTAACAAACAATTTTGTGGTTATGTGATTATGTGTTTACATATTTGGTGTTTTCATTAATGCATTTTATGTTTTTGGTATACTCTGGGTATTCATTATCCAAATCCTCGTAGAATCTTTCATATCTTGATATGAGGGATTCGTAGTAGGATATTCAAAAAGGTACTACCTTAAATCCTGAATGGGCTTCTATGTAATAGTTAAGACCCTTGGATTATATAGTACCACTCCATGATTCATAAGGGACCCTTTAGTGGTCTAGTCAAAAAGATTGATTCACAATTTGGTTAAAGAATGACATCTAGTGATGTAACTAAACAGACTCCTGGATAGTCTATTTAAATCATTTATTGATTTAGTCTAAAGGACTCTATGGCAGTCTAGTTACACTCATCACAGGATTGTTCATTTGGTTTTACACTACACATTATAAAATAGACTGTGCGGACTGTACAAGGAACTACGTAATTATGGAGGCCTACATAATTGTGGAATTCAATGCACAGAAACCCAGTAAGATTTATTATGTGTAAGAACCGATAGCGACAAAATAACAAAATATCTCAATTTACCCTAAGAGCGAAATCACTGTGACACAAGAGCGATACCACTGTCACAAAAGCGAAACCTCTTTCGAACACTTTTCAGGCCATTTTACTGTGTAATTCGATCCCAAACTTTCCAGGCTTTGTCTCTGCAAGATTATCTATGTACTGTTCAAATTTTATCCAAATTTGACCATGAAAACCCTCTGAATTGAGAAAAATATGTGTAGAAGTGATAAAAACCAATAAAATCCAGTAAAAAAAAACTAATTCCAGCAGAACTCCTCCTCCTGAGCTCTGATACCACTTGAAGGACCGGTTTCGGACCCGAACGAGTCGATCAGAGGCGTTCTCCTATGTTTCAGGTGCGGAATTACAAGAAACAAAGGTAGAAATAGCTTTAAAACACTGTTTAATTGATTGGATGACAATTACAGCTCAAATCTCACACCGGCAGCACTTCGGCGTAGTTGTCAAGAGTATCCTTATCTTTTTGATTTCGCTCAAGAGGTCACCTATATATAGGGTGATGGTTTCGCTTATGTGACAGACCACATAAGCGATACCCCATGTTAGTGATTTCGCTTATGTGTCATGTACACATAAGCGATACCCTCTTGTACACATGAGCGAAATTATCTCTATCTACCTATAAAATTT
This sequence comes from Helianthus tuberosus, assembly GCA_030545235.1. Lineage (NCBI taxonomy): Eukaryota > Viridiplantae > Streptophyta > Magnoliopsida > Asterales > Asteraceae > Helianthus > Helianthus tuberosus. The sequence goes on from CM060442.1 coordinate 49,950,793, forward strand.
TACATATTCTCATACAAAGTGCCCTGATCTATACAATGAAATCTAAGATTCGATACAAGACGAAGTCAACAGATGTAGTGCATCAACAAAAATGATAACGATGTAATGGAGGTACGGTGGACGCACCAATGACGCTTTATATACTTGTATATAAGTGTCCCTCTTACATTGCAAGCATGATGTTATTAAAGTTACTAGAAGTTCAGAACCCTAACCAATGTTGTTCGATCTTTTCAACTTCATGTTTTAGACTCTCACAAGTTTCCTCTAAATAAATTTCAGGACGAAATTTCCTAAAGTATGGGAGACTGTAACACCTGTGCCTCCACGGCCATCAAACAAATACCAAACCAATGAAATATTGTATTTCATACTTGGGATTTGTAAAAATATGTGTATCATTTGCACATATCAATTTCTGTTCAATTTCAAACTCTAAATCGCTTTCTGGAAGGTTATACGCGCACTAATGCGTAAATATAACCAGTTTAATGCAACAAACACTCCGGAATAGTGAAATAGGTTTAACATACCTAAAATAACCTTTACATAACTTAGATATAAGTTTTGGAAGGTTTGGTGTGGTGAAATCAAAGTTATATCGCTTACAGGGACTAAATATGACAAACTGCGAAAGTATGCCAATTTGAACTGTAACAGACATTCCGGAACATGACCATAAGTTAAACATACCATAAATATCCTTTACATAGCTTAGAAATAGGCTTTGAGGGGTTCGGTGTGCTAAAATAAACTTTTGTGTCATTCAGGGACTAAAAGTGTCAAAAAGTGCACAAGTTTGCATTTTCGCGCATAACTTACGTTCTGAATACATCTGGACATCCAAAAATTTATGTAAGCATGACTACATTATATTTTAGTGTTCGCCTTAAGAAAAATCCATTCGTTTCGTCATTTGGATCGTTTTTCGCGCTTATGCGCATTCCGTCGTAATTAAGCGAACATCGCGTTCGTACGGCCAAACGAACCGACATCCGAGATATTTTTGAACATGTTTTGAGTTCCCTATACTTTAACTTCATTTTAGAGCCTTGAAATGAGGTTAACGGGGTTCAAACGCATCGAAAATCGCTTAAAAGGGCTGCAGGGACTAAACCTGTCACTTTTGAAACAATTCTGAATCAGATAGGCACTAGCGTAGCGCGAGCCCTAAGGCTCTACCCGTAGCGCTACGCGACTGCATGATCTGACCAGATTCATTGTTTTTGTTGCAAGTTGCAACTGGTTGATTCGTGTCCACACATTTCCTATCGTCTAGTTAGCGGATAAGAACAACTTTCTGGACACCACAACTTTACGACAAGTGTACGGTTCCGATTAAGGCACGTTATTCAAGAAACGATCTTAACGGTGGACCGAATACTATAAATACCCATCCACCCTCAACCCCAAAAACCCACAAATCTGATTAAGAAAGCTCTAAGTTGGAACCTTCGTTTCATACCTGAGCTATTTTGATCTGGGTTAGCATTCGGGGACCCTTCGTAAGTATTCTTTCGTTCTTTTCCTTTTTTTTTTACTGCTTTTCGAGTCAGAAAGTCAAACTTTGTTTGACTTTCAGCGTTGACCAGTAATGGTCAATGCGAAGTTCGTTTGAACTTCGCAACGTGATTGTAATCACGATGGTCATAGTCCCTTGGGACTATGCCTACTGATTACCACGTTGTCTAGGGTCGTAGGATAAGCGATCTAATAAATCGCTTATACCTCGAACCCGACCCAGTTTGGTCGATCATTAGGATCCGACCAAATACATTAGGTGACCATAGTAGGTAGGGAATAACCTTCCGAGGTTATACCCTATGGTCACATCGTTTAAGTAGTTGTATGATAGGTAGTTTATATGCCTTAGGTAAATTACCAGAATACCCTTTTCATACATAATTGGTAATTTAGCATATGTAACCTAAACTTTTGTCACGTAACTGATTATGTAACATGTTTAGGCATATAATACTTGTCATAGGACTAGTTAGGCGGTCCAAACGCGTTTCACGCGCACGACGCGTTAAAGTAGCATAAGCTTCCTAAACGGGTCGTAATGGGTCGTAAACAATTATGTTAAGTTTCATTTAGTATGCAGGCTTTGTTAAACCAAATGACACGAGTCTCTACACTCGTTTGGTTTACGAAACCTCATTCTATCCAATCTTCCGATTTAGGTCCGGTTTATTAACATAGTTACCTATATTAGGTGTCGTTTGATTCCGAGATCTATAGCATTACTTGGTGGTTATCTTTTGACAACTGAGCAATCTCAAGTGAGTACATAGACCCCTCTTTTACTGTTTTCCAAACTGTTTTGGGGTGGAACACATGTGCCTACTTGTTACTTTCATGCTTTCCTGTTTTCACATCATATACCGACTATGTTTGTTAGTACATTATAGTACATGATTTCATTACTTTTCTGCTATGTATGTTGACTGATAACATGCTAAGCACATTGATTTACATGACTTTTCTGCTATGTATGTTGACTGATAACATGCTAAGCACATTGATTTACATGACTTTTCTGCTATGTATGTTGACTGATAACATGCTTAGTACATTGTTTTACATGACTTTTCTACTTTGTATGATGACTTTGCATACTTAGTACATTGTTTTATACTGCATCTCTGTTGCATATGTTCCAGTAACATATGGACACATGGTTTTATAGCTCTACCCTGTATGTTTACTCTAGCATACTAGGTACATTATCTTCATAAAACATGCTTACATTTTGGTATGACATTTGGTTTGTTTAAACTATACTATACATTCATTAACACCGATCATGTCGCTCGGTAGTAGGTAGTGGTACCATAGGACTTGACAAATCCCGTTCCGGACATCCCAGGGAAAGGGGATGAAAGGAATGACCGAATCCGAATACATATTCTCTTGATAACTCACTTTTACATAGTTATCCGTCTGTCTCAAGGCTTGGATGTATGAATTTTCACAATACCGCATAAATGTTCATATTCAGTATAGCATGCATATATCTTACAAAACATAACTTTGATTTAAACCAAGTTTTACTTCAATACTTTGTTTTGTACATTTTTACTTATGGTTTAAGTAGTCTGAATTTTACTTACCATACATATCATTTTGGTTATACATTACTTGACTACTCTTGGACTATAGACATTTGACATGGATACTTGACATAGACATTTGACATGGATATTTGACATAGACATTTTGACATGATTTACATCTTGACATGAACATTTTACATTGTTTGGTTTGGTTTGATTAAGTGATTAAGTAACGATGCGTGTGTAATATGATACAAGCATGGTGGATACGCCGCTGGTACTTCCTATATATAAGTGTTTGTATGGTATTACATGTCGTAACGTTATTTGAATCATTTCAGTTTGAGACATAGAACATTTCATACAAATAACATACTTTTCACAAGACATTGATTTATAAACAACTTATCTTATACAAACACATTTTTCTTGGTTATTCATTTAACCTTACATTTATTTATACTTATCATCTGATCTTATCGTTTTTCAAATGATTTAAAAGACAAAGCAAATAACAAGGTTCATGACTAAACATTTTCTCAAACATAAGTCATGAATCTTATTTTCACAAAACCTATGTATCTCACAGGCATTTTTATGCTGACGTACCTATTTTCACATGTGTTTTTCAGGAACTGTTGCATAAGATGGTCAAGATACACATAGACAGACCTGGGCTTTAGTAACAATAAAAGATGCAAGACTAGTTAATTATGTTGTATTTATTTGTTTATTAAGACATTGTAACACTTTTAATCAATAAAACGAAACTTCAATTGCCATGGATTTGAAACATTAATTCTGTTACAACACTCCCCGATGTTTCCGCCACGTGTGGTATGTTCTACGTGGTCGGGGTGTGACACTAAGGATGACAGCATATCAACAAAGAATATCCAGAGCATATAACAAGAATATAAGGACTAGGAGATTTCGAGTTGGTGATTGGGTGCTAAGAAAGGCTTTTCAAAATACCACTAATCCTGCCGATGGCAAGCTAGCTCCAAAATGGGAAGGACCATATGAAGTTGAGTCAGAAGCGGGGAAAGGAGCATATAGACTCAAGAATATGGAAGGGGATATGCTACCAAGATCCTGGAATGCAATACACTTAAAGCTCTATTTCAAGTAAGAATAGAATGTAATTTCTATCTCAAGATGGTTTGAATTATATCTCTTTTAAATATGTTTGATTTGATTTGTTCTTTGAAACCCAATACTAACTTAAGCATCAGAGGGGAGTTAGCCAAGCTAACACCCACCTTAGTTTAAGGATGTTTTGTAGTATATGATCCAGGATATAGCTCCAGGATGCTCACTCAGGGTACTTCGGAATATTAGAGGATTGGCCCCCTCTCTCACGTTTAAGGGATCCCGGTCCCTTCACAGGTTTAAAGGTATTCACCTTTCTTCCGAATTGGGTTTAAACACCCCGCCTGGAGCGCAAGTTATTCGGGAATAGTTCAAGGTGGCGGGACCAGTCCATGTAAAAGTGGCTGACAATTTCGTTACTATTGGCTATATCCTGAATCCTAAAGGTATATGAGGATTGATCACCCTCTCTCACGAAAGGGTATTTTCATACTCTCTAAGGTTTAAAGGTTTTCACCTTTCTAAGTCTTGGAGTTTATACACTCCCGCCTGTAGCGCATGAAAATTTGGGATTTTCCCCAGGATACAAGGGATTCATCCCCAATATATTTTTTGGGTTTTACCCTGTAACATGAAGAATTGTCTACACAATGGGAACTGATATCCAAAGGATTTCTAAGTATTTGAAGGCATTGTACACAGGGGACATTCCCACTGAAGCAATGGTGTAAAGCTCAAAGGATAAAGCTCGGACCTAATACACTAAGTGTCTCAGACAGGGGACATCTTCATTGGAAGAGTTGCAAAGGGATTGAAGTTTGAGAATAGGGTTGTACCCAATTCTTGGTATGATCTTTCCTTTGTAAACGTTATTTAAGTTTTTGACAATACTATGTTTGACAAAAGGTCAAACATCCTGATTAGGATAAATTCTCGGGATATATTCTCAGAATATTTTTTCAAAATACTTCTCAGGATATTTGATTAAAATATTTGAAACTGATACTAGTTTGAATTTTTGATCATTCAAGTATTATCAAAACAAGTTTTGGAAAAGTGGACTGTCTTTCACTCTTTAAAAAGCTTTCTACAAAGTTGAGCGAATTTTTAGGAGTCCTATCTAATAAAAGTTTTCATAATATACATTAAGGAATGCATAACGAAAATTAAGAGGCAACAACAAATAAGTCAAAAGCAAGTTATATTATTAACATGTCAAAAGTTGTGCTTTTGGTTTCACCTCAAACCGAGGCCCATCCGCCAAAAGCACGATTAGTTTTTACCATATCTACGTAATGGTTGAAGGTTTTATCTCAAAATGAAACCTGTCCACCTTCTACCGTTACGACATTCAAAATAGGTTATACTAACTGATGACCAAGGGCTTCATCCTGAAAACCCAAGACCCATCCACCTTTGGTCATCATATTGTTCTAATGCCGGAAATATAAATTGTTCAAAAACAGGAAAAGTAAATTGTTTACACAACCACAACCATGAAATTTAAAAAGTGGGCTCCGGCCTTGGCACATATATCCATCATCGCCCACTTCGCCGCCTAAGAAGCGGCACCTTCTTGATCAGCAACCTCTTTCCCAGCATTTGCACCAGCATCAGCCTCAGGATTCTTCTCGGCATCATCACCAGCATTGGCCACTTCCTCTGCCGCCTTAGAAGGATCTTCCCCAGCATGCTTTGCAGGATGAGCGACGGGATGACCTCCAAGATCCTGTAGTTTCACTTCCCAAGCCTTCACATTCCAAGAGGGGCTTTCGAAGCCCAAATCCCTGGCCTCGTAAGCCATCCTTAACCTGGCTTGGAGAAGAGAGATGACCACGGATTCTTTGAGACTGTCCCGATATGAACTCATTTCCTGCTGGTATTGGAGAAGGGCGGCATCTAGTTTGGCTTGAGCATCCTCATTGGCTTTGTGGAGGGCAGCTTGGTGTTCCTGGGTCATTGCCTTGTATTTGTCCTCATAATGCTGGGACTTGGCAACTGCAATTGTTCCTTGATCAGCAATGGTGGCTTCAGCTTTTTCGAGCCTGATCTCTAGCATCTTATTAAGCCCGCAGGCGTCTTCATACAAATGCATGAGACGTTCCAAGCCCTGCAGTTAAAGATACAGGTATCAGTATAAAATGAACAGGATAATGACTAACATGCATGTTCAGGATATTGAAAGGGAATTTTTACCTGCTTGAGGAATGAAGTAGCTTCATTAAACCCATGATTCTCAAGAGAGAATGTCTCAGAGGCAGCTGGAGAATCCATTTCTTTCCTCTTCCGGGAACTAGAGACCCGGGTCCTGGATACCGGAGGAGCTTTAGTAGTCTTTGAAGTGGCGGGCTTCGGTGTGGCAGATGGCTTCAGCTTAGGTTCTTGTTTGACAAGTACAAGGCTGGAGTAACTATCCAACTCGTCAAGTTGGAAGCCTTCGAGGTTAATAAATGGCACTACATAAGGGAAGATGTTTTAGGCTTATTATACCTCTAAAAATAATAATCAATTTAATATAAAGATAATTCCTGAAAATATGCTTACCAGACATATTGGAGCTTGATCTTTGACTTGAGCTTGTGACTAGCAGGTTAAAGGTTCTTTCACCTTCTGGAAGCTTGTAGATCTCTTTTATTCTTCCTTCTGATTCAGCACTAGGGGGAGCTAGTTCCTTGAAGTTTGCTGCAAGAAAGAAAATAAACACATCAGGATATTGGTTCAGGATGGAGGTTCGGGATATGATTAGGGATATTCCTAAAAGCCTAAATCCTACCAGAAGTCAACCATCTGTTAGGAAGGTCAAAACCCTTATTAATGGAGTCTCTTTTCACAAAAAAGAATTTTCTTGTCCACTTATCCTCGTTCTTGGTAGCTTTGAGGATGAGAGGATCTTTGGAAATTGAGAATAGAAGGAATCGGCTGGAACCATGAGATCTTAAGCGATAAGCCTTTGGCAAATCCTCGATGCACAGGTCGGGCATATGGCGAGCCTTAATTCCTTCCAAGGTGACTAATATGCGCCAAACCATGGGCATGATTTGGGCAAAGCTTAGGCCAGTAAGTTCGAAGAAACGAGAAATAAAAGGTGAAAACGGGTATTGAAGTCCTATGGAGAAAGGGTAGGCAAAGAAGCAGACCCATTCGTCGGAACAAAAATCCGATCGCACCTCTCGGTCGAATGGATGGAAGATTGTCCCGGCGGGAAAGGCACCGGAAGCTCGTAGGGCCGCGATGTCAGAATTATCGAAAGAACACACCTCTTTTGAAGGTTTCTGAAGCAAATTCTGTTTGTGGAAGGTGGAAACAGAATCCGCCATTTGTGATCTAGTACGGGTAGCCATGAAGGATCACAATCGGAAGAACAGGAGATATAAAGAAGGAAAATAGAAAAGAGAGAGAGAAAAGTATCTGATATTTGGTTGAGGATAAAGATAAATTGTAATGGGACGACCCTCGGTTAATAAAGGCTAAATGTAGGGGGTAAAGAGTAAATAACGCCTTGGAAGTTGCACATTGTCATTTCAAGGGTCTCATCATATTGATTGCCTTAATTGGTGAGATAAAACTTTTAAAATATATCCGTTGGATTGGTATACCAACAGATATATTTGGGGACAATTGTTATGGGTCATTTTCTGAGCGTACATATCTTGATCAATATCCTGCTTTTAATTGTTTATTTGTGATCAGGATACTGGACGGGGATATTGCTAACATGTTGGGCGATATCCTGAGGAATATTTAATTAACCACGTGCAGGTTAAAGGCTGGGGTTCGCTAACGGTCAGATGGACTTCTTCTCCTCAAGACTCGGGCATGTTTGTTATGGGAAAGACGTTGAACCCGAAAGACTAGGTCCACAACGTTCGAGTGAGGAATATTCGTTGGATCCCGGTTATTTAGGATAGTTTGTTATATTTGTTTTACTATAAATAGATGGGGCCGGATCAGATTAAGGCACTCAACTTTCACATTTTCAAACACTTTATCTCTAGCTCACTGCAAACACTACACACAACACTTGTATTCGAATTACATTGTAACACATAGTTGATCCGCACCACATCCTGCACTGTATCCTGATATTTGAAGCAATAGAAGAACAAGGCAGCTGCTATTGTCAGCTCCTGAGGTTTTATGCCGGCGATCTAGATTGATCAAGGGCTTTCCTCGTACATCACGCGTCAACCTTTACTTTTCTGCTTATTGTTTGATCATAGATACAACTCTATATCTTGAGCCGTATCCTGAAACTGTTTTTATAACTAACTTGGTTAACATAATTTTCACACATAATTTTAGCACACTACCTCACTTAACTAATTTGATCACTAAATTGCTTCGGTAATTTTTGACCAAAACACACAGGTGGATCAAAATTAAATGGAAACAGTAGTTCAACAGACTTTAGGCATCTTAAGCTTGCGAGACTCTTTATTGATGCTAGGAGTAGCCAGCCTAGTTCGCGTAGTACCTGCACTTAACCTTTTTGGGAAAATACGTCAGCTTACACTGGCAAATACAATTAACTGACTCATTTTAAAAAGGGTTGATAAAATTGATTTAAATGCACGTGGCACAAATATCTTTTATAACTTGGGATAATTATTGAAATATATAAACTTGTAAAAGAATTACATGTTCGTTATGCGTTCAGTAGCCCGGTTCGTGCCGGGTTAAAGATCAATAGACACACCACATTATTCATTTATGCACTAACGAGTGTACGCCTACACTCCGCGCTTAGGTCGTGGCCATTTCGTAAAATGATGCCAAGGATATTCGGGACATGGTCATTAACCCCCCAAAGGTGTTTAAGCAAACAAAACATATTTTTAAACGGGTCATCTCGATAATACTTAACCACCAATCGATTAAGGTCGAATGCCCGACCAAGCGGTATTTTATATACCGTACCCCAAGCCCGTATAAGGGAAAATAAGTTAAAAGTATTTACCTTTGCAAGTATAATTCACAATTAGAAAATGCGGGTAGCTTTTACCGGGTTTCCTATTCTGGAACAAAGGTTTATAATAACCTATTAGAATCCTAACGGCCTTTAGTTAAGCTTAAGCTTAGACCGGTTAGTTTTAAAGATAGCTACGGTTTAAACGCACGATTAAGCGAAGACCAGAATAGAATGTGATTTAAACCTGACAAGTTTGAAGACTTGTTTAATATGGGTAATTTAAACACATTCTGGATTTGGAGATAAAAACGATAAGGTTTGACCCGTTTCGGCTAATTTATGCAAACTAGTTACATAAACCGAACCGAACGCGCAAGAAGCGTAACGGGTGACCACGAGAGTCATTTACAAGTTTCTAGGTTAATATGCCTCAAATATGTTGTGACATCAGTAAGATATCTTTTATTATGCCCGAAACAAATTTAAACACAAACTATGCCTCGTAGGGGCATTTTGGTCATTTACAAGGTTATAAAAGAGTTTAGGTATTTTCCTGGGTTACAGGTCTGATATCATTAGTAAAAATACTTAATTTACTAAGTTATAACAGTAGGGTGTTGCATATATGTGAAATTTATGAATTATAACCAAACTATGCACCTTAGGGGCATTTTGGTAATTTCACATAAGCCGAAAAGCTCAAAACTGAAGTCTGAGTTAAAAAACTTTTGCTTACTGTTAAAATATTATAATTTACCTAAAATATCAGTAGGTATCAACCTTTGTATGTTTAAAATAGTTTTAGTACATACTATGCGTTAAAAACGCTTAAAAAGGGGATTAGAAGCCGTTTCCGGGTTCTATATAGAAAGCTGATATTTTTATTATCCCAGAAGGTTTAAAATAATTTATTTATCATATGAAATCAGTAGCAAAAGGTTTGGGGTCAAAAAGATATGTAAAACTCATTTTATAGCCCAAAAGGGCAAAACCGACAATTACCGAATTAAGCTTATAACTCTAAGTTATGCTCAGCATAAAATTAATTAAAAATATTCAAAAATTCCAAAATAATATATTACATCAGTGGGTAAAGAGTTTGATATCAAAAAGTGGGTTTAAATAGGCTATATGATAATTAGGTCGTTTAATCCCTAAAGACACTTTCTAATTACGCTAATGAGCATAACTCACAATCTACACCTCAAACTGATGTCAAATTTTGGGTGCAAGTTTATAATTCAGTAACTAAGGTTTCTACTCTTTTACATTTTAAAAAATCACGTTTTATGGTGAAAAGGGCATAATTGTCAACATATGAGCAATTAACAGAATCATGCATATTAATCGGATAACTAATGAACTATGGTGTATAATCACATGGGGGATATACTAGCATGTAACGTAGTCCAATTAAAGCTCTAAGGCATTTCCAAAACATGCTTAAACGGTTCAGAACAGAAAGTCAAAGCTAAAGTCAAATTATGCGACTTTCGGTTCCGAACCGGGTCTCTACTGAAAATTGTCGGGTTGAACATGTTTAGACATGTTCTTACATTAATTACCAAGTTATATTAATGATCAAACAGGTTGTATGGGTTCTACATTTCTAATTATGCATAAATTGGAAATTAAGCATTCTATTGACTTTTTAATAACAAGTTTGACCCGACATTTGACCTAGTTAGAGTGGGAATCAGAGGGTGCCCTTTTAAGGGTTTATTGCCCACATGATTACCAACTGACAACTACATTCAATTCGACTAATCACTGGACCATCAATGATTAATCGTTAAGTCAACCGTTAATTACTACGGTTTGACTTTTAAGCTAAAACTAAGTAAAAACTCAACTAAGAAAGGTTAGGCATACTTACTGAAGTCCTATGCATGATTAGGAAGGCTTAGTGTTGGTGCATGGAATGTCTGTTGACTTCGTCTGCATTAAGTCTTGTGTCTAGATATGTTGAATGAACACACATTAGGGTTTTATATGTATAAACTTGTGTATTTCGCTTGAAAGGGTTTATGTGTGTTTCCAGCTAAATCAACATTGAAGATTTAGCTTGAAATGGTTCAAGGGAAATCATGATTTAGCTTGAAATGAGTTCACGCGAAATCATGATTTAGCTTGAAATGGTTCTAGCGAAATCAACAGTCTATAAATAGGTTGATGTGTGTGTCATTTGTAGAGACTTGGTCATTGTATGTGAAACGAAGTGCTGCCGGTTTTGTATCAGAAAACATTGTACAAGCACAAAAATCAATCAGAAAAGAAAGATTAAAAGGAAACTAGCTGTTATGACTTTGTTTACGTTGATTCCGCCTTCGTACTCAAAGATGAACTGCCTTAACTGACGTTTCAAGGTCGTAGAATGGTCCAACAAGTGGTATCAGAGCTCAGGACGAGGAGTTCATACCATAGCAGCTTGATATTACCGGATTCTCTTCTTTCTACTCATTTCTTTTTATACTTTTCTGATCTGAACGAGTTCCAACGGTCGAAATGGTCTGATTTTTGAGTATATTGTGTAAAACTTAGTTTTAACAAAGCCTACAAAGATTCGGACTAAAATTCAGATTAAAACTTGTGAAAAATGTACTAAAACAGGATTTCGCTTGAAAGTGTTCGAAGTTAAAGGTCGATTTCGCTTGAAAATCAGAAGATTTCGCTTGAACGGTTCAAGCGAAATTGAGTTGTTAGATTTCGCTTGAATCATTGAACTTGTATTTGGGGATTTCGCTTGACAAGTTGAAGCGAAATTGATCTCTTGGATTTCGCTTGAATATCTTGGGCAGTTGAAGCGAAATAGTAGATTTCGCTTGAAAACAGTTTGGATCAGATTTCGCTTGAGTGTATACTTGTGATTTCGCTTGAACAGTTTAAAGTGCTGATTTCGCTTGAAGTTGTTTACTCTTCAAGGAATTTCCCTTGAACTTGCTGTTTTTTCAAAAACTAAAAATTTGTCTAAGTGACCTTGGTAATTCACTGTTAAGTATTCAGTCCGTTTGAACTGATTGTTTGTTTGTTTGTTTGCAGGTGATTCGAGGTGATTTACAAAGCACAAATACCAAGAATTCAAAATATTTGACGAACTGGAAAACACTAAACTTGAAAGAATAGACAATTGGACTTGTTGTTCTCCTTTTGAGAAAAAAGAGGTTTTGGTTGAAAGATTTGAACATTTTATGTGTAGGAAATATGAGAATTTTAATGATACATATAAGCGATATGAAGATTTACATAAAAGTTTTGAAATGTATTACTTAACGATATCAGATGCTGAAAAGATATCTAAGTTTGCAGATGCGTTACCTTCAGATTGGGATGAATTTTTGGGAAAATTGAAAAAGATTCTAGGTTCTCAAAATTTGGTTATTATGATTTCATCAGAGAGATTAGAAAACGCAATGATGAGAATGAAGAGAAAAAGAAAGAGTTGTTAGAGAAATTAAAAAGAAGCTCAAAATGGTTAAATTTGGATGTGTTTCTTGAAATCATCAAAAGAATTGAAAATGGTATTGATGTAAGGAGAAAGATGAAATATGATCACAAGAGAGGTTGTTTTTTAAATGAAGATTTGAATCCTGCTGATATGGTTAAAATTTTTCTTGCAGGAACATCAAAGATTGAAGAATTCAAGAAAAATGAAACTTCAAAATATGAAGTTGTGTGCTCAAAATGCGAAAAATCCGAAGCAGAAAATGTCAATCTCTTGAAAGATGTGGAGAATTTGACATTGGAAAACAAAGCTTTGAAAGACGAGAAGAAATCTGATGATGAACAGATTTTGGATTTGCGCTTGAACTGCGAAAAACTAAAATCTGAAAATGACAAATTTTTGAAGACTATTGAGAGTTTGTCATTAGAAAACAAAAATTTTAAAGAAAAAGAAAATATTTTTGAAAATGAAAAATTAAAATTTGAAAAAGATTTTCAAAGTCAAATGAAGATTTTAGAAGATGAGAAATCTGCCATTTTTAACAATAATCTTGAAAAACAGATTGAAATAAATTCTCATCTTCAGAAAATCATTCGACTTGAAAATGAAGCTGAAATTGCTCGGAACAAAATTTCTGAGTTAGAGAATAAATTGAAAGGTTTTGTGACTTCGGCACCATATTTGTGTCCAAAACCGATCAATTTAGTTCCAATAAGTGACAATGTCACAAATTTTGACAAAGTCAAAATTGAAGATTGTGATGAAATATCTGATGATGAAAAAGAAAAGAAAAGAAAAATATTTTTAGATTTACAAGAAAATTTAAAAATATTGTTTTGCAATCTACTGAAACATGTGAATGTTCTAAACAAAAACCTGTTAAGAAGAGTGTAGAACATAAACAAAAAGATAAAAATTTGAAAAATCCTAAAAATGAAAATAAAAGCTCATCAGATAAGTCATCCAATCATTTTGAAAAATCACAAAAATCTAAAAATGAAAACTCACAAAATGTTGGTAATAAGTGGTGCAGGTTTGACCATAGTGCTCAAAAGCCAAATCCAGCTAACAAGAGAAGATGGGATGAAGATTATTCAAGGACAAATCATTACAATGATAGAAAACAAAGAAATGGTGATTACCACAAGGCAAATCAATGCTTTGATCTAAGTGTGTGGTATGAAGACGGTGTTCAGTATGAAAGTAGTGAGAGGTATGATAACAGAGTGTGTTACACTTGTGGCTATCAAGGACACATTGCTGTTAACTGCCAAGTCAGAGATTCGAAACAAGAAGATGCTATGAATGCCACATCAGAGGATACATTGCCAGAGATTGCCCAATGAGATCAAAAGGAAGATCGAGGGCTGAATCTTAGAAAATGGGAAAGAAATCAGTCAATGTCAAGACCAAAGAACAGAAAGTTCAAGAACCAAAAGTTCAAGAACAGAAAGTTCAAGAAAAGAAAATTAAGCTTTCACAAGGGCAGAAAGACAGACTGGGGAAGAAAAGGAAGAAGGCGAGAGAGTATCTGGAAAGGATTTTGTCCTCGGATAAAACTGGTAATCCGAGAAAAAGTTCTGATGAATTGCTTTCCCCAACTGCAAAGGCAAGCAAAACGAATTCATCAAATACAAATCTGAGGACAAACGGGAAAGAGAAAAGGAAGTTAAAGAAAGAAAAATTAACTATGCAAAATGATAATCAATCAAAGAAAGTTAATTTTTCAGACAAAATTTTGATCAAGGTTTTCGAATATAAAAGAGACCGTGAAAGTTTATTCATTTCACAGGCTAATAAATATGGAAAACCTAGATCTAGTAAGAATTGGGTACCAATGAAGGTTGGCGATGAATTTGTTTCTTCAAAAACAAAGGAGCCACGTGTTGGCGATGAATCTGATGTCTCAAAGTCAGACAAGCCACCATCAGGCAATGCATCTGACAGGTCAAAGTCAGACAAGCCATGTGCAGGCAATGATTCTTGTTCATTAAAGCCAGAGGAGCCTAGTGTTGAGGTAAAAACTGTCATACCCAAGGCTGGTCAGGCTTGGGTGAATCTTTTCAAATAGAAAAACCTGGCTTGCCGGAGTTCCCAGGTTGGTAAGTGTGGAACAGGAATCGGCATCATTCTTGAGAAATTCACAAGACGTTAACTGTGATATTTCGATTTACAAGTGGTAAATCAGGGACATTAAGTTGTACTTGATTTTTTACTAGTGTTTGTTGTTGACAAGGGTCTTATTTGTTAAATCTTTCAAAATGGTTAAAGAAGAACAATGTGATGAAACCCCGAATTTGTGAAATGACACATAAAACTAATTTTCCGGAAAAACCATTTGATTAAAACAAACTTAAGTGTTTTGAAATCTAAATGGGAAAATAGTTTGTTGTCAGGGGGAGTTCTGATTGTTTATGCAAAGTGGATGGCGAATTGAAGTGATTCGATATCAGTTTGTCACTTTCCTTGTATAGTTTGTTTTCAATTAGAAAATTTGAAAATGTCAAAAACATTGAAAAATCAAAAATGAGTCTTGTTGTGAAAAGAGGAAATGATAGTAAATCAGTAGACAATCACAGCATGCTAAAGATTTGGAAAGTTAAAAAGTGATAAACGGTCTCACTAATGATGTGTCAGTAGGTTTTTGCACATTTAGTAGATTGTGACGAGATATAAACCTAAATTTCAAACTTGCTTATATCGTGGGTAACATCTCTCGGATATATGGGTAACCCCCGAAATCTTGTTTGAAAGGTCTCGTATTCTGATATACTAGGTTTTTATACTCAATGATGTCTGGGGTATTATTCCGGGACTTCTGCTGAACGGTAGTTCTGACCTAGTCCTCGAATAATACTTTCTGCAAATGCTTGAAACATAGCATCACCCTCAGCATAAATGATAAGACAATAAAATTGCTTAGCAATGCTGTTGTAAAAAAGATCCTCTAAAGGGGACACACCCAAGTTGAGTCATGATCTCTCTGCTGAACGGTAGTTCTGACCTGAGCTCTCATGATTCTTTATAAATTATTAACCCCTTACAGATATCATTGATGTTATACTTACCTGTAAGACTGAATATTGGGATCTGGATACGAGAGTATATTCTGAGGTGGGACACGCGATTAAGTTTAAGTATCTAAGACATTAAATTCATATCTCGAAGCAGTTGAACTTTGTGTGAAAATTTAAGTGGACCAGTATACTGACAATCAACGTGAATCGTTTAGAACTTAAAATGATTAAAGCTTAACGGTGCTTGTGATTTGTCTCATGAACTGATATGATCCTCTTACACAAACTCACCAAAAATATTGTTTGTACATATTTCTTTACTGCATTTCTCTAAAAACAAAATTCAAAAAGATTTTCGACAACTTATGTTAAAGAGCTGATATTCAAAATTCCAAGTGCTAAACATGATGAATTGGGTTGGAAGAATATGTTGATATCTTTGAATGTTATATACAAATGTTTTGAAAGATTGAGGGGTTAGTTAATCAAGGTCATTCACTTGAACTTGATGTAACTTTACAGATTGATGAATGAATGATGTCTACCAGTAAGTTTGTTAAATTCAAATGTTATAAATTTGTGAAACTTATGGTGAGGTAGAGGATGTGCAGGGTAACAGGTTTTGGACTTCATCATTCCCATGGAAGCTAAATGTTAAAGCTTGAACCAGATATCTCAGATTCTAGCATATCAAGAGGAGGAGTCTGTGAAAGGGGGAGTCTGGATCAACAGTCAAAAGGGAAGATGGAAGTTAGATTCAGGTTGTGATTCTAAACCTGTGAAGAATGTTTATGATGTGAAGACAGAGAGTTGGAGAAAAGACCAAGACAGAAGACTCAGGAGCTGAAGACTTCGTCAACATCCAAGGGGGAGTCTGTTGGTGCATGGAATGTTTGTTGACTTCGTCTGCATTAAGTCTTGTGTCTAGATATGTTGAATGAACACACATTAGGGTTTTATATGTATAAACTTGTGTATTTTGCTTGAAAGGGTTTATGTGTGTTTCAAGCTAAATCAACATTGAAGATTTAGCTTGAAATGGTTCAAGGGAAATCATGATTTAGCTTGAAATGAGTTCAAGCGAAATCATGATTTAGCTTGAAATGGTTCAAGCGAAATCAACAGTCTATAAATAGGTTGATGTGTGTGTCATTTGTAGAGACTTGGTCATTGTATGTGAAACGAAGTGCTGCCGGTTTTGTATCAGAAAACATTGTACAAGCACAAAAATCAATCAGAAAAGAAAGATTAAAAGGAAACTAGCTGTTATGACTCTGTTTACGTTGATTCCGCCTTCGTACTCAAAGATGAACTGCCTTAACTGACGTTTCAAGGTCGTAGAACGGTCCAACACTTAGGGTCTGCTCTTAAGCTCCAGGAAGCTCCAGAAATGCAGAAGTGAGGTGTGATCAAAATGGTTGCAACAAGGGCCTTTATATAGTGTTCAAAATCTCATAGATTGTTGACACACAAGCCTAGCAATGATCCCAGATGATTTACAAGTGCTCCTAGGGTCTACAAACATGTAGGGGTCGTCCAAAGAGGTGGAAAAACGTTTTTAAGTCGGTTACAATGCATCTAGGAGACATCACCCAAAGTTTTCGGAGTCAGAAGACCCCTTGCGGCACGCGTAGGTCTCCATAGGGAGCCTCGCGTCGCGCGACGCCCCATCTGAATCAAATCAAATTTTTGATTTTTTGTGTTTAGGTCCTTGGTCCATATAAACTTTGTTTCGACTTTATTTCTTGCATTTTGAACCCTCCAACTTGACTTATAAGGGCTTCAAGACATATACCCACTTTGTTAAGTCCTCGGTTAACTTTATTGTCACCCGAAAAGTCATAAACTTCATCGTTGACGCTTTTAACCCCTCGTATACGAATTTGATCATAACTTTCTCATACGATATTGAAACTTTATGAAATTTTTATCATGCATTCTAGTGAGCATAATTTATCGTTACAAAGCTTCGGGTTTGCTAAAAGGTCACTCAGAGGTATAACTTAAACATGTTGACACATTTAACCCCCGTTAGTTTGTAATCTCTCACTTTCCTCCATATTTAGCTTCGTATGATCCATGATTTATTCGTTTGAAGGTATAAACATCATGAAGGGTTATTGTAAAGTATATTTATTCACAGTTGACATTTTGAACCCGTATGTTCACATACCTTCCTTGTTTGTCAACTTTAGTCCTTCTAGAACATTCTTTCACACGTTCAAACCTATGACACGTGTCAACACATTATAGGATGTGAATTTTCAAGGTGCTACAATAAGTGGCATATACGTTTAAAAGATAAGAAGAAGAGGATAAATAAGAAGTAATTTAAAGTAGAATGCAAGTAGTTTCGAGCAAAACGTGAAAATAAGGCTCTAAAACTATAGACTAGGTAAAAGCATTCCTACTTTTCCTAATTCCCTATAGGTATGGCTCTGATACCAATCTGTCACACCCCAACCGATGGCGGAAACATCAGGATGAGACAAACAAATTGCTCAAATCATCATAACACTATGTGACAATATAAACTAAACTGAATTTCATAAATTGCTTAAATATAATACAAGGAATCAACATAAACAACATTGTTTCGAATATACAACAACAAAATAGTTTAATCTAAGTGTGTTTCTAAGTCCACTTAAATCTTGTTTCTTCACTTATCATCATCTTGTCTATCATCCTGCAACATGTATTAAAATATATCAACAAAAAGTTGGCGAGTATACAAGTTTGATACATAGTATAACATAGAATAAAATTGTTTAACGTGCTCGTATCCAACATGAACAACAATATGCAACTTACTAGTACACTGAGATTGTGTAACAATATGTTCAAACCCAAGAATCCAATGCGTTAAAATAGCCTATCCCATAGTATCGCGGGAGGTAACATGTTTAACTTAACAATACCCCAAGTCTCGTGGGCGGTGCATTACTCCTATAGCGCTATAATTGTTAAGGTGGGCTAGCAAAGTTAATGAGCATATATCAACACAAATAGTTTACGTAGCATACGAGATTAACAAGCATCAAATCGTTCAAAGTTTCACTACCAATAGTCTAGCTGGTGATTAACATTTTTCAATATGGATAGAGTGTGATTCAAATAGTTTCAAGTGTTTTCGTGTTTTACATAGAATACATGTTGCACCCAAAAGTGTTTAAAAGTAAAATGGGTTTGAGTATACTCACAAAATTGCATGTGCTTTTTGATTATCCAAGTGTTGACGAGTAATGGAATTAGGGGATTGAAAGTATACGGATTGGAGTTCAAGGTATGCTTAAGGTCGGAATTTGGAATTTAAAAGTACATGGAAAATAAATATATGAGAAAATAACCATCTAGCTCATAATACTCATTCTTGACACTATGAAACCCATAGGGTTTGAATGTTTTCATGGGTTAAAGTACCCATTAGAATCGTGACGGGTATTATGTTTTTAGGTGGTGTAGCCTACTATTTTGACAAATAACCATTAGGTTATCATCAAAAGTTTGGTTATTATAAGTACTATATATTTTTATACTATATATTAATAGGTTATAGTCTACAAGAATGTCATATAAGTCAAGCATGAGGTAGGAAGATAAATATTCCATTTAGGAACCTATTTGTGTTTCCTACAAGTCATGCATAAGGTAGGAAGATGAATCTTCCATTTAGGAACCTATTTAGTTGTCACCAATACACAAGTTGTCATAAGACAACAAGGATGGTCATGAACATACATGAAATAATTGAAATAGACTAACTAATTAACTAAGAAAAAACATCAAGTGATGTGTGGATTTGTAAGTAGGATTGCCCAAGCTATCCAAATAATCACACATATTCAAGTTCAAGACTTGTTCATCACTTGTGGGTTAAAACCCTTTTAAAACAGAAAGTTTTGAGGCTTAAAACCTATGGATTTGTATGTTACGACCTTGTTTTTAAGCACACATAATCATAGTCTTGATTAGTGGCATAAGGACATATGAATGTATAAGTAAAACATAAGATTAAAGAATGTTTAACAAAGTTTTCTTCCAAAACAGAAAGATGGACCTCAAAAATGGGATGTTTCACCATGTATTTCCATGGGAAACCTTCTGATAACAATCCTAGAGGTGTTCCACACTTTGTAGAGGAAGAAGAAGTGAAAAAGGATGAAAGAAAGGTGAGTTTTGACTCACTTTTGCACTTGAAAGTTCCCGCCTTGAATTTGATCTTACAATAAGATTTAGCTACTGATTTGAAGTGTTTAGAGTGAGGATTAGTGAGTTTGCAAAGGAGAAATGAGGGTTAGGAGTCTTGTATTTATGGTGGGTGAGGTTAGGGGAGTGTTTAATGAGATTTAGAAGCCAATTGGTGGAGAATGGAGGTGGAGGTTGGAGCTATAAATACAAGATTCAAAATTTACATTTTAGGGTGGAGGTTGGAGCCAAAAATTCAGATTTAAAACGTGGGTTTTAGGAGGGGTTTGGCTTTTTGTCACAAATGGTCCCTCAAGTTTGATAAGTATGCGATTCGGGCACCAAAGTTAGGTTTTAGGGTGTTTTCGAGTGCTTTTCACTTATTTTCAAGCGTGTAACAAGCATACAAGTATCTTAAACTTAATAGTGATGTAAAGTATGTCCATGTGTGTGGAATTATGTAAAACAAGTATCGATAATGCCGGTTGTAACACATAGTTGTCGGTTGTGGCACAAAATGCAAGTATAGGCGATTTACGATCTATAACACATAATTGCAAGTATAATTAATATGTCGAAGGTGGTTACAAGTATAATATGATGTATTATGATGTATAATAAGTATTGGAATCATTAATTGTTGGTTAATCACAAGTATTGCACGTAAACGCGTTGAAAGTCGGCTAGTTGCACGTATCCTCACATAATTTCGAATTAGGGTTCGTTGCATGCGATTACAAGTATAAATTGAACATAACAAGTATAAATGGAACATAATTGATATAAATATGGCTTTCATTATGATCGGTGTCTCGGATTACAAGGTTTCAAAACGAAATACGATTATAAGGAATACAAGTTTCCAAAAATAGAATTACATGACAACTTTCTAATTAAGGAAAGTTACGAAAAAGCGTAGCGTTATAGTTAGTACCCAAAGGTGTTACATTAATAAAATTAAAAAGAATGGAAGGGTACTTTAGTCATTATATTGATAATTTTGGTGTTAGTACCCAAAGGTGTTACAAAATTGAAACCATAAAACGTAAACCTGTTTAAAAAAAGTTAGTACCCAAAGGTGAAACTAGCTATTAACCACAGGGTGGTCCATCTGTGTAATTAACTCTCTGTAAATATAAAGTTGGATATGTGTTACTATCATATCTTATCTTATCATTTTTTTCCATCCAACTCTCTCAATGACCTTAAATAAGAAATGTTTTATAAATAAAAATCGTAAATTAATCCAATTTTAATATTATTAATTTCTAATTTTACACATTTATGACATAATATATTAATCATTAATTATGAAATATTTATTTATCATATATAAACCAGTAACTTAGATCTTCATCTTGTTATAACTAATTATTAATTAAATCCGCATAGCAATTATTAATAAGAATAACAATCTAATTTATAACATACCAATAAAATTATTTTCATTTATTTTAAATTAATGCTATATTTAACCGCAGAATAAAATAAGTAATATTATTTATACATTATTAGATGTAATTTAATTCGTAATTTATGTCATATGAAGAATCTATATATTTGTGTACTACATATTTTTCACTATTCAACATATGTAATACACGGGTTATTGTGGTATTTTAGTGTTACAAATTAACATACGGTGGTTTTTGTGATAAATTCAAGTTAGTTGTAAGAACTGTTATATGGTAATAAAAATAAGTTAGTTATATAAAGTTTTTACAGATTATATAATCATATTATTTATATGGTTAATATTTTGGTAATACTGTATGTAACATATAATTGTAGTTTTCTAATAGCTTTTAAGATCTAAAAATTTATGAATTTAAAACCTAATGACTTTTTTAAAACTAATTATAAATTTAAAATCCAATAACCTTTTTAAATAAATTAGTCTATCAAGAAACAATAACCATTTAAAAAAAAATAGCGCATCTTAACAAATAGGGGGAGACCACAACATCAATGCGGTGGTGGAGCGTGGTGTCAAAAAGGGATGTTAACCACAAGACGATAGCGGTGGAGGCTTGAGAGAGGGTTACGACAGTGATTATTAAGAATTGATTCAACACTCTCATGTGTGTGAGTTGTCCTTTGATTTAGTATGTAGGTGTGTTTATCTTGATACACCGGTATCTAGTATTGTTCGAATAAGTTTGAATGGGTCTAGGTTGTTATTTAGTCCGAGTCATGTAATTAACATTAGTTTATTGTTGGAGTCTGCCTATTTATATTTCATTGTTGAGTCTTGTTTATCATTCACTTTCAAAGCAATAATCAAGTTGAGTTATATGTTCAATTCGATCTAAATTTAAGTTTCTATGAGGTCATTATTAGTTCTAATACCATCAGTGGTATTAGAGGTTGAGAGAGATCCTTTCTAGTCAATCCTTCAATCAACATGCAATCTTCAATGGTTGATTAAACTAGTACCCTTCCTATTGCCCCTAGTTTGATTCCATTGTTCGAGGCAGGGGGTATAAGCATTGAAGCATAAGGATGATGATGATTCTGAAATCAAGAAGTCTATGGGAATTGGTTGATCAAGGTGTTAATGAAACAGAAGCATATCAAGGCAAACTCAAAAACTCTAGAAAGAAGGATGCTCATGACATGGTTGTAATTCAATAAGTTGTGCATGATCAACTTTTTTCTAGAATTGAAATGGCTGAATCATCTAAAGAAATTTGGGAAAACTTAAAAATGGAGTACTAAGGTGACACACAAGTTAAGGTTATCAAACTTCAGCATTTGAGAAGGGATTTCGAAAACTTGGCTATGAAAGAAGGAGAAACTGTGAGTGAGTTTTACTCAAGATTAATGGCTATAATTAGTCAGAAAAAATCATACGGGGGAAGTTTCTGATCAAGTGATTGAGGAGAATATTTAGCATAGTCTTACTCCTAAGTTTAACTACATTGTTCGTTCAGTTGATGTTTCCTTTGATCTTATTAAACTCTCACTAGTCAAATTGATGGGTTCTCTACAATCTCAAGATGAGAGGATAAATAGCCGAGTAAAAGATTACTTAGAAAAAGGTAGAAGAACATGCACTACAGGTTGTTCAAGCAAGTATTCGACCAAGTTATTCAAAAGGAAGAGGACGTGGATCCTTTAGAGGTCGTGGTATAGAGAGATCTATTGATAGAAACTATGTTCCACAATGTTACACCTGTGATGTCGTGTGAATTCGGTGTATTAATTTAATTATATTGAGCACATCTAAGTGTGCTAAATTAATAACTTAGGAACATGATTATCTAGTTTTAAATTTATAAAAACGAGTTTTATTTAAACTAAATACACACAACTTGTAGAGAACCCATCGCCTATAGTATAGCTTTCGATAAGAACCAAGTATCGTCCAGGGAATACACTTCCTCTACTCAATTATTTATTATTATTATGACCATCCTTATTTGTAGTTAGGTTAGTGGACTAAAATAGTAATAAAGAACTCTTGGATAAGTCTTTCTTAATTAATATAGTTTATGTTATTAAAATGAGGAAAATGTTTAAGTCTTCAATTTTATCTTTTAATTAGTTTAGAAGTGGCTTCTTTGGTCCGATCGCCAACATTCCTCAATTTTGTCACAACATATCAATAAACCGGTCTGTAAATATGTCTATAATGAACCTCCCTTAGCCTCGCGACTAGAAAATGATATGCCAAAATAAGGTTGGTTTAAAGTTATATAGGTTAATTATCCTTTGATAATTTCATTGATAAGTGCTTTATTTCAAGCTTAACAAATGGGATCACGTTTAGGGATCTTTTAAATTACAGAAGTGATTTAGTCATTAAATTAATTAAGTTACCGAATAAGCAAAATAGGTCCCATTTCACTGGTTATCTTCTATTCCACCGGATTGCCTTATTCCCCCATTAATTTATTATCTTAACTTTTCACCCCAATAGGATCTTGGTGCATTACCAGATGCCTTCACAAAGGACCTTGATGTAATAGCCCCAATATCCTGTTCGATACCAGAAGCTTGTCACCCAAATCTAGTTCAATACCAGAAGTCTACATAATAATAAGCTTGATATTCCAAATTCGGATTTCCCTTATTAGTATATGGGTTGTTACACGCCATGATTATAATAAGCTTTACCTCCCAAAGTCATCAAGAACACAGGATCTGATTAGGGGTACCAGAAGTTGTACGCACACCTTAGTCAAGTTAAGTTAGGTTAAGTTAATATAGTTAAATTAAAATTTTATGTTAACTTAGTTTTAAAGGGATCATGTAATCTTGTCACAAAATATAATAAACCAAGAATTATTAAAAGAATAACACATTAAATATGATAAAATACTATATAAATATGATTAACTAATCCCAGAGTTTCAGAAGAAATAGGAATTACAACCATATGAAACACTTTTACAAATGGCGATTACCACACTTCATGATCTTTAAGTTCCAGCTCAAGTGCAAGTATGTATGAAAAAAAGTGTCTCTGAACTCCTATTTATTACATATATTTAGTGAACTAATGTAACCATGCCTTTATCCTTAACATGGAATATCAAAGGTAGGAAGTAGGATTCTAGCTTTGGAGATGTCTCGATCGGTATGAAGGCCTTCCCTAAGGATCAACCATTCACTTCCAAGCAAAGGGGGCTTACGAAGCATCATGATCATCGCATACTTGTCTATTGATTAGTTAAGTTTCATGGATCATCCTCACTTTCTCCAAGCGACTAGAACCTTCAAGGGTGAGAGAATAAGGCCTTAAAGGCACAAGTCTATCAGCCTTAGGGTTGTAGCACACCAGGGAACAAGAGAGCATAGAAGGGCATGCCTCAAATAAGTGAATGAGGCAAGTAATTTTAGGTTGATCAAAGGCAGGGACGCACGGGCTTGTTAAATATTTATAAAGATAAAGTTTTTATTTAATTGGTACTTTTAATTGTTTTTATATTTTGATGATAAGGACAAGGATAACTGGTAGTCACATATTAATATAAAAATACTTATTTTAATCAACTGTTTCGTTAAAAGGATTTATTCAATACATGTAGAACATATATATATTTTTTATACATGTGGTATATTTAGAATCCTACTTCTAATAAAGGATCCTATTATCCCGTTTTACGCTCCAGTGAAATAATAATATTAAATCATATTATCCAGCTTATCTTTAAAATATTTGTTTTCTTTTTTTTTTTTTTGATTATCCAATATCAGGTAATACGTAAGTTTCTAACCTAATAATAAATAAAAAAATAAAGTAAAATGTTATAAACCATGTAATACACAACTCTAATCTAATAAAAAATAAAGTGAGATGTTACAATAAGTAAATAGTAACTCAAAGTTCATTTTGTTAGAAAACACATCTTGATAACTAAATGTGTTAACGGATTACATTATTCGTGTAAGGCATGTGTTTATTCAAATCGTGCAATACACAAGTTTTTAAAAGATGCAACTATTTGATTACTTGGTATGTAAAATTATATTTATTCAACCCGTATAATACACAAGATTCTAACCTAGTCTTATCTATATATCAACTTATATTTAATCGTAATTCCTCACAATTTTAGGGTATGTTTGGCAAAAGTAGCTGGTGACTAAAAGCTGGTAGCTGGTAGCTATTAGCTGTAGCTTTTTAGATATATTTAGTGTTTGGCAGAGTAACTGGAGCTTTTAATAAAATGTATAAAATGGCCAAAATGAACATAACTAAAAATTTAAAAAACTTGTGCATTAAAAAGTTCATTATCTTTAGAGGTTAAAATAGTAATTTTTTTCCCTAAAAGCTTGTAGCTCCTTCTAAACGCTACTAGTAGGAGCGTTTAATCAAAAGCTTCAAGCTCGTAACCTAAAAGCTTCAAGCTACTTCAACCAAACAAGGCTTTTTATTGAGTAGGAGTTTTTTTTAAAGTTTAAAGATAGAATCTCCTAAAAGCTCCATACCAAACATACCTTGTATACAAACATTATGGATGGGGTAGTTTATTGTTAAGAAATGGGTGATGGCCGAGGACATAAATGACGGCGTTTGTTCGAAAGTGGGGTTGATGTGTCTTTTATATATAGTCATATTAGAAATAGCTTCCATAAGGGGACTGGGGGTGGTCCGTGATGACACCCCCAAAACACGTGAAACACCACAAGCACACCGCCGCCACCATATCCACCACGTGTGGAAAAGTTAACTCGTGGAGAATATCACGCGTTGAACATTGATGAATTGGAACGTTGGGCTACCATTTTTGACCGTTTTGTAACGGTAAACTTAATAAAAAAATAATAACCTTTAAACCTTTTATATATACTTCTCTATTTTTAAACATTTCACCCACACCAAAACACAAACACATTTCACACAGTCTACATCTTTTTCAAATGGAGTTTCCTACGGATTCGACGTTTCCGATGGATAGCGATAGCGATACCGAGTCGTCTTCCGACAATGATACGCTTAAATATTTTGTATCAGTGTATAACGAACTTGATACTAGTTCGTCCCGCCCAAAGAAGAAGATGGTAGATCGTGATCGTATACATGCCAACGAAGTGTTAATGAACGATTATTTTGTGGAGAATCCGCTCTACAATGCCGAAACGTTTAGAGATCGGTTTCGTTTACCAAAAGAATTATTTTTAAAGATTGTTAGAGACATCGAAGCAAGTGAGGAATGGTTTTAAGAAGGTTATGATGCGAGGGGCAAACCAAGTTTCACGGCGATACAAAAATGCACGTCCGCCATTCACCAACTAGTGACAGGTAACCCTCCATTTTTTATGCAACAATATGATGAATACCTAGCTATGGCGTCCAGAACTTCTCGTGAATGTCTACAATTTATATGCAACAAGGTCATTAAGTTGTATGGTAAAGAGTTTTTACGTAAACCGACGAGCCACGACATCTCACGTATTTACGCCGCACATGAGGCTAGATGGAATTTTCCAAGGATGCTCGGTAGCATCGATTGTACACATATCGAGTGGAAAATTTGTCCAATAGAGTTGTGAGGGGCGTATGTTGGGGGTGACATCAAAAGACCAACCATCATACTAGAAGCGGTGACATCAATGTGTTGCACACGTCGCCGTAGTTTCAAACCGTAACGGATGGTACCACACCCTTCTGTCCATTCTATGTTAACGGACGATATTACAGACGAGGCTTCTTTCTTGTGGATGGTATCAACCCATCAAGGTCTGTTTTTGTAAAAGCTCCTTCATTTCATGTCGAGGCTAAAGAAATCTTATTCAAAAAAATGCAAGAATCGGCAAGAAAAAATGTTGAGAGGGCTTTTGGTGTTTTAAAGGGTAGATGGGGTATATTACACCGATCGGTTCGTGCCATGAACAAGAAATCCATACATAGCATAGTATATGCATGTATCATATTGCACAATATGATAATCAAAGAAGACGGACGTGCAATATCTCCGGATTGGGTGCCGGATCCTTCAACACAAGTTCGAGTTCCACAAAATATCCAACAAGACTTGCGTGATGAAGAAACGCACTTTCGGTTGAGATACGATTTAATCAAACTAGTAGGTTCTTTAGGTTTGGAGTTTCATGAGTCGGACGAGTAGTAGAGTTTTTTTAGTATTTTTTTTAAACTGTAGCCTAAAATATTTCTAGTATGTTAAATTGAACTAGTATGTTTTAATTTTAATGAAATTTATAATTTTAGTGATTTATTGCTAATTTATAATTAAAAAAATTAAAAAAATTTGTGAGTGATGGAATTCCATCACTAGAGATCACCACCGCCACTAAAACATGCTTGTGAGAGATAGAATAGTGGCTGATGACATGGCGAAACATGATTGGATGTTTGTGAGTGATGGAATTCCATCACTTGTCAAATTTATTAAATACACATGTCATCTTTAAACTCTATTATTCCATGTCTCATCCTAAATAGTCTATTAGTATGATAACCTGGTGTAGATGAAATCAAAAGGCACGCCTTAACAAATTTTGTCTAGTGAACGTAGAGGTAATTAAAAAAAAAGTTGTTTCATGATGGCAAAAAACAAATCATACGAAATAATTATTCATACATGTCATGACATATCATCACGGGGTTCAAATAACTAATATGGGTGACAGAGTGTAACTAGTTCAAACATGCATGTCGAAATAAGCGTGCAGGAAAATCACACAACAATTCACCTTGTACATATATTCACATACATTAATTAGAATTGATTCATACGCCTCCATATCTATAAAAACATGTTTGAGATGCCATGAATTCCAGACACCACTACGATCTATGTCACATCAGTTCTTGCCAATGATAAATCGTGGCTATCCTCGGAACAACTTGGGGGTCATAATGCAATACAATATATAGCATGATCTTGTAACTTGTAAGTGTGAAAAACGACATTTTCATAAAATGTTTTCAAATACATATCAAGTTCAAACGGGTAATAATATGATCTACAGGGAGAAGGGTGTTGATCAATAATCAAGGGTTTTTGTTTAGAGTGCAGAGGCAGGTTATTTAACTTTGTAATTTCTTTTACCCTAATATCAGTTAAATTCATTCATTTGTATTCAATTGTTGTGTCTATTCATTGAAAAGTACACTTATGCATGCTTGTGAATCATATATATATAAGAGCACCCACGACGCGACCTATGTGACGCTCGTCCAAAATGCCAGACCATCCCATTCCAAGCCATCCCCATTGTGGAGCTCGTCCGCACAAGTCGTCCTCGTTTGGAATTCCAAGCCCGTCTCATACATAAGAGTGGGCTCCACATACACAAACAATATTATTTTAATACCTTTTTATATAAAAAATGAGTGTTTGAGAAAGGATTTAATGTTCTAGAAAAATGAATGTTTTATAAATAATGTTTGAAATATGATATGACAGCTAAATTGACGTGTTTTATGGGTCTCTATCATTGCAAATGCACGAGTGCTCTAAGTTGTTACAATTTGAAATAATGGTGAATACATTTAGTAGAAAGTAGAAAGCATCCTCTCTTTATTCATAACCCTGTAAATTTAGTTATTCAAGGATTTCTTGGCTTAAATCTTTATCCTCTAATCAACAATATGCTTACACGGATTATCTCCTCCACCACCGCCTCCTTTCCCACCACCGTCGCCTTTTCCACTTCCACTTCCAGCTCCTGAACCACCACCACCGCCCACCCCGCTGCCTCCACCACTGTCGCCTTTTCCACTTCCACCTCCATCGCCTTTGCCACTACTGCCTCCGCCACCACCGCTGCCACCACCACTACCTTTTCCACTTCCACCACCATCGCCTTTGCCACCACCATCTCCTTTACCACTTCCATCACCTTTTCCACTACCACCTTTTCCACTTCCACCACCTGCTCCTTTGCCACCACCGTCTCCTTTTCCACTTCCGCCACCCTCCCCTTTGCCACTACCACCACAATCTCCTTTACCACTTCCATCACCTTTCCCACTACCACCTGAATCACTTCCACCACCAGTTCCTTTGCCACCTCCATCACCTTTTCCACTACCACCACCAGCTCCTTTTCCACCACTGTCCCCTTTGCCACTACCACCACCTGCACCGTCTTTACCACTAGGCGGTGCCTTGGTACAGTCCTCATAATAGCACTAGCAATTAGTCTTCCCTTCACGGGAGTGACAAGCTCCATGGGCTGCTTGCTCCCGCCCTTTACACTTATCATCACACTGCTTGCCGTAGCAGTTTCCCGAATACATTTTGCTCATCTTTTCACAAAGTCCATTCACCCTTATTGCCATATCTGTTCACATACTTTAAATTATTACAACCAAATAACTTAACTCATATATTAAACTTGTTGCAAACATAAAACATATAATTATACTACTTGTCAAATAATTTAACAATATCAGTCCCACCATCCATCCTTAATATATACTCTTTATATATAGCTAATGACTTATATAAAGTAACCACATGCTACATGTTGATGGGTGTCGAGTGTTATATATATTAGGTGTATATTTTAAGCCCCTTTAACACTTTTTTAGTCAAGTTTTAAATTTATAAAACACAATATTTACTAACACTAAACACACATATGGGCAAGTGCACCCATCGTGAGCGTAGTATAGTGTTGGTAAGATACCGAGGTCGTCCAAGGACACAAGAGCTTTTAGTACCGGTTTATCCTCAACGTCTAATCAAATCAAAAAGTTTAGAAAAATGTTTTTAAGCTAAGAAAAATGTTTTTAAGCTAAGAAAAATAAAAACTAACTAAAATGCTGAAAAATAAAAATAAAAGAAAACAAGATAGACAAGATGAATCACTTGGTTGCGACTTAGTGTATAGTGTAACCTTTGATTATTTCCGCACTTTTGCACTTGTTTAAGAGATTATCTTAGTTATTGTAGTAGGCCCCTCTTTTGAAGGTGCCGTTACCCTCAACCCAGTAGTTTGAGTCAGCAAGGATACAATCCTAAAGGGTCGGATTATTGAAAGATAATTAATTAAGTTATTAATGCAAATTATGGTAGGCCCCTCTTTTGGAGGTGACGTTACCCTCGACTAAGTAGTCTGAGTCAGCAGTGATACAGTCCTAAATAGCCGAGTTATAGTATTAATAGTAGTTAACTTATGAGGGGATCAAAGAGTTTGGACCCCCGCCATCCAATACCGTTAAGTATTGAAGGAGGTCCTACTAAATTTGACCCAGGTCCATTGCAGGACCTCTAAACGCCAAACAATGGCAAGACTCTTACCAAACCGTTCCCTTAACCCCCGACCAGGTAGCCAACATACCTCCATATAGACCGTGGAGATATGAATGGTGAAAATCTTTTATTTTATATAGACAGTAAAATAATGTCAAGACACCACGGACAAACGATAAGGAAGAATCACCTTCAACATAAGAAACTAGTTATTAAAGTCATTAATACAAAACCAAGTAAAAAGTGCGAAAAGATTAGAAATAACAAGTATTACACTAGACACTTGTCTTCACCAAGTGATGTAAGAGACTTAGGCAAACATGGCCTTGATTGTCAAGAACTCTTACGATCAATCTTGGATCTCGAGATGACTCACACACTCTATGATGGACAATGGATGATGGTGGTGGATGATGGTGTTATGGTGGTGGTGGGTGGTGGGTGAAGTGTGAGAGAGGTGGTGTGCCAAGGGATGGTTTGAGCTTGAGCCAAGCACTCCTATTTATAGGCTGAACAGAAGCTCGGGCATGGCCCCGTGTCCAGTGGGCACGGCCCCGTGTCCACATCCTTCTCTTTCTTCATTTAATGCAGCTTGTCTTATTAGTTGACCACGCCCCCGTGTCCGTTGAGCACGATCCCGTGTGCAGAAGAATCTTTGTACAATGAAGATTTGCCTGGATTGTGCGAATCTTATAGTTGACCACGACCCCGTGTCCGCTGAGCACGGCCCCGTGGTGGGCAATAGAAGCTTCTACCACTTTGTCTTTTCTGCTGACACTTGGACACGCCCCCGTGCTGGCTGAGCATGGGGCGTGTTTAGTCTTCTGTCTTCTTGTTTTGCTTGGGAAGATGCTGTCGTGGGGTCGGGCATGTCACGTTTGCTCCTTTTCTTGTATTTATGTTAGATTTTGATGTCTTTTTGCTTCTTTTGTTAATTTGAGCTCATTTAATCCTGAAAATACAAAAGGAAGGCAAAAGCACACTTTTTCCAACATTAGTACTAAAAAAGGGTTAGTTTTATGCCACAATTGATGAAATTTATATGTTGCATTTTGTATCACATCAAATACCCCCACACTTGAATCTTTGCTTGTCCTCAAGCAAAACTCTTTATAATGTGGCTTTACACTCCCAAATGGAATGGGTAGAGGAGAAGGTTTTTGGGCTTGTCATAGAGTGTCGGGATTTCCAAGATTCTATATTTAGTTTTATTTTTATTTATTTACAATCCTATTCGTCATGATTTATTTAAAACTTTTCATAAGATAAATTATTTATTTGGGCATAACATGCCTCTTTAAAATTCTATTTATATACAAGTTCACATACCTCACGGGGGATCACTCAACACTCGGCCGAAGATGTATTTTTGTGGATCACTCGAGAGCGGCATGGAACTTACTCCTACCATAAGCTTGCCAAGCAATCAACCCTCCTCCTTTTTAACTTATATACCTTTGTAAATATCAAGAGGACTTTTGGGTAAAGGGTTAGGCTTGGTCTAAAGGTAGGTTGTTGGGTTAGTGGTTAGTAGGGAGAAAAGCGTAACAAGCGTCGGTTTTTGTAAGACTTTTTATTTTTGTAACTTTTATTTTGATGAAGCTATTATTCAAACAAAGTTATTCTTGTTTGTTTATTTTCTTTTGCTTCATCATCAACACATTTTTTTTTTTTTTTGAAAGTCATATAAAGAACCGAGCTAATTACTAAAACAAAGGGTTAAAAATGAAAAAGGTTTTGGTGGGTAAAAGGGTGTTTGTTTTGGGTTATGAAATGAAAAGGTTTAGGCTCAAAGGGGCTAACTAGGGGGATGTTGGGTAGGTGGTAAAAAAAATAAAATAATGGTGCAGAAATAAAAAGGGTTAGTCCTAATGCCTCCATCATTTACTTACTCGGGTTTAAGTTGGTAAGGACCGGGAATGTATCGTCATGGCAAGTTCTAGAGTCGTAAGAACCAAGCGGCTATTCACACAAGAAACGAAAAATGAGCATTTAGTTTAATGATATGTAATTGTATGCTCAATAAAGGCTCAAAACTCACTTTTGTGGGAATGGGTTTTTATGTGATAAAGTATATATAATCAAATTTTAACTAAGTTTGTCATGCCTTTTCATAATTTTCTTATGTTGGTTCTTTTTATCACGACGCTATCGGTTGTAAATTCGTAAAAATATAACCTTTTTAGAACTTGAAATTCCCAAGTTAAACCTAGACAAGTAAAAAATTAAAATTTTTGAAAAAATTTGGGGTAATTAGCGGTTCTAATAGAGTTTTGTGTAAGGCTTGTATTTAGGACTTGTAAGATTCAAGGTTTTAGCATCCCCCCACACTTAAATTACACATTGTGCTCAATGTGTCCCAAAAATAAGTTTTTAGGTTGATTGAATGTGTAAAAAGGTGTAAAAAGCAAAAATTTTGTTTTACTGGGCACTGGATACGGCCCCGTGCCTGGTGGGCACGACCCCGTGTTCAGGTGCCAGTAACGAAAACTTACAAAAGGTGGACACGGGGGCGTATTGGGTGGATACGTCCCTGTGTCTGTCAAGGTCTGCAGAATTAAAACAAACAACAGGTTCTCAACATCCATGTCCACAAGGTTAAAAGAAAAATAAATGCAGAAAATAAAAGAAGTTAGGGAAAGTAAATTGTTTAACATTTGGCACGCAGGCCTCAAATTGTTCAAGATGGAAAAGGTTAACCTGGGGAATCACCAACCAACCGCTTCTTCCTCCGCTCCTCCTGCCTAATCCATGTCCTCGTCTTCATCATCATCATCCCCACCATGGCCAGCCATGTACTCTCGGATATTTCCAATATCATCTTGGATATCGGATATGTTTCTTTCAATCGCCCCAACCCGATTGTACGTGTTGCTTGCCATATTGTAGGTGTTCCTGGTGCACATGAGGTTTTCCTGCAATAAATCATGTAATCTTTGAAAGTTAGGAAAACCGCCTCCTGAGGAGGAGGATTGGCCCGGATCACCATGGGGCTGGTATTGATTCTGATGATGTTGTGGAGCGTGGAGGACAAGTGCTTCTTGCGAGTTCCATGCATGACCTTGCATCCTTTGAAAGCTCACCGTCCCGTCTTCAGCCTCATAGATTAGGTTCATTGAGCGGCAGATGTGTATATCTACCCTACCCAACCATGGGCTCCTATCAAATGACCTAGGTATGCGGGTGAAGTGCCTGAAGAGACGGTACACCCATCCCCAAAGAAGATAGGGGTCGGTGCACTAGCAAGGCGGTTATGATGCATGTTTCGAAGCATGAGGAACGGAACATCGAGCGGCCTGCGGTTGTGGATGCAGTGGAGGACAATCAAATCTCTTAACCCAACGACGCCACCGCTATCGTGTCTTTGACTAAGAGAGTAGCCGAGGAGCCTATGGATGTATCTGTAGAGCGGATCCCTCAACTTCGTACTCTTAGTGCTGCTCGGATTGTAATACCCCTCACCAATCTGAGCCCACGCGGCTTGGCGATCGTTTTCACCTATCTCTCGCATCCCTCGAGTATTTTCCTCGTTACCTGCATCTTCTTCCGCATGCAACCCGACAATCGACCCAAATTGTGCCATAGAGATCGAATATTTAGTTCCGCCACATCGGAATGCCACCCCATCATTGTCGAATGGGTCGCACCTTGAGTTGAACGTGAAGGTGCTATAGAATTCCAAAGTGCATTCGTGGACGGAACGGAGTCGAGTTGTTAAAGAGACTCGTAGTGGTCCTGTGACAAGGTTATTGAAGCGGTCGAGTTGGTTCACCAATGATAACAAATCCGTGCATGCTTGCCTTGGGTATTCCTCCGGCCTTGTCTGAAGTACTTCGTATCTAGCTCTCTCATCGAGCTCATTTGCGTTAAATCTCGTGAACTTCCTTGCCATCTAAAAGAATACACCAAAAGTTAGCACGAAACATTAGCATTTTTGGATAAAACTGCTAACAGTGGGCTGGACACGACCCCGTGTTCAGCGGACACGGCCCCGTGTCCAGGAATCTGTTACTCAAAAATTCCATTTTTCGACCCAGTTTCGAAAACTTAAAAAATTTTGGTCCAATAGGTGCGGTTTTCCCCGAAATTGAAACCCCAAGCGCCGTTTTCCCCAAAATAACCCGTTTACCCTATCAATTTTATCTTTTTCGGTTCAAAAACAAGGGTTTGGTGTTTTTATGAGAAATTGGGCTAATCTATGAACAATACAAGTGGATTTACTTCCCATAACAGTAATCTAACTAAATGCAAATAGATCTAAATAAAAATTTGAGGTTCGATCCGGATGAACTTCAACAACCCTAGATTTTTCCCCAAATTTTTGGTGTTTTAACTACATGCAAGTAACTATTCTAACTACTAATGATGTAAGAATCATACCTTGACGTTGTTAGAAAAAAAGGAGACGTCGAAAATCTGTGGAAAATCGCCTGGAACCAGAGCTTTTTCGGGGAAACGGGGCCTGTGGAATGTTGTAACTGTTATGAAAAAGGGGATATATACCGACTGCAGCGCGGACACGGCCCCGTGTCCAGCGGACACGGCCCCGTGCCGAGCAAAGTTTTGAAAGTTTTTTTTTTAGTGCTCGTGTGAGTGCCCTTATTTCCCATAAACTTTGGTTAGAAAACTTGCCGCTTTAGATATCGTCCCGATCGTCCGTAACTTACCAGGTATGATGATGATTTCATTCTTCCACCGTTTGAAGTGAGATCTCCTCCTCTTCATCCTCACTGAATCCTTGATAGAGTTTCAGCCGTTGGCCATTGACTTTGAATGGAGGCCCATTTCGAGATTTAATTTCTACCGCACAGTGTGGGAAAATATGGGTGATGGAAAAAAGTCCTGACCACCTAGACTTTCATGCGGTACTAGCGGCACCATGATGCCCTCCGTATGGACCTTCATGACAATGGCGGAGAATTCTTCGTGCTTCGCTACCATGTACGCATCGTCGGACGAGTTGGTCGGCACACATTTTGAAAAGATATGGATCTTCCCAAAAATAGTGTTTCACATTGGCAAAGAATTTTTTTCTTTGATGATGTGGCCAACCTTTCGCGACTATACCGCTAGCTAGGTAGTTAGCATAGTTGGCGTACCATAGTTCTTCCTTGCATTCCACCATTTCCAGGGACTCAGTCGGGAATTTTTCGTTGATTTGCTCGTCCCTGGTTGCCTCCAAAGCTGGGTCTTCCAAGCGTGAAAGATGATCTGCTGCGGTATTTTCTACTATTCTTTTATCATTGATTTCAATATCAAATTCTTGGAGGAGTAGAATCCACCGAATCAAACGTGGTTTTGCGTCCTGCTTTTTGAAGAGATATCGAATGGCTGCATGATCTGTATAGACTATAGTTTTAGAAAGAACAAGATAAGAACGAAATTTATCAAAAGCAAATACCACAGCTAGTAATTCTCTTGTGCATCATTAAGTGTTTTACTAGCATAATAAATTGGGTGGAAATGCTTTTCTTTTCTTCGTCCCATGACAGCTCCAACTGCAAAGTCACTAGCATCACACATGATTTCGAAAGGAAATTTCCAATCAGGCGCTATCATGATAGGTGCATTGACTTACATTTCCTTTAGGGTTAGAAATGCTTGATTGCAATCCTTGTCAAAGATGAAACGGGCATCTTTTTCAAGTAATTTTGTTAGAGGCCTTGAGATTTTAGAAAAGTCTTTGATAAACCGCCTATAAAATCCGGCATGCCCTAGGAAACTTCTGATAGCTCTTACGAAGGATGGAGGTGGTAATCTAGAAATTGTATCTATTTTGGCTCGATCCACCTCCATTCCTTCGCTTGAGATCTTGTGCCCGAGTACTATTCCCTCCGTTACCATGAAATGGCATTTCTCCCAATTAAGGGCGAGGTTGGTTTCCTCACATCGGGATAGCATTCATTCAAGGTTATCGAGACATTGGTCGTATGAATCCCCAAAGATAGAAAAGTCGTCCATGAAGACTTCCATTGTCTTTTCTATCATGTCGTGGAAAATGGCTACCATGCAACGTTGGAATGTTGCGGGGGCATTACATAGACCAAACGGCATGCGTCGATAAGCAAAAGTTCCATAGGGACATGTGAAAGTTGTCTTTTCTTTATCTTCGAGTGCTATCGGGATTTGAAAGTAACCTGAAAAACCATCAAAGAAACAATAAAATTTATGACCGGATAATCTTTCTAACATTTGATCAATGAAGGGTAAAGGAAAGTGATCTTTTCTTGTTGCTTCATTTAATCGTCTATAATCTATACATACTCTCCATCCTGTGACGGTTCTCGTGGGTATTAATTCTTTTTTTTCGTTAGTTATCACCGTCATACCTCCTTTCTTTGGAACTACCTGGACGGGACTTACCCAAGGGCTATCGGAGATAGGATAGATAAGTCTGGCGTCAAGTAATTTGATGACTTCGTTTTTAACCACTTCTTGAACATTTGGATTTACACGTCGTTGTGGTTGTATTACCGATTTGTATTCATCATTCATTAAAATTTTGTGCGTACACATGGAAGGGCTAATTCCTTTTATGTCTACAAGTTTCCAAGCGATTGCATTTTTGTGTTTTTTTCAAAAGACTAATTAATTTTTCTTTTTCTAAGCTATCTAATTTAGATGAAATAATTACAGGTAAATTACCATCTTTATCTAGAAAAGCATATTCCAAACCTTTTGGAAGTTCTTTGAGCTCAATTGGTGGGTCTTTAGGAGACTCCTTATTTGGTTGCTCATTTTGATCAAGAACTTTTAAAGTTTGTTCTATGGCGACCTCTTCTTCAACAAAGTGGTCAATCTCTTCACTTGTATCGGGTGGTTCATCTTCATCTTCAATTAGGGGGTCATTATTGCCGAATGGATATTTCATTGACCGCTCAAGATCGACACTTCTTTTAAATGCCCCTAATTGAAGAGGTAGATTGTTGAACTTCTGATTTTTCAAAGCTTCGTGAGTTTTTACAAATGGTCGTCCCAATACTAGAGGAGCGTCATCGAGGATGACAAAGTCGGTCGGGATTACCATTTGATTTGTTTGAACCAATACATCTTCAACTACACCGATTGATTTTATTACTTTCCGATTGGATAGAAAAATGAGTATTTGAAGTGGAGAAAAATCACTAATACTTAATTTTTCGAAAATGTAGTTAGGCATTATGTTAACACAAAGATCTTTATCAATTGTGACATTACTAATAAACGAATTTTGAAAGAAACATGGAACCGGTGTAATGTTAATTTCAAATGGGTCTTCTTTTATTAGTGAGGTTTGATCGTTAGTTAACTTAACACTTACCGTTTCGTCAATTTTAGTGCTAGTGTTTAACTCTTTTAAAAACTTAGCATGAGTGGGTACTAAACAATGATTTTCGAAAGAAGGTGACAAGAGATTAATTTCTTCAAAATTAGACTCTTCTTGTATTTTAACGTTGTCGGACTCACATTCTTCGTTGTTTAACTCATGTGTCGGT
Organism: Helianthus tuberosus; assembly: GCA_030545235.1. Classification (NCBI taxonomy): domain Eukaryota; kingdom Viridiplantae; phylum Streptophyta; class Magnoliopsida; order Asterales; family Asteraceae; genus Helianthus; species Helianthus tuberosus. The sequence goes on from CM060442.1 coordinate 49,988,645, forward strand.
TTTTCACTTATTTGTTCTTCCATTTTAACACTTTCAGTTATCTCTTCCTTTTTTAATTCTTCTCTTGCGCGGGACTCCACTTCCCTTGCGCGAGATTCTTTTATATAGCAATCGATAACTCTAAGGTGTTCTAATATCCTATCGGTTACTTCGGTTATAGAAAAAGAATCAGGATTTTCAAAGCTTGAATCTGGTTGTTCGATCCTTTGTTCCTCATAGTGCCCATATGAAGTAGATGGTTCACATCATTGTTCTTCATTGTAAGCATATGATGGATAAGGGTCGTAATTTTGTTCTTTATAATACTCATTTGAGGTGGGTTGTTCATGCCATGGTTCCTCATAATAAGCATACGAAGGTGGTGGCTCATATCTTGGTTCATCAAAGTATGAGGGGGGAGGTTCATACCTTTGGTCTTCATAGGATGTGTTTGAAGTTGATGGTTCGTACCTGGGTTCCTCATAGTAGGTGTATGAAGTGGATGGTTGATATGAGTGACAATATTGAACCGAGTGCGGATTACGACAATTAGTGCAATAATTACTCCTATAATCATCCTCCTCATAGGTGTAGTTGTAACCTCCTGAGTACTGATCCATAAGAATCACTCAGCAGACCACAACCAAGTCTCGAGATCAGAAAACAAAAATAAAAACGGAAACAGAGGCTGGACACGGCCCCGTGTTCAGTGGACACGGCCCCGTGTTCAGTGGACACGGCCCCGTGTACAGAATCTGTATCTGGGCGTTTTAATTAAATTTACTGATCTAGTTGAGCACGGGGCGTGTTCAGTGAGCACGGCCTGTGTTCAAGCTACTGTTACTGGGTGTTTTTATGAAAATGTGCAGCACGGCCTCGTGTTCAATGAACACGGCCCTGTGTACAGGTTACTGTAAATGCAAAACTAAACTAAAATGCAGAAAAATGTGCGCGCGTTTTAAAAAGGTTTTGAAAAACTGATTAGGCCGTTGATTTTAAGCTTTCTTAAAATCCTTGTGTCCACGGCAACGGCGCCAAAAACTTGATGGGTGTCGAGTGTTATATATATTAGGTGTATATTTTACGCCCCTTTAACACTTTTTTAGTCAAGTTTTAAATTTATAAAACACGATATTTACTAACACTAAACACACATATGGGCAAGTGCACTCATCGTGAGCGTAGTATAGTGTTGGTAAGATACCGAGGTCGTCCAAGGACACAAGAGCTTTTAGCACCGGTTTATCCTCAACGTCTAATCAAATCAAAAAGTTTAGAAAAATGTTTTTAAGCTAAGAAAAATAAAAACTAACTAAAATGCTGAAAAATAAAAATAAAAGAAAAACAGATAGACAAGATGAATCACTTGGTTCCGACTCGTGTATAGTGTAACCTTTGATTATTTCCGCACTTTTGCACTTGTTTAAGAGATTATCTTAGTTATTGTAGTAGGCCCCTCTTTTGAAGGTGACGTTACCCTCAACCCAGTAGTTTGAGTCAGCAAGGATACAATCCTAAAGGGTCAGATTATTGAAAGATAATTAATTAAGTTATTAATGCAAATTATGGTAGGCCCCTCTTTTGGAGGTGACGTTACCCTCGACTAAGTAGTCTGAGTCAGCAGGGATACAGTCCTAAATAGCCGGGTTAGAGTATTAATAGTAGTTAACTTATGAAGGGATCAAAGTGTTTGGACCCCCGCCATCCAATACCGTTAAGTATTGAAGGAGGTCCTACTAAATTTGACCCAGGTCCATTGCAGGACCTCTAAACGCCGAACAATGACAAGACTCTTACCAAACCGTTCCCTTAACCCCCGACCAGGTAACCAACATACCTCCATATAGACCGTGGAGATATGAATGGTGAAAATCTTTTATTTTATATAGACAGTAAAATAATGTCAAGACACCACGGACAAACGATAAGGAAGAATCACCTTCAACATAAGAAACTAGTTATTAAAGTCATTAATACAAAACCAAGTAAAAAGTGCGAAAAGATTAGAAATAAAAAGTATTACACTAGACACTTGTCTTCACCAAGTGATGTAAGAGACTTAGGCAAACATGGCCTTGATGTCAAGAACTCTTACGATCAATCTTGGATCCCGAGATGACTCACACACTCTATGATGGACAATGGACAATGGATGATGGTGGTGGATGATGGTGTTATGGTGGTGGTGGTGGTGGTGGTGGGTGAAGTGTGAGAGAGGTGGTGTGCCAAGGGATGGTTTGAGCTTGAGCCAAGCACTCCTATTTATAGGCTGAACAGAAGCTCGGGCACGGCCCCGTGTCCACATCCTTCTCTTTCTTCATTTAATGCAACTTGTCTTATTAGTTGACCACGCCCCCGTGTCCGCTGAGCACGACCCCGTGTGCAGAAGAATCTTTGTTCTATGAAGATTTGCCTGGATTGTGCGAATCTTATAGTTGACCACGGCCCCGTGTCCGCTGAGCACGGCCCCGTGGTGGGCAATAGAAGCTTCTACCACTTTGTCTTTTCTGCTGACACTTGGGCACGCCCCCGTGCTGGCTGAGCACGGGGCGTGTTCAGTCTTCAGTCTTCATGTTTTGCTTGGGAAGATGCTGTCGTGGGGTCGGGCATGTCACGTTTGCTCCTTTTCTTGTATTTATGTTAGATTTTGATGTCTTTTTGCTTCTTTTGTTAATTTGAGCTCATTTAATCCTGAAAATACAAAAGGAAGACAAAAGCACACTTTTTCCAACATTAGTACTAAAAAATGGTTAGTTTTATGCCACAATTGATGAAATTTATATGTTGCATTTTGTACACATCAATGTTATATTGCCGCTATTCTTTAAGTGCAAGGTCTCCATATATTATGAGACATTATATGTTTGATTGAGTACCTGAGATAGCAATAGCGAATACAAGAAGCAGGATTGCAGAGAAAACGGCTGAACTTTTATACATTTTTTGTGTTGTGATCGAGTTGGGTGAAGTTAAAGTTAAGAAGATAGAGATATATATAGCTGAAGTAAAGGTTAATTGAGGGTTCACGTAATTTCTTTTGGAAGCCGTTTTTATTTAATCATAATCTATGATTTGTTGATACTTACGATTTTGACCATAATGCTAAGCAAACCCTAAATTGACCATGTTTTAATATTTACGATAACCAAAAGTAATTACGTTCTTTCAAATTCTTATTAATTTATCGGATTGATAAAACATAATACTAAGGGCTATGTTTAAAAGATGAGAACATTAGTTAAATATGGTATGGTACATTTGAACATAACTCTACCCTAAATAAATCACAGTTTAAATACATTTGGTACGTCCATTGGTTTTCAGGTTATTCGAAGTTGAAGTTTCTGAAATTTACATTCCATAAATTAACAACAATTTTATGCATAAGGTGTTGTAATTCATGTTTTGAGGGTTTTTAAAAAAAAAAGAGTTGATTTTTTAACTTTAACCCAAAAGCTTTTTATGTTTTGCAATTTTAACCCATATAAATTGTTTGTTTTTCACTTTTAACTCAAAAGTGTCATTATTTTCAATTTAACCTCACTATATTTTTACCTTCAACTTTGGTCCTTATATTTTTCATCTTTCGCAAATTTTCGTTTTACGTTTCGTTCTAAATTTTGCGAGTTAAGACGGCGCGACGTGCGTGGGTCGTTTAACATTTTTTTGTTTCGTTCAAAATTATGCGCCTTAACACGACGCAACACGCATGTGTGGTTCAATGTTTTACAATTTTTTTGTTTGACAAGTTTGTCGTAACACGCGGGTCCTGAATCGACTTAGTGTTGGTAGTCGCTGACGGTGGTGTGACATTAGTGCTATTCGGCATAGTTTTACGCTCCCGTCGCAACGTGGGGAAGCTTAAATCTAGTTAAATTCAAATTAGAATTCAAAAAATGCAAATTCGGTTCCGAATCGTGTAAATCAATTTAGAATTAATATACTATACATAATAAATAATATATATGCTTTTATTAACAAAAGACAGACAAAAATTTTAATAATTTAATACCAAAAATTTCTGTTTGAATCAACTTAAAATCAAAAATCCAAGTTTAAATTACAAGCCGAAATTGTTTCCTATATTAACCGGATTCGTTTCTTTTTGCGTTCTTCCTAGATGAATTGTCCAAATCAATTCAGGAGATTGTTTCGTGGTGCATGCTTGTTGCAGATTATATTGTGTTGGTTGCAACCGAGCCTAAATGTGAGGTTAGAGGAACATGACAAGTAATTTTAGAAGGCAAAGGTTTAATACTTAGTCGTGACTAAGTACATTATAATTTCAGTGGTGCAAGCGATGACGAGGACACTCGGATCACCATTTTCGGTCAAGTGGTTCCATAGATAACTAACCAAGTTCATATAGTTTAGATCGTTTGTACAAAGGGATGCGTAGTGACATTGCCCATCACATCCAAGTTTTATTAGTGTAGGTGAAGAACGACCACTTGAGTATTGTGCAACAACACAAGTTCCCAACTAAGTTAAAGAAGAAATTATATAGGGTGGCAATTAGACTTGATGTCTTATATTGGACAGTTTGTTGGGCCACTAAGAAGACCCAGACGCGCATGATAAAAATAGCAGAGATGAGGATGCCGAGGTGATGTGTGGAGACAAGATTAGACCAGATAAGAAATGTTTTTTTAGGGAAATGTTAAGAATGACTAGTATATCAGATAAGAATAAAGATGGGAGATTGAGATGGTTTAGGCGTGTGAAGAGGAGGCAGGCGGCGACGCCTGTTATAGCAGCGGAAACCCCTCACTATGAAAGGAGGAGTAGAGACAGGCCCACATTAATTTGGGGTGAGCGGATAAGGCAATATTAGAGTTGCACCTCTTTATGGTCCAGAATTGAAGTTCGTGGAGACGTAACATTAAGTTTAACGATTTTTAATGGAGTGGACATTTGTGTCTTAGCTTTGCCTCACGAGCTTAGATTTTCCTACACACTTTATGTGGACTTAGCATGCGATTGTCTGATTGTATATATGTCTATATGATGTTTTACGATCTTATATTTGTTACTATTTTACTATGTTTCTCTTCTAGCACTTCTTGTGTTATCTGTCGTCGTCTGTTATCTTTAAATGTGTAGTTATGTTTATTGTCCTATTGTTGAACGTTTTAAAGTTGAGGGTCTCTCTTGAAGTAGTTTTTTTATTCCAAGAAATGGAGTGAAGACCATGTGTAGTGTCTAAGTAAAGAGGCGTGTTCTTTGCCACTTCATGCTCTAAGAAACCGGAACACCGCCCCCGTGGGTTGTGATTCCCTCAAAATTCGAATGGTGTGTTTGTGGAAACGTCAGGACAATTTTGATTTGGCCAATAACAAAATTAAAGAAAAATAAAAGAAATTAAATTAAGTATTTTGGTAATCATAATGCCCCTTGGTGATTGGGATTACACGTGTCGCATAACGCCCAAGGGAGTGGCTTGAAATCAAGCCCCACTACAGATGGGGTATGTTTGCCATAGAGCTTTTAGAAACTTTTAAAAGCTTTATGCTTTAAGCTTTTAATAAAAAGCTCCTACTCCATAAAAAGTCTTTTTGGTTGAAGGAGCTTAAAGCTTTTATGTTAAGAGCTTGAAGCTTTTAGTTGAATGCTCCTACTACTAGCGTTTAGAAGGAGCTATAAGTTTTTAGGGAAAAATGACTATTTTAACCTTTAAAGATAATGAACATTTTAATGCACAAACTTTTTTAAATTTTTAGCTATGTCCATTTTGGTCATTTTATACATTTTATTAAAATCTTCAGCTACTCTGCGAAACACCAAATATATCTAAAAAGCTACAGCTACTAGCTACCAGCTATCAGCTTCCAGCCACCAAGCACCAACTTCCTTTGCCAAACAAACCCATGGTCTCAGATTTGGCTATATCTTATCATCCCCAAACCCTATCACAGTAGTTTGCTATTGGTGTGATTTACTAGATATTCTTGTTGTTATTGGCTTAATGGTATGTTAACAGGATTTAAAATTTTGGAAAGTGTAATTTGATTTGGTTTCAGTTGGACTTTTTTTGTAGTATGAATTTTATAATAAACCCCATAGTTACAAAGACGATTAAAAGTAATTAATCCTTATATTAGTTTCTTGATTTTATATTGGATGGCTAAACATGTAATTGGTTGAACTCCCCCTCAGCCAAGTGGTAAAGCTATCACTATTGGACTAACGTCCTTTGTCCAAAATTCATACAATGGAAGACCTCCTCGTAGGGGCCTAATGGACACAGGTGTGAGTCGAACAAGTGTGGGGCGGATATGTGCGTTGAACTAAATTTTATCTCCCAATCCCACTATGCCAACTCACCATGCTTTATAAAAGTAAATAAACAAAAAAGTGGAATTCTAGTAAGCATGTGAGTTTAGGTTTCAAAAGAATTAAAAAATCGATTTTACTGTCAACGACCCAATTAGCAGCCAGGGTAATTAGACAATACCTATGGTTTATTTTATGACATACACATCAAAACTCATCCCTATGGTTTATTATATAACATGCACATTAAAAATATTATAAATTAGTATATCCTTTTAAACATATACTAAAAGTCTACAATAGATTTATTTATTTGTTTTTTTTTTTTTTATGATTATTGTATCATCCATATTATGTGATCGTATTTATTAATGAGATGAAATGGATTTAAGTTTAGCTACACTCATTATTCTTGTAACCCAAGAAATCAGAAACATTAAAAATCATTATAAATTAGTATATCCTTTTAAACACATACTAAAAGTCTACAATAGATTTATTTATTTATTTATTTATTTATTTGATGATGATTATTGTATCATCCATATTATGTGATCGTATTTCTTAGGGTGTCCGGGGCAGTCCCCTAAGAGGGGAGTCCCCTCTCTTACGCATAACCAATCCTCGTGTGCCACGTCAACTCCCCTCTTAAACTCCCCTAACACCCCAATTTGATGGCGCCACTCTCCTCTTAGAGGAATTGCTTTTTTTATTCAAAAAAAAAAAAAAAAATTTCATTGGCTGAAATTGCGGCTGGCCCCACCACCTCCTCCCTCCTTCTTCTTCGGTTAGTTCCCCCCGGATTTGGTCCCCGATTAGGGTCCCCGCCTGGATGGCGGGGGTGTTCCCGCTCGGCGAAATCGGTCCCCGCACGGGGTCACCGCGAACGCCCCGCTCACCCTTAATGAGATGAAAAGGATTTAAGTTTAGTTACACTTCATTATTCTTGTAACCCAAGAAATTAGAAATACTTATTTAAAAAAAAATCCATACAAATTCCTGAACAGTTTGGTTTCTATTTGACCAAACACATGCTTGAAAAGGATTGTTTTCCAAAATATATATCAACTCAAAATATATGAGGCGAGTTTCAAATCCATACGTCTCTATTAATTACCTTAAACATGGCACAACCATTAAAACAAACATATTTCAACCATTAAAACATAGTCATATTTTTGGTGTAGTAAAAAGAATTGACGTGCCATAGATGTATATCATGAATGGAGTGGTTGCATCTGAATTCCACCGTAATACCAACCTTTAGGCTACAAGACTAAGCATTTTATCCATGCCAAAATTCTTTTTATATATGAGTTCCATTTAAAACCAAGGTTATTAACCTTTTCAGTTTGTTATTTGACATAAATACTAAGATCATGAGTAGTGATGGTTCAATGTATGAAAGGGGCAAAATTCGTTATTTGGCGTCCACACCATGGGTGAAATTAGTCCCAAAATGGTGTGATGGTTCACCCTCACCCCTTCTCATTAATTACCTAATGATTACAAAATGATTAATTTTTTTTAATAATATAACAATGGCTAATAAAACACAAATAAGTTCATGAATACTAAAAATAAAAATACATAGACATTTAGAACTAGGGCTCTCTGGGTGTCGTTAGTTCGAAACCGAGCTGAATCAGGTTTACCACAATGGGCCTTCGGGCGGGCGGGTGTTGCCCAGAACTGGTGGCTCGGGTATGCATCCAACTCTGACCGTTATGGAGGAGGAGATGCATTTGCTCGATTGAGAATATCACAGGATGCTTATCATATGATTTAGTTGACCGTTCAAAAAAATGCATAAATATTGACTTGAGCAGGTTCATATAACCCATATGGTGAATCGGGTCATAGCCCATAAGCAAAGAATAGCCCATAGAAAAATATAAAATCCATATGGTGAATGAGCCCTTTAAAAGAATACCTAGTTTTTAACCTATATTTCTTTCTTTATCTCTTCATCTTCATCACTAAATCAACGTTTCATAGCTACCAAGTATGTTTAATTGTTAAATTAATAGGTAAATTACGTTGCAAATAGTCCTCTCCATATAACTATCCCCTTTAAACACCTGACGGTAACGGATGGTACCGCACCCTTCTGTCCATTCTATGTTAACGGACGATATTACAGACGAGGCTTCTTTCTTGTGGATGGTATCTACCCATCAAGGTCTGTTTTTGTGAAAGCTCCTTCATTTCCTATCGAGGCTAAATAAATCTTGTTCAAAAAAATGCAAGAATCGGAAAGAAAAAATGTTGAGAGAGCTTTTGGTGTTTTAAAGGGTAGATGGGGTATACTACACTGACCGGTTCGTGCGATGAACAAGAAATCCATACATAGCATAGTATATGCATGTATCATATTGCACAATATGATAATCAAAGAAGACAGACGTGCAATATCTCCGGATTGTGTGCCGGATCCTTCTACACAAGTTCAAGTTCCACAAAATATCCAACAAGACTTGCGTGATGAAGAAAGGCACTTTCGGTTGAGATACGATTTAATCGAACTAGTAGGTTCTTTAGGTTTGGAGTTTCATGAGTCGGACGAGTAGTAGAGTTTTTTTAGTATTTTTTTTAAACTGTAGCCTAAAATATTTCTAATTTGTTAAATTGAACTAGTATGTTTTAATTTTAATGAAATTTATAATTTTAGTAATTATTGTTAATTTCAAATTAAAAAAAATTAAAAAAAATTTGTGAATGATGGAATTCCATCACTAGTGATGACCACCGCCACTACAACATGCTTGTGAGAGATAGAACAGTGGCTGATGACATGGCGGAACATGATTGGATGTTTGTGAGTGATGGAATTCCATCACTTGTCAAATTTATTAAATACACATGTCATCTTTAAACTCTATTATTCCATGTCTCATCCTAAATAGTCTATTAGTATGATAACCTGGTGTAGATGAAATCAAAAGGTATGCCTTAACAAATTTTGTCTAGTGAACGTATAGGTAATTAAAAAAAAGTTGTTTCATGATGGCAAAAAAACAAATCATACGAAATAATTATTCATACATGTCATGACATATCATCATGGGGTTCAAATAACTAATATGGGTGACAGAGTGTAACTAGTTAAAACATCCATGTCGAAATAAGCGTGCAGGAAAATCACACAACAATTCAGCTTGTACATATATTCACATATATTAATTAGAATTGATTCATACGCCTCCATATCTATAAAAACATGTTTGAGACGCCATGAATTCAAGACACCACTATGATCTGTGTCACATCAGTTCTTGCCAATGATAAATCGTGGCTATCCTCGGAACAACTTGGGTGTCATAATGCAATACAATATATAGCATGATCTTGTAACTTGTAAGTGTGAAAAAAGACATTTTCATAAAATGTTTTCAAATACATATCAAGTTCAAACGGTTGATAATATGATCTACAGAGAGAAGGGTGTTGATCAATAATCAAGGGTTTTTGTTTAGAGTGTAGAGGCAGGTTATTTAACTTTGTAATTTCTTTTACCCTAATATAAGTTAAATTCATTCATCAGTATTCAATTGTTGTGTCTATTCATTGAAACGTACACTTATGCATGCTTGTGAATCATATATATATATATATATAAGAGCACCCACGACGCGACCTATGTGACGCTCGTCCAAAATGCCAGACCCTCCCATTCCAAGCCATCCCCATTGTGGAGCTCATCCGCACATGTCGTCCTCGTTTGGAATTCCAAGCCCGTCTCATACGTAAGAGTGGGCTCCACATACACAAACAATATTATTTTAATACCTTTTTATATAAAAAAATGAGTGTTTGAGAAAGGATTTAATGTTCTAGAAAAATGAATGTTTTATAGATAATGTTTGAAATATGATATGACAACTAAATTGACGTGTTTTATATCATTGCAAATGCACGAGTGCTCTAAGTTGTTACAATTTGAAATAATGGTGAATACATTTAGTAGAAAGCATCCTCTCTTTATTCATAACCATGTAAATTTAGTTATTCAAGGATTTCTTGGCTTAAATCTTTATCCTCTAATCAACAATATGCTTACACGGATTATCTCCTCCACCACCGCCTCCTTTCCCACCACCGTCCCCTTTTCCACTTCCACTTCCACCTCCTGAACCACCACCACCGCCCACCCCGCTGCCTCCACCACTGTCGCCTTTTCCACTTCCACCTCCATCGCCTTTACCACTACTGCCTCCGCCACCACCACCGCTGCCACCACCACTACCTTTTCCACTTCCACCACCATCGCCTTTGCCACCACCATCTCCTTTACCACTTCCATCACCTTTTCCACTTCCACCACCAGCTCCTTTGCCACCACCGTCTCCTTTTCCACTCCCGCCACCCTCCCCTTTGCCACTACCACCACCATCTCCTTTACCACTTCCATCACCTTTCCCACTACCACCTGAACCACTTCCACCACCAGCTCCTTTGCCACCTCCATCACCTCCTTTGCCACCTCCATCACCTTTTCCACTACCACCACCAGCTCCTTTTCCACCACCGTCCCCTTTGCCACTACCACCACCTGCACCGTCTTTAGCACTAGGCGGTGCCTTGGTACAGTCCTCATAATAGCAGTAGCAATTAGTCTTCCCTTCGCGGGAGTGACAAGCTCCATGGGCTGCTTGCTCCCACCCTTTACACTTATCATCGCACTGCTTGCCGTAGCAGTTTCCCGAATACATTTTGCTCATCTTTTCACATAGTCCATTCACCCTTATTGCCATATCTGTTCACATACTTTAAATTAATACAACCAAATAACTTAACTCATATATTAAACTTAATTCATATATTAAACTTGTCAATTAATTTAACAATATCAGCCCCATAATCTTGCAATAGAACCTTTATATATAGCTAATGACTTATATAAAGTAACCACATGCAACATGTTATATTGCCACTATTCTTTAAGTGCAAGATCTCCATATATTATGAGACATTATATGTTTGATTGAGTACCTGAGATAGCAATAACGAATACGAGAAGCAGGATTGCAGAGAAAACAGCTGAACTTTTATCCATTTTTTGTGTTGTGATCGAGTTGGGTGAAGTTAAGGTTAAGAAGATAGAGATATATATAGGTGAAATAAAGGATAATTGAGGGTTCTCGTAATTTCTTTTGGAGGACGTTTTTATTTAATCATAATCTATGATTTGTTGACCATAATGCTAAGCAAACCCTAAAATTGACCATGTTTTAATATATACGATAAGCAAAAGTAATTACGTTCTTTCAAATTCTTTTTAATTTATCGGATTCATAAAACATAATACTAAGGGCTATGTTTAAAAGATGAGAACATTCGTTAAATATGGTATGGTACATTTGAACATAACTCTACCCTAAATAAATCACGGTTTAAATACATTTGGTACGTCCACTGGTTTTCAGGTTATTCGAAGTTGAAGTTTCTGAAATTTACATTCCATAAATTAACAATTTTGTGCATAAGGTGTTGTAATTCATGTTTTGGGGGGTTTAAAAAAAGTTTATTTTTTAACTTTAACTCAAAAGCTTTTTATGTTTTGCAATTTTGACCCATATAAATTGTTTGTTTTTCACTTTTAACTCAAAAGTTTCATTATTTTCAATTTAACCTCACTATATTTTTACCTTCAACTTTGGTCCCTGTACTTTTCATCTTTCGTAAATTTTCGTTTTACGTTTCGTTCTAAATTTTGCGAGTTAAGATAGCACGACGTGCGTGGGTTGTTTAACGCTTTTTTGTTTCGTTCAAAATTATGCGCGTTAATACGACGCAACATGCATGTGTGGTTCAATGTTTTACATTTTTTTTTGTTTGACAAGTTCGTCGCAACACGCGGGTCCTGAATCGACTTAGTATTGGTAGTCGCTGACAGTGGTGTGACATTTGTGCTATTTGGCATTGTTTTACGCCCCCGTCGCAACATGGGGAAGCTTAAAACTAGTTAAATTCAAATTAAAATTCAAAAACTGCGAATTCGGTTCTGAATCGTGTTGATACAAATAAATTAGGTTAGAATTAATATACTATACATAATAAATAATATATATGTTTTCATTAACAAAAGACAGACAAAATTTATAATAATTTAATACCAAAAATTTCTGTTTGAATCAACATAAAAATCAAAAATCCAAGTTTAAATTACAAGCTGAAATTGTTTCCTATATTAACCGGATTCATTTCTTTTTGCGGTCTTCCTAGATGAATTGTCCAAATCAATTTAGGAGAATTGTCCAAATCAATTCAGGAGATTGTTTCATGGTGCATGCTTGTTGCAGATTATGTTGTGACAACTGTCAAATCTGCATGCTTCCGTACAATTATTAAATAATGATTTGTGCTTAATGACTGTACCGAATTACAATTAATGACTTAAACTGTTTTCTGAATTCTGTATCATACATACACATGCATCACATTTCATACTGTCACTCCATTTATTGCATACCAACTTTAGTGGCAAACATGACGCACAAAGCACAGTTAGCACAGTGAGCGGATAACTCAGAATTATACTAACAGTGCCAGCACATAGACAGACAATATTTTGGGGCCCAGTATGAGCCAGGGACAGGGCACAACACTAATAGGGAGTGTAGGGAAGTAAGGACCATAAAACTGCGTCACTAGGTGCTAGTTTAAGTATCGGAAAGTGCCTAAAACCCACTCAAAGTGCAGAATTCTGCATTTATCATTAAAATTCAGCATTTTAACATGCTAGTAACTTGCAAAAAATATGGCAAAATGGTCCTATATACTTTCCTAAGTGTCGGGAATTAAAAGTGTCACAAAATGTTACAAAAAAGACACTATACGGAATAACTTAGCACTTTAACGGAAAGGTATCTAACCGAACAACCGGACATTACCCGGGACACCAAAATATTGTTAAAAAATATTGTTTCACTTTTTCTAAGCTAGTCATGATCCCCGAACACCCTAACACCCTCTAAAATATCTAGTAACTAATTAAATTGACTAAATACTTGGATTTGGAGTAATATCTAACTAATCATCTAAATTTACCCTTAGACCCCCGCCCCCCTTCCCTCATATTAATCGGCCACATGGCCTATATGGTGGATCCTCTGTGATCTTACAAGATTCCCTTGGATATTACTTGGATTTGTATTGATTTAGTGAAAAATCTTGTATGTACTAGTGGAGACATAAGACCTAATGGACAAAGGTAATAAATGGATATTAAAAACATTAGACATTTTCATCTTCACAAACACCACACTTTTCCTTCTCCTTCCACCCTCGTACCTACGGCTGTCCCCCTTCCACACACCACCAATATTTTCATTCAAAACTCAACCATTCTCAAGTGTACTCAAGGTGCAAGAAGCCGTATTAGAAGGTTTGGTGGACTCGGATCTTGAAGGACCTCACCCGTTTGCTTTTATCTACTCCATATTCATCATTGTTCTTCCCTAGCTTGAAGCTAGTAGTAAGATCCTTATTAACCTTTGTTACTTCTATTTTTAGTGGTTAAAAGATATATCTTGTTGAAATCATATGAACACTAAAAGAACATAAACTTTAATCTTGAAACATAAGAAGGAATATGACGAAATCTTGATGATATGATGTTGTTTAGCATATGGATGATATTTGCGTGTTGATTACTAGAAATATTGATATTGATCATAACATGGGACTTGCTAGATTATGATTAAAAACATGATTTAGCAAGTTAGGAGATGATTATGTGTTACATGAAATAATCATCTTCTTGATTAAACATGAACTTGAAAGTAAAATGATTTTCTTGAAAAGTAATAAACAAAGGGGGTTAATAATTTTGTAGATTCAAGACTTGTGAATGATCTTTCTAAAGGAATTAAGTTAAAAGGATGATTTTTTTTTTTGAAAGATCATGGTTTTATTAAACCTACACTATTTTTAGTGACAAAATAAGTGTAGAAATAATCTTGAAACAAGAAGATCTAATAAAGAAATATTTTCGTAAAATATGTTTACAAGTTGTAAACGTAAAAAATCCTCAAGAATGAGTTTACCAAGTAGTAAATATATTTTGGAGGGTAACTAAACCCACTAAACACTTTACCAAGTTACTAGGCGTTTTTGTGAAAGATCAAGTTCATCTCATTATGTAAAATACATAGTTTTTGCACTTAGTAAGCGTAAGATGATTAGTGAGTTGTTGTTGATTGTTTGAATGATTTTTCGAAAAAAAAAATGATATGCGTATTAGCATGGACACCTCCATTTACAAAGGAGACTATGGCGAAATTTTCTAAAAATGTAAACACTTAGAAAATATTTTCTAACAAGTGTTTACAAAAATGTTTTAACTTTGTTTTTCAAAATAAACTTCGCTATAGGTTTTGTTACAAAAATACAAAGTATCAGAGGTTGGTTTTTATAAATAAAAATGGATAAATATATATTTAGAATATACATTTTATACTAAAGACACTTGTGTGAATATTTGTATACTTTGTGGAATAGTTATATTATTTTAGGGTAAAATAATATAACTTAACAACATACCATGAAATTTACAACTCCAAAATAATACCAAAAATCACAAGGAATAAATATTTAAGTTACACACATAATATTGTGAAACCGAACACAAAAACGTAACTTAAGAAATATTCTGGGATATACCATTACACTATATTTTTGGTAAATATTACTTTGGAAATAAAAGAAGTGAAAATATGATTTTGTAAATATTACCAAGTATATCTTATTTTTGACAACGATAAAATATAATATTTTTGGGAAATAAAAATATATTTTCCTAGTGTATTTAGAAGATATATAATTTTTGAGAAAAATATATATTTTCGGGGACAATACATGATTGAACAAAATAAGTTTATATATATTTAAGTGAGACTTGAAATATATGGTTTTGGAAATATATATTGGGAATGTATTAACATTTGTTTTGGAACAATACACCGAAATACGACGCCATTACTTGGCAAGATATACAAATACAAATACGAAAATACATGTATGAGATACCCCATCCTTGGGAAGGAAATACATACTTGAGAAGCATTATCAGGAAATATTGTTTAAACAATTATTCCAAAACGAAATATAATTTGAAGTAAAATAATTAATTTTAACAAGAAATTATAACTTGGAATAATATTGGGGAACATAAGAAGCGTAACTCAAAGATATAAATACAGAAGCAAGGCACGACCCGTTCGTCTAATAAACGTTAGAACATTGTAGGTAGTCGTGTTTGCTGAGGAGATTTGAGTTACGATACTGAAGACGCAATACTGTGAGTTCATGTCCCCCTTTTCTCTTAACTGTTTTCAGTTTTATACTTCGGGGGTTGAATACATGTTACAATTTTTTACAGACCTTTTATACATGGTATGGTTAGCTTAAGGAGGGTTACTACTTAGATCATGTGAGTGGGTATGCGGATACTTGAGGTAATTAATCCTCGTTGTAGGACCGAGGGACATGAGTGATAGATCTATTCGGGTGTAGCGAGCCCCACTCCTGAGTCCGCTAAGTGGACCATGAGGTGACTATGTCTTACCGACAAAATCTGCTAGGTTTGATTCTTCCTGCATCACCTCACACATATCATTGGCTTTGCAACCCAGTGGTGATCTCTTTTTCCTTATTGCTACATACCAGAGACTTAAATACATACTTACAACGTTTCAAAGGTTTATACATACACACAAACGAACACATGAACTCGCTCAACTTTTGTTGATGTTTTTCAAACTACATGTATTTCAGGGAATTTGTAAAGTGGATCTGGCGGGCGTTGGAAGTTTTTCTGCTGCGTTAAGAATAAAGATGTCATCCATGGTCTTTGAGTTTTGCTAGTGTGTCTTATTCCTGGACGAGACACGTCTTCCAAACATTGGTGTTATTCAATAATTTTTGACGAGTCTTTAAGGAACTCATAAACAATATGTACGACTTGTAAAACTTGAAATTGAAGTCTACGTTTTAAAACGATGTCGTTATGTTTTACACTTATTTAATGGATGACAAACCTATGGTTTTATCATATAGTTGATGTTATGATTGAATGCAATGATATTAAGAAAGTCACACCATAATCACGCTTCCGCAAAAGTCAGGGTGTGACAGCTTGGTATCAGAGCTTCGATCGTAGCGAACTAGGATTCTTTCTCGAGTCTAGACTACGATCATTAGGGCTCTCACGAAAATGTTTTCATAACATGTTTTCATTGCATACACAAAACGTCCAGATCCAGGGAACAAACATTTTTACAAACAAAAGGCACAAATTCACATTTCAAAATTTATAATCCAGTCTTAGGGACTGAGGGAGGATCAGTCTTAGAGACTGAGGGAGGATCAGTCTTAGAGACTGAGGGAGGATCAATCTTAGAGACTAGGGAAATTTAGTCTTAGAGACTGGGGAAATTTAGTCTTAGAGACTGGGAAAGTTGGTCTTAGAGACCAGAGAATTAGTCTTAGAGACTGAGAAAGTTGGTCTTAGAGACCAGGGATTTAGTCTTAGAGACTGGGGAGATTGGTCTTAGAGACCAGGGATTTAGTCTTAGAGATTTGGGAGATTTGGTCTTAGAGACCATGGAGTTAGTCTGAGAGACTAGGGAGTTCAGTCTGAGAGGCTGGGTGGGATAGTCTGGGAAGACTAGGACGAATATGTGGATACATGATTACATTATGAATTGTCTTTATTTGCAATACACAAAGTGTTAAAGATTACTGTGAATATGCATGCTATGACTATTATGTACCGGCACACATGTCACCTTGATTAAAAAGCGAGTTGTCAGACGTTGACGACCCTATGGCCGCCGCCACAGATAATGAGACCGCACCTGCACCGGAGGTATTTGCGTCGGACACTTGGAGTGATCCTGATATGGTGACCAAGGACGAGGACGACTTCCAACCATCCACGCTGCCAGATTTTTGGTGACGAATTACCCTTGCTGATGGCTTCTCTGACAAGAATCCTCTTGTCACTATTGTTTCAGTCCATGACCACATCTGTCACACCCTCAAAATCCACACGCGGAATACTACCGCGAGGCGTGTGA
Organism: Helianthus tuberosus; assembly: GCA_030545235.1. Lineage (NCBI taxonomy): Eukaryota > Viridiplantae > Streptophyta > Magnoliopsida > Asterales > Asteraceae > Helianthus > Helianthus tuberosus. The sequence goes on from CM060442.1 coordinate 50,005,978, forward strand.
CTGACCAGGATCTTAGCCACTAATTATTTTGAACGGATTAGTTAATGTTATAAACATTAGTATAATTAGTGACCTAATTTAAAATTCTCAAAACATAGTTTAAGTCCACAGCAGAAAGGGGAAGAAAATGCATCGTAATTTAAAACCACAAGTTTGTTATCACGAAACTTACAAACCACGCACTCCATCCGATTGCAACGTCCGTCCAAAGTTGTACCGAGCAACCTGCAAAGCATGCAGTAGAGTGTCAACATAACGTTGGCGAGTTCACGTGTTTACAGTTTTCCAGTTTTAATTTCCAAAAAATTGTTTCAACCAGTTAATTTACCCGTTTATACATGCCATGGGGAGCTACCCCATAAGTGAGCGACTAAACTATTTTTCCAATACCGAATACTTACTTAACCGTACGTTTCCGCAGTGCCCCGTTTGTCAATGTTCTATCATCATTGACGGTTTGCCTGAGTCTATTAGTTCACGCCCATTCCCAGTAACAAGGGTCGGTGTGAGGCTGGTCAAACCTAAATAGCGCTATCAACCAATAACCCGTTCGCCTGGCCCCGACGACTAATCGGTATTAAGTAGTAGGGACTTGAGTGATAGAGTTTCGTTTAGTGTTGCTCGTTGCATTTCCGTACAAACAGAAATTAACTAAGAGTCCTGCATAAGGGAAGAAAGTAGTTTGTATCCCTGACAAGGGGATAGCGTTGTTACCCGTATCCCACGCAAGGAGATAGAAATACCGTATCCCGCACAATGAGATAGTAAGAAATCCCAAACCAGGAAAAGTGTTTCGTTCCGTTTCCCAACCACCGGGAACGCATGCTTTGAGTAAAAAGTAGTGAACTCACCTTTGCTTTGCTCGGTAGTTAATTTACTCAGGTTACGTTGGCCAACCATACCCTATTATGGTTATTAATATTCATTAGGTTCGTATGCAAGTAGTGTCACGTATAATCCTACACGTAATCTAACACATAGCATGCATGTTATACTAGCATATACGGTATTAGGCCTATCCTAGCATGTAAACAGTTAAACCGTGACAATTAAATATTAACACCAGCACACAGTCCAAAATATTAGTTTACACATAGTACGTAAGGCACACCAATGTTATTGGGCCAATCCTAATCATATAAACAGTCAACCAGTAGCAGCATGTAGTAAAGTTAAACACACAGTCCAAGTACGTCAATACATATTGTGGCCCAATAACTAAGTCAAGCAGCCCAATCGAGACCAGGTGGTCTCGACTCAAGACTATGAGGTCTCGAGTCGCAACCCAGCGATTTCGAGTTGCAGCCGAAGTCATCGAGTAGTGCATATTTGAGTCGCATCTGTGGGGGTCTCGAGACCCGTCTCGAGTCCCGTCTCGAGTCGAGACCAGGAGATCTCGAGTCGCAACTGTGCTGGTCTCGACTCCTGAAGCGCCCTGCCTGGTTTCGAGTAGTCGTTCAATGGTCTCGAGTCGCAACCATGGGTTTCGACTCGCAACCTTTGCAGATGTTTCTAGAATCCTTCGAATGGTACTATCCAATCAGATTTTATTAACATGTTTTATTCTACCGTACGCTACCAAATTGGATCAAAACAACATAATTCAAATATTCATGGCATCTTCAAATAGTTCATCATGTTCTTCATTTTACTTATTCACACCAGTTCAAACAAATCTAACCTGAATAACTTTACATCAGATTTCAATAATCCCACCATTTCCTAAACCTCTATCTTATTGTTCTAGTCACTGTTAGCATAATATCATGAACAAAAACAATCATCATTTGCCACTATAATACATATTAAAACACATTAGCATAATACCAAGGTTTAATCAAGCATACGTGTCATAATCAGATTTAGTTCACAAAATATGAAGTATCAAGGATAACATATATTCAGATTACAATAGACAGTTGGCATCAATCATCACTGTTATTCTTCACTCACAAAAATATACTATTAAAATCTCTATCAAACATGTAAAAGTACCCATATCCAATCAAACAATCAGTAGCAATTCTACACTTTCAGGAACCACAACAATATTCAAACACTAACCAGATTCACAACAGTTTATACCAAAAGTCCTATGCACATTAATCATGTAATATCCATCATTCCTAATCAGCAGTTGTTACATTTCTATTCTGAATTCATGTTCGATTCAGCCTATTGCCATCATTCTAAAACACACTATTACTTCACAATCAAATAACAACACTAACCGATGTGCAGATCTATGCAAAACAGCAAATTACACATGTATTTTAACAAAACAGAAGACATCAAAATGCAAAGCAATCACATACTGACCGGAGGGTTAAGAACATGTCGTGTGTGACCCGAGGCTGAACGCGACAAGACCCGAGCAGAACCCGACACTCGCAACAGAGCTTGAACTGCTCTAAGCGGAGTCGCCGCTGCTATGTACTATCGCCGGTTGCCTGCATCCCGTCGTCATCATCATCATCTCATCAGGTCCTTATCGTCACCGGGAAAACAGAGGGGGGTGTTTGTTGGAGAACAACCAGCCGTCGGAAGCCGGTAGTTTGGCCGGCACCAGCCGGCATGTCACCGGAGGGTTTAACAGTGAGGGAGAGTAGGGATGGGTGTGTGTGTCGGCTGCCATCTTTTGGGTTCTAGGGTTTTGGTTGAAGAGAGTGGGTTTTAGGATAATTAAATATGGTGGGTTTTAGGTTTAGAGAGTGGGCTTGGGCCTAACCCGAGCGTGCGGTCTAACCCAAGTGTGCGTGGATCCGTTATTGCTTAACATCTCGCATAAACGGACGGGTCCGATTAATTTTTCTAGATGCGTAAACAGTTGGGCCGATAAATCCTTCATCGCGTTCTATTAATATTTTGCAAATAATAATAATATTAATAATAACAGTGACATAATTAATTGCGCGTGCTGCTAAAATACCCTTTTTCATGACATCAGGAGTGCGGGTTGTCACATTCTCCCCATGTTACAGGAATTTCGTCCTCGAAATTTAAGCTAAGACATAGGATCCCCTCTAATTATAGACTCGCTGATAACCTAGTGTCATACGTACATACACGCAGTTTACAAAAGTTCACAAAATAAACAGGTAAGCCACATAGCACATAAAATCACATAGCACGAAAAATCACGTAGCACAAGATCCACAGAACGAACATGCAAGCCATGAAGCAAATACAGTCATGTAGCACGTAAATTCACATAGCATTAGATTCACAAAGTCATACGTATCTCACACAGTACGAATTTTCACAAACTTAGCTAAAACATCCAAGAAACGTACAGGGAAACCCGAAGTGTCACATTATCCCCAAGTTCAAGAAATTTCGTCCCGAAATTTAGCGCGCAGCCACTGACAAGCTAGTTTGTTTAAACGTTTTCGTGGGGTGTCACATCATCCCCTTGTTGGATTGAAATTTCTTCTAGAAATTTTAGTTGTAGCTTCAGTGCTGGAAGTAATGGTTGCAGACAGCTGGGGATACGTGCTCATCAGCTGGTTTTTCCCGTTCCCAGGTAAACTCTGGGCCACAGTGTGAGTTTCAACGAACTCGTATGATAGGTATCTGGCTACGTGTGAGGGTTTTGACTTCTCGATTAGTGATCTCAATCGGTTCCTCAATAAAGTGTAGCTGATTGTCAAAAGTTAGCTCCTTAAAGGGAATCGTGAGTGTATCATCTGACAGACACTTTCTTCAGATTAGGCAGGTGAAAGACATTGTGTACTGCACTCAGCTCTTCAGGCAGATTTAGTCTGCAAGGCTACCTTACCGATCCCTTCGGTATATTCGAATGGTCCAACATATCGTGGATTAAGTTCGTCCCGCTAGCCAAAACGTACTATACCCATCCAGGGTGAAACTTTAAGTAGAACCCAGTCTCCGACTAGGAATTCTAGAGGTTTCCTACGTTTATCCGCGTAGTCTTTCTGACGGTCTGGAGCTGCCACCATGTGTTGTCTATTCTGGGCAATCCAACCCGTTGTGTCAAGTGCAAGTTCTGGGCCCGTAATTTGGCTTCCGCCCAACGCAGAGGTGACCGGCCTCTGCGTCCGTGCGATGCCTCAACTGGTGCTGCCTGAATGTTAGTGCGGTAGCAGTTATCGGAAGAGATTTCTACAAAAAGGAAGTGTCACACGTATCCACGGTCGATAACACATATTCTAGCATGGCCTTTAGTGTTTGGATGGTGCGTTTGGCCCGACCATCAGTTTGCGGGCGATAAGCGGTGCTCATGCCTAACCATGAATCACATGTCTTTTGTGCACAACCTTGCGACGAATCGAATGCAAAACGTGGATTAGGATCATAGACGATAAAAGTCGGCACTCCGTGCCTGAAATCTACTTCTCTTAGGTAGACAGTTGCAAGTTCGAGAACTTTTCAGTTTATTTGGTCGCGTAAAGATACCGGCAAATATTTCATCGATGCCCTAGGATGGGAGAGGATAGGAGCACCTCATGGCTTATCTTTCAACTGTTGGAACGGCGAATTTCTGACATTTCTCTATGGTTAGGTGGTGCTCCTTCAAGTTCATACCATGAGGGGTTGCGTGTACCGTCGAGAAATGCAGGCTTTAGCGTAAAGCGGTTTGCGTCGTAGAAGTACCAGGGTAGAGCGTAGGAGTCGTCCTGATTCCCACGTGTTTTCGGAATAGGTTCGGACGTCGTCGAAAGAAACAAGTGTCGAATTTTGACAGGATGAAATAAATTCGAGTGTCGTAACTAGGTGTTGATCGTATCGAGTTTCGAAGAACAGTGCTTGCGATACCCGTTACCCCCGGGGTATCCTTGGCTCGTTGCTCCAACGAGTAATATTCGTAGGAAGAAATTCGTCCAAACGGAGATTTGCGCAGAGTAGAGTAGGATAAGGATCATGGAATCCGTGAAACATAACACGAGTAGCGAGACAATGCAAGAAGGGTAGTCAAAAGTGATGCGTTTTAACTTGAGACAAAACATAAAGGCCTTGGGATCGGTAATAGGGATTTATTTGATGTCGATGGGATATCTGGTCGTACACAAGCTATGGCCGTTTAGAATAAAGAACGTTGCTTACTGATACAGAATGTTATGTCGATGGGGTTAGCACGAAATGAAGTAGCTAGGGAGAGATAGTCGCCGTGCGTGTCCATAGGTTTCAGGGTCTACTGAGACGTCTGGGAGGATGTGATTTCTCAGGTCGATAGAAAAATCAAGTTCGAGTGGGTAGTTCTAAGTCGTGCGAATGAGTTTGAAGTAGCGCTTGCGTCGTCCCGGGGGGGGGGGGGGGGGGGTTGATGCGAAACTGTGGAAACGGGCTCTCGAAAAAAAAAGCACGATTGACGTAAATGTTGCCAATATTCAGGGTTTATGAAGTTTGTCGACTAAAGGTCGACCTTGCCAAATTCATTAATCTGGAGAGAAATCTGGTCAAAATTTCCGTATGAAGAAACATGGATATTGTGATGAAGAAACGCTAGAAGCGGGGATACCATCTTGAGTAACAAACGCGGATTTGTACGAAAGCTGGCGAAAGGATTCACGGAATCAGAAAAGTCGTCAAAGAATATTGGATCTGGAAAATGAAAGACAAGGTAAGAATCTAGGTCACCGTGCTCGTCGGTGGGTTGACTAGCTCAGGTCTTCGTCTAGCCACGCTTCCAAATACACCGGTTTGTAAGGAAGATATCAATTTGTTGGGTTTTGGGGCGTGCTAAGGCATAAGGTTCAACTCGAATAAGGATTAACCATGTAACGAGGGATTAGGGAGAAATAACTCTGTGGTCAATGGAAAGGTGATACGATTGCTGGCACTACAATAAGAAGCATACACCACGCATGCTTTTCGTGTTCGAGACGTGCAAACAGAAACCCAAAAAGGTGTAGACTTACTAGAATGCTTCAAGAATCTAGGTGATCAGTCGTATGAGGGAACAAGTCTCACTACTTAAGTCGGGAAAAGAAATACGCAAGTAAAAAGGATGCGAATGACGTCATCGTTCTTTCTAATATCCCATGATATAGGGGTGGCTCCCCTTCGTCGATTCGTTCTCGTAACTTCTCTACGTGCTTCATAGCAGGCCTTCCCTAGGCAGGTCTATCGAGTGGACGTCCCTTGCGTCGATTGGCAGTCCAGGGATGATATCAGGAATTACGTGGACGAGGGCTTGGAATAAATGGGTTCCCTGCCCTTAGTGTATTGTGGTTTCGAACCAGGTTTATGAGGACTCGCTCCTGTTTAACACGTAACACGCTAGCCTAGCCTTCGTATGATCCACTGTGTTAAATACTAAATATACGCATACATACTAACACATATATGCTAATTATATACATACACACATGCGTATTCACACACATAAGTTATGCACAAGTAAATGTCGTTAGTCTACCATTACCAGGTGAGCATCTGAGGTTGACGAACCTTGCAATCCGGAGTGTGGTGTCGTTGTTGTTTACACTAAAGAACGGTTATAGTCTGGTTTCCATATAAAAATATTTTATTTCCCAAGCCAAAAATATTTTATATTTAAAACCTAGTTCGCTATAACCAATGGCTCTGATACCAATCTGTCACACCCTCAAAATCCACACGCGGAATACTACCGCGACGCGTGTAACTAACCAGGATCTTAGCCACTAATTATTTTGAACGGATTAGTTAATGTTATAAACATTAGTATAATTAGTGACCTAATTTAAAATTCTCATAACATAGTTTAAGTCCACAGCGGAAATGGGAAGAAAATGCATCGTAATTTAAAACCACAAGTTTGTTATCATGAAACTTACAAACCACGCACTCCATCCGATTGCAACGTCCGTCCAAAGTTGTACCGAGCAACCTGCAAAGCATGCAGTAGAGTGTCAACATAACGTTGGCGAGTTCACGTGTTTACAGTTCCAGTTTTAATTTCCAAAAACTTGTTTCAACCAGTTAATTTACCCGTTTATACATGCCATGAGGAGCTACCCCATAAGTGAGCGACTAAACTGTTTTTCCAATACCGAATACTTACTTAACCGTACGTTTCCGCAGTGCCCCGTTTGTCAATGTTCTATCATCATTGACGGTTTTCCTGAGTCTATTAGTTCACCCCCGTTCCCAGTAACAAGGGTCGGTGTGAGGCTGGTCAAACCTAAATAACGCTATCAACCAATAACCCGTTCGCCTGGCCCCGGCGACTAATCGGTATTAAGTAGTAGGGACTTAAGTGATAGAGTTTCGTTTAGTGTTGCTCGTTGCATTTCCATACAAATAGTAATTAACTAAGAGTCCCGCATAAGGGGAGAAAAGTAGTTTGTATCCCTCACAAGGGGATAGCGTTGTTACCCGTATCCCACGCAAGGAGATAGAAATACCGTATCCCGCACAAGGAGATAGTAAGAAATCCCAAACCAGGAAAAGTGTTTCGTTCCATTTCCCAACCACCGGGAACGCATGCTTTGAGTAAAAAGTAGTGAACTCACCTTTGCTTTGCTCGGTAGTTAATTTACTCGGGTTACGTTGGCCAACCATACCCTATTATGGTTATTAATATTCATTAGGTTCGTATGCAAGTAGTGTCACGTATAATCCTACACGTAATCTAACACATAACATGCATGTTATACTAGCATATACGGTATTAGGCCTATCCTAGCATGTAAACAGTTAAACAGTGACAATTAAATATTAACACCAGCACACAGTCCAAAATATTAGTTTACACATAGTACGTAAGGCACACCAATGTTATTGGGCCAGTCCTAATCATATAAACAGTCAACCAGTAGCAGCATGTAGTAAAGTTAAACACACAGTCCAAGTACGTCAATACATATTGTGGCCCAATAACTAAATCAAGCAGCCCAATCGAGACCAGGTGGTCTCGACTCAAGACTATGAGGTCTCGAGTCGCAACCCAGCGATTTCGAGCTGCAGCCGAAGTCATCGAGTAGTGCATATTTGAGTCGCAACCGTAGGGGTCTCGAGTCCCGTCTCGAGTCGAGACCAGGAGATCTCGAGTCGCAACTGTGCTGGTCTCGACTCCTGAAGCGCCCTGCCTGGTTTCGAGTAGTCGTTCAATGGTCTCGAGTCGCAACCATGGGTTTCGACTCGCAACCTTTGCTGATGTTTCTAGAATCCTTCGAATGGTACTATCCAATCAGATTTTATTAACATGTTTTATTCTACCGTACGCTACCAAATTGGATCAAAACAACATAATTCAAATATTCATGGCATCTTCAAATGGTTCATCATGTTTTTCATTTTACTTATTCACACCAGTTCAAACAAATCTAACCTGAATAACTTTACATCAGATTTCAATAATCCCACCATTTCCTAAACCTCTATCTTATTGTTCTAGTCACTGTTAGCATAATATCATGAACAAAAACAATCATCATTTACCACTATAATACATATTAAAACACATTAGCATAATACCAAGGTTTAATCAAGCATACGTGTCATAATCAGATTTAGTTCACAAAATATGAATTATCAAGGGTAACATATATTCAGATTACAATAGACAGTTGGCATCAATCATCACTGTTATTCTTCACTCACAAAAATATACTATTAAAATCTCTATCAAACATGTAAAAGTACCCATATCCAATCAAACAATCAGTAGCAATTCTACACTTTCAGGAACCACAACAATATTCAAACACTAACCAGATTCACAACAGTTTATACCAAAAGTCCTATGCACATTAATCATGTAATATCCATCATTCCTAATCAGCAGTTGTTACATTTCTATTCTGAATTCATGTTCGATTCAGCCTATTGCCATCATTCTAAAACACACTATTACTTCACAATCAAATAACAACACTAACCGATGTGCAGATCTCTGCAAAACAACAAATTACACATGTATTTTAACAAAACAGAAGACATCAAAATGCAAAGCAATCGCATACTGACCGGAGGGTTAAGAACATGTCGTGTGCGACCTGAGGCTGAACCCGACAAGTCCCGAGCAGAACCCGACACTCGCAACAGAGCTTGAACTGCTCTGAACGGAGTCGCCGCTGCTATGTACTATCGCCAGTTGCCTGCATCCTTTCGTCATTATCATCATCTCATCAGGTCCTTATCGTCACCGGGAAAACAGAGGGGGGTGTTTGTTAGAGAACAACCAGTCGTCGGAAGCCGGTAGTTTGGCCGGCACCGACCGGCATGTCACCGGAGGGTTTAACAGTGAGGGAGAGTAGGAATGGGTGTGTGTGTCGGCTGCCATCTTTTGGGTTCTAGGGTTTTGGTTGAAGAGAGTGGGTTTTAGGATAATTAAATATGGTGGGTTTTAGGTTTAGAGAGTGGGCTTGGGCTTAACCCGAGCGTGCGGCCTAACCCAAGTGTGCGTGGATCCGTTATTGCTTAACATCTCGCATAAGCGGACGGGTCCGATTAATTTTTCTAGATGCGTAAACAGTTGGGCCGATAAATCCTTCATCGTGTTCTATTAATATTTTGCAAATAATAATAATATTAATAATAACAGTGACATAATTAATTGTGCGTGCTGCCAAAATACCCTTTTTCATGACATCAAGAGTGCGGGTTGTCACAACTTCATCACTGGTCATCCCGATGGTGAACACACCATGGCTCTGATCCTCGACCAAGCGCCTTCTGTGGACATTCCTCCAGAATGTTTGCTACTCAACGAATAATTGAGGGTGACGTTGACATGTTATTGATGGCCCTTCTGATAACACCCATGATGATGGAAAGTTAGACGATAACGTTGTTACTAATTTCACTTTTTGAGACCCCTGTTAACAAGTTATCCTCTGATTCTAGCATGGATTCGATTTCAGACTCCTTTGAGTTTGTGACATCTGCAGCCTTACAGACAGCCGGATTACAGCTTTCTACTACCGACACAGACGGCGATGACATGACTGCTGCACTATCACCTGCTCAAGGCACCACACCGTTACACGACCCAGAGCCTGTTCCTGAGCTAGCTTCTGCACCTTTTGGGTCAGCTTGATGTTGCACCTGCTGAACCTACACCTTTACTTGATCATGACCCTGTTTCTTTTGATTTACCAGGCATTACACCCCTTATATCTGACCCAGTACCTGCACTTGACGATCTCCTTATCGGTTGAGACGTTTGATTTTGCACCCACAACTGTTGACATTGCTCCTTCTCCCCTATGGAGACCGACGTCCAATGCGCTAGTCATGTTTACCGCTTTATCTTGGGACTTAACCACACCCCGGAAAGGTACTCCAGTTCAACACCCGCGTAACGATACCTTTTGCTACAGCAGCATTTTCTACAACCTCACAGGCCGCGCCGTTTGCTACATTCACCTCTGCATCGTTGGACGAGCCATTTCGATGGTTCCTATAATACACTATACTGATTTTAGACCCTTACCATCCCTCACTTTATGGAGGCTACACACCGGATGAGTACACCTGTCACATCAACTACAGTTTGAGGTTATAAGCCGCAGAATGTTGGAGCTTGAGCTGACACGACGTCCTCCACCCTGTCTATTGCCAGTATACTTTGGTCCCCCACATTTATCAAAGATTCCTTCTGAACTCTCGCCTGCTGCTATTACCTTTCCCAGGTTTTTGATGCTCGAGCGACAGATCAGTTAATTACTTCGACGTATATACAAGCTCGAGGAGGAATTCACCCATGTTAACAGATTACTTTTCTTTCCTCCTCCACCTCAGTCACCACTATAGTTGGTTTCTGGAATATGAGGATTGCATTACATTGGGTAAAGACACTAATGATAAGCCGAGATGGTGGAGACTTTTGAAGACAACATCTGACTACGTAATTTTGATACACTAATATACTTATTGGACCAGGGTAGGGTGACCCTGTGTCCCTTTCAATGTGATACATTTTGAAAGACAATTCAATTGTGGTCGGAGAATAATGGGAGCCCAATCATCATTAAATAAGCGACAATACTTTGTGACCAATGACCAACGAAAGCTCAGTCGCTATGACTTCGTTAAGCACGTTATTGATCTATATGTGCGTGCTATAATTATATTGCCATGTGCTTACTTGCTATGCTCTCATTAAACATAATTACCAAAATACTTGATCATACTATGATTATACTATTGCTTGATTGGTTTGTATGATAACCTATTATGTGTATGTGCATATGACCTCTAAACAACTATATGCACTCCCCGGACAATCAAAACCTAACCTAACCAATCTTCTTTTTAGAAGATGTCGATACAAGGGAACGTCGATACCAACAACCCTCTGCCGACAACAGCAGAGTCAGAACTGCAAGGGCGCATCTCACGGGCCATCGCACAGCTCGAGGCCCTTCGCTCCGAACACAGCGGGGGTACCACAGGAAATAACCCACCCAACGGCTGCACCTACGAGCAGTTCTTGAACCACAAACCTCGAGAATTCGACGACACTGGGGGTGCCTTAGCTTTTGTGCGTTGGGTGGAGAAGACGGATTCTGTTTTACGGTTGAGCAAATGTGCCCCAGAACATCAGGTCGCGTACGTAGCTGGACTATTTGTAGATGGGGCTCTGTCATGGTGGAACTTTCATGTTCAGGCAATGGGCGAGACTGCTGCGAATGCTTTGACATGGGACGAGCTGAAAGAACTGATGCGTAAAAGATATTGCTCTAGGGCAGAAGTCTAGAAGTTGGAGACTGAACTGTGGAACTTGAGAATGGAAGGTCCAAAGATAGCTGAATATGTGCAGAGATTTAATGATTTATCACAAGTTGCTACGCTCCTGGTGGGACCAGAGTTTAAGAGAGTCGAACATTTCATAGGGGGATTGGCACCCAAGATTCTAAGCCTGGCAACAACATCTAAACCTTCAACGATCACCGAGGCTATCGACATAAGCGTGGCACTCACTGAAGAAGCGGTCAGACTACGGAAATTTTCCATTATGGAAGAAAAAGAGGAGACTCCTGTAGAGTCATCTGGAGATAACATGAGAAAGCTCGCAAATTTCAAAAAGATTACTCGGGCAAGTAACAAGAAGAAGGCCAAAAAGGGAAAAGACTACATGGGTATCCTACCTAAGTGCGACAATTGCCTACGTTATCATGTCGGGCGATGTAAATATGGAAAATGTGGTAACTGTGGCAAGTGGGGACATCCTAAAGAAACTTGTAGGCAAGATACTGAACATAGTAATGGAGGCCAAGATGACAGCGAGAATCACGTAGAAAACAACAATAACGACAAAGGCTGGGAGAGTGAAACAAAAACGTGCTCAAGGTTGTCTTAACTGTGGGAGCAAGAAGCATTTCAGAAAATATTGCCCTAAGAAGAATCAGGCACAAGGATAAAAGCTCAGTAGCAGAGCTAGGGGAGCACACCAGAAATCCAAGCGTGGGTATCGGTACGTCCCATCATACTCAACGTTATGCATCTGTGCTGCCAAATACTGTTGCAAATTGTAAGCTTCGCATCTCTAGAGTTTGAGAGTATAATTGGTTTAGTAGCAAGTGAGTTAGATAACCCGCACTCAATGGAACTAGCTAAGGGGAAGCTAGTGGGAGCCAACGAAGTAATTGGAATCGGCAAGATAGAACCCGGAGAGCGTGAATTTACGCTTGATCTACTGCCAGTTGAGTTGGAAAGCTTCGACGAAGTAACCTGGATGAGTTGGTGGTCGAACGATCGAGCGGAGATTGATATCCGCATCCCGAAAGCGAATGAAGGAACGATCGTGACTCCTGAAGCAGGATACGCCTCTACAAATTACTAATTGCTGGAAGGCACGAAAGTTGTTGCGTAAAGGATGTGTTATTTTCTTGGCTCATGTCGGGGACAAGAGAGCCGAAGAACCAAAACTCGAATATATTCCTATGATAAGGAAATATCCTGAAGTCTTTCCTGAAGACTTGCCAGAATTATCTCCCCAACGACAAGTCGAATTTTGCATCGATTTGATTCAAGGCGTCGCGCCTACAACCAATGCACCCTAAAGGCTTAGACCTTCAGAAATGCATGGATTGTCAGTGTAACCTCAGTGGTTGATAGAGAAGGAAGATAACAGACCAAAATTGCCATTTTGGGTAACCCTAGTTTTGCTCGTCGAGAGGAATGACGATAGCTTTCGTACGAACATCGAACCACTAGGATTCGAACGAGCTAACCAACAAGAGTCGATGACCCTTGCTAAGGATTAACGAATTACTTACTTAACTAACTGTGAAGATCCAACTACTATTACGCGACTAATCATTGGTCGAGTGTCATTAGTTGTGAATTCAGAAAGAAAGAATACCGGGGAAATTGTGGGACAATAACTTGTTTTTAGACGTACACAAAAATGGTGTTTCCTACACGATACACAGAACAATTTTACACCCAATATGAAACTTTGAGAACCTAGAAAACATGTACTTAGGATCTTTGGGAAGCCAGGTCCAAACTCGTAAAGGTCGTTACTTAGGAACCACATCTGTTAACTCAATCAAACACATTAACCTGACATATATGCCATTCCAGTTAACAAAACAGAAAGTACTTAAATTTCTTTTGTTGAAATCTTCACTGTTGCTTCTAGTGAGTAGATGTTTGCATCTCTACTCCCCCTAATGGTAGTTGCTTCACGTTAACTTTCTTCGCTGAAAGCGAACACATAATTACATCAAATACTTGATTATTTCTCCATTTTAGCAAACACTCATTGTTTCATTACTTGAAAACTCATATGTTACGCATGCACCATCTGCTACGCATGCGGTTTTATTTCAAACGCTCCATTGAAGTTCAAATATTATGTTACTAAATCTAACTACTGATTTGTGATTCGAATGACCTACATTATTGTAATTGTTGGCTCTTTCGCTATCAAGTCAGCACACTTTCTTGAAACTTCTTTTATTTCAAGTTACATTCATGGTTTATCTTTGTGACCATGCCAAGATTCCTTTGTTGGTACATACAGTTATTGTCAGGTTACGCTGAAACTCAGTTCGATTGCTTGAACTTATCCATATCACATAATCAGTTTAAGACGTCAAATGGTGTATTGGGGGCATCATATTCAAATATTTTTGCAAAGACTCTTTCTTTACGAGTCGTAGTAGATTCGGTTGGTCTACGACTCCACTAAATCGTTTGATTGGTTTCGATACATTGCGGTGATACTTTCACAAGATTGAAGCTTATGCTAATTTGGTTACTTACTTCCTACACGGATTTAATTGATTATTTGATAACTTGCCCTAAGTCCGTCTTGTTTATCACGATTAAATCGGTCTCAACACAGTTGTGTGTTAAGGCAAAGGTACATAGATTCATTTCATATCACAGTGTACCTCCTAACGATTCTTTCATGGTCGATCGAATGCCTTGCGGTACATATTACTTTTCATCTTCGATCAGAAACAGTGATTCTTTGATTTTCCGTACTTAACTGGAAACTTTATGACATTGTGTAGATCAAATCTTCAGATTGTCTCAGTACACTTTCATTTGATTTCAAACTCGGTGAACTTGTTCAGTCACCACTATTATTGAATTATGTCATTGCGACACCTTGTGGTGTCATTACAAACTTGTAGCTTGTGCTAATCATGGTCAACCGTTTCACATAAAACTACATATACTTTTGTTAGACTGGTCATTTAAACAGTTCTGATGCAACTACGAATCAAGACAATGATACGTCAGATTCGCTTGTATTTCATTCGGTGTACTTTCAAAATTTTAGAATGTCAACACACTAAACCTTACCATTCGTTTACTCGGGAGTTGACAGATCATTTTACTATTACATTTGAGTTGTTGATTTTGAATTCATATAGCGGATGCTATGGTTTGTGAAAACTCGTTTGCTTATTGTGACCAATTGTTTGAGAATTCTATTGGTCAAAACTCCACTTTTAATGAACCCTTGTGAACTAGGTTACACTAGATTATACATTTATACGTCTCGTGACCTTCGGCATAAAATGCTAGAACACATACCTTTTAACCATTGGGTCCCTGCGGCTGATATATATCCCTAGAAGTCCGCCTGTTGTGAATAAGGTTTGATTCGGTTTTGTGATTACCTACCTCAACACTATCCATATGCAAACACGCATAACGTAACCTTAAGGAGAAAAGATAGTATGAATTTCGAGGACGAAATTTTCTTAACAGGGGGAGAATGTGACAACTGTCAAATCTGCATGCTTCCGTACAATTATTAAATAATGATTTGTGCTTAATGACTGTGCCGAATTACAATTAATGACTTAAACTGCTTTCAGAATTCTGTATCATACATACACATGCATCACATATCATACTGTCACTCCATTTACTGAATACCAACTTTAGTGGCAAACATGATGCACAAAGCACAGTTAGCACAGTGAGCGGATAACTCAGAATTATACTGACAGTGCCAGCACATAGACAGACAATATTTTAGGGCCCAGTATGAGCCAGGGACAAGGCACTACACTAGTAGGGAGTGTAGGGAAGTAAGGACCATAAAACTGCGTTACTAGGAGATAGTGCCGGAAAGTGCCTAAAACCCACTCAAAGTGCAGAATTCTGCATTTATCATTAAAATTCAGCATTTTAACATGCTAGTAACTTGCAAAAAATAGGGCAAAATGGTCCTGTATGCTTTCCTAAGTGTCGGGAATTAAAAGTGTCACAAAATGTTACATAAAAGACACTATACGGAATAACTTAGCACTTTAACTGAACGGTATCTAACCAAACAACCGGACATTATACGGGACACCAAAATATTGTTAAAAAATATTATTTCACTTTTTCTAAGCTAGTCATGATCCCCGAACACCCTAACACCCTCTAAAATATCTAGTAACTAATTAAATTGACTAAATACTTGGATTTGGAGTAATATCTAATTAATCATCTAAATTTACCCTTAGACCCCCCCCCCTCCTCCCTCATATTAATCGGCCACATGGCCTATATGGTGGATCCTATGTGATCTTACAAGATTCCCTTGGATATTACTTGGATTTGTATTGATTTAGTGAAAAATCTTGTATGTACTAGTGGAGACATAAGACCTAATGGACAAAGGTAATAAATGGATTTTAAAAACATTAGACATTTTCATCTTCACAAACACCACACTTTTCCTTCTCCTTCCACCCTCGTACCTACGGCTGTCCCCCCTTCCACACACCACCAATATTTTCATTCCAAACTCAACCATTCTCAAGTGTACTCAAGGTGCAAGAAGCAGTATTAGAAGGTTTGGTGGACTCGGATCTTGAAGGACCTCACCCGTTTTCTTTTATCCACTCCATATTCATCATTGTTCTTCCCTAGCTTGAAGCTAGTAGTAAGATCCTTATTAACCTTTGTTGCTTCTATTTTTAGTGGTTAAAAGATATATCTTGTTGAAATCATATGAACACTAAAAGAATATAAACTTTAATCTTGAAACATAAGATGGAATATGACGAAATCTTGATGATATGATGTTGTTTAGCATATGGATGATATTTGCTTGTTAATTACTAGAAATATTGATGTTGATCATAACATGGGACTTGCTAGATTATGATTAAAAACATGATTTAGCAAGTTAGGAGATGATTATGTGTTACATGAAATAATCATCTTCTTGATTAAACATGAACTTGAAAGTAAAATGATTTTCTTGAAAAGTTATAAACAAAGGGGGTTAATAATTTTGTAGATTCAAGACTTGTGAATGATCTTTCTAAAGGAACTAAGTTAAAAGGATGATTTTTTTTAAAGATCATGGTTTTATTAAACCTACACTATTTTTAGTAACAAAATAAGTGTAGAAATAATCTTGAAACAAGAAGATCTAATAAAGAAATATTTTTCGTAAAATATGTTTACAAGTTGTAAACGTAAAAAATCCTCAAGAATGAAGTTTACCAAGTAGTAAATATATTTTGGAGGGTAACTAAACCCACTAAACACTTTACCAAGTTACTACGCGTTTTTGTGAAAGATCAAGTTCATGTCATTATGTAAAATACATAGTTTTTGCACTTAGTAAGCGTAAGATGATTAGTGAGTTGTTGTTGATTGTTTGAATGATTTTTCGAAAAGAAAATGATATGCGTATTAGCATGGACACCTCCATTTACAAAGGAGACTATGGCGAAATTTTCTAAAAATGTAAACACTTAGAAAATATTTTCTAACAAGTGTTTACAAAAATGATTTAACTTTGTTTTTCAAAATAAACTTCACCATAAGTTTTGTTACAAAAATACAAAGTATCAGAGGTTGGTTTTTATAAATAAAAATGGATAAATATATATTTAGAATATATATTTTATACTAAAGACACTTGTGTGAATATTTGTATACTTTGTGGAATAGTTATATTATTTTAGGGTAAAATAATATAACTTAACAACATACCATGAAATTTACAACTCCAAAATAATACCAAAAATCACAAGGAATAAATATTTAAGTTACACACATAATATTGTGAAACCGAACACAAAAACGTAACTTATGAAATATTCCGGGATATACCATTACACTATATTTTTGGTAAATATTACTTTGGAAATAAAAGAAGTGAAAATATGATTTTGTAAATATTACCAAGTATATCATATTTTTGACAACGATAAAATATAATATTTTTGGGAAATAAAAATATATTTTCCTAGTATATTTAGAAGATATATAATTTTTGAGAAAAATATATATTTTCGGGGACAATACATGATTGAACAAAATAAGTTTATATATATTTAAGTGAGACTTGAAATATATGGTTTTGGAAATATATATTGGGAATGTATTAACATATTTTTTTTGGAACAATACACCGAAATACGACGCCATTACTTGGCAAGATATACAAATACAAATACGAAAATACATGTATGAGATACCCCCATCCTTGGGAAGGAAATACATACTTGAGAAGCATTATCAGAAAATATTGTTTAAACAATTATTCCAAAACGAAATATAATTTCAAGTTAAAATAATTTATTTTAACAAGAAATTATAACTTGGAATAATATTGGGGAACATAAGAAGCGTAACTCAAAGATATAAATACAAAAGCAAGGCACGGCCCATTCGTCTAATAAACGTTAGAACATTGTAGGTAGTCGTGTTTGCTGAGGAGATTTGAGTTACGATACTGAAGATGCAATACTGTGAGTTCATGTCCCCCTTTTCTCTTAACTGTTTTCAGTTTTATACTTCGGGGGTGGAATACATGTTACAATTGTTTACAGACCTTTTATACATGGTATGGTTAGCTTAAGGAGGGTTACTACTTAGATCATGTGAGTGGGTAGGCGGATACTTGAGGCCATTAATCCTCGTTGTAGGACCGAGGGACATGAGTGATAGATTTATTCGGGTGTAGCGAGCCCCACTCCTTAGTCCGCTGAGTGGACCATGAGGTGACTATGTCTTACAGACGACATCTGCTAGGTTTGAGTCTTCCTGCATCACTTCACACATATCATTGGCTTTGCAACCCAGTGGTGATCTCTATTTCCTTATTGCTACACACCATGGACTTACATACATACTTACAATGTTTCAAAGGTTTATACATACACACAAATGAACACATGAACTCGTTCAACTTTTGTTGATGTTTTTAAACTACATGTATTTCAGGGAATTTGTAAAGTGGATCTGGCGGGCGTTGGAAGTTTTTTTGCTGCGTTAAGAATAAAGATGTCATCCATGGTCTTTGAGTTTGGCTAGTGTGTCTTATTCCTGGACGAGACACGTCTTCCAAACCTTGGTGTTATTCAATAACTTTTGACGAGTCTTTAATGAACTCATAAACAATTTGTACGACTTGTAAAACTTGAAATTGAAGTCTACGTTTTAAAACGATGTTGTTATGTTTTACACTTATTTAATGGATGACAAACCTATGGTTTTATCATATAGTTGATGTTATGATTGAATGCAATGATATTAAGAAAGTCACACCATAATCACGATTTCGCAAAAGTCAAGGTGTGACATATATTGTGTTGGTTGCAACCGAGCCTAAATGTGAGGTTAGAGGAACATGACAAGTAATGTTAGAAGGCAAAGGTTTAATCATGGTTGTAAAACAAGGTCTCCAAGGCCGAGTACTCCCCGAGTAGTCGCTACAAGGAAGGCCGCCGAGGCGAATTTCTTCAACTCCGACTAATTACTCGGAATCAATAAAATGCGGTCAACGTCGGCCAAAATCGGATCTAGTAGGTCATCTCGGGCCGAGTTTGACTTAAAATAAAATAAACCATAATTTCTATGCCTATAATATTAAAGAATAAATATCAATTTCACGTATTGTGTTATAAATATTAGTAAACTTATGTTATTTAACATATATTTGATTTCCGAAAATTAATTTCTTTATAATTTGTCATGTCCGAGTACTCCCCGTGTACTCTTCGCCTAGGCCGAATACTCTCAACTCCCCGGTCGACCGACTAGGGAGCGCCTAGCGACTTTTGCAACCATGAGTTAAATACTTAGTCGTGACTAAGTACATTATAATTTCAGTGGTGCAAGTGACGACGAGGACACTCGGATCACCATTTTCGGTCAAGTGGTTCCATAGATAACTAACCAAGTTCATATATTTTAGATCATTTGTACAAAGGGATGCATAGTGACATTGCCCATCACATCCAAGTTTTATTAGTGTAGGTGGAGAATGACCACTAGAGTATTGTGCAACAACACAAGTTCCCAACTAAGTTAAAGTGGAAATTATATAGGGTGGCAATTAGACTTGATATCTTATATTGGACAGTTTGTTGGGCCACTAAGAAAACCCAGACACGCATGATAAAAGTAGCAGAGATGAGGATGCCGAGGTGATGTGTGGACACAAGATTAGACCAGATAAGAAATGTTTTTTTAGGGAAATGTTAAGAATGACTAGTATATCAGATAAGAATAAAGATGGTAGATTGAGATGGATTAGGCGTGTGAAGCGGAGGCAGACGGCGACGCCTGTTATAGCAACGGAAACCCCTCACTATGAAAGGAGGAGTAGAGGCAGGCCTAAATTAATTTGGGTTGAGCGGATAAGGCAATATTAGAGATGCACCTCTTTATGGTCAAGAATTGAAGTTCGTGGAGACTTAACATTAAGTTTAACCATTTTTAATAGAGTGGACATTTGTGTCTTAGCTTTGCCTCACGAGCTTAGATTTTCCTACACACTTTATGTGGACTTAGTATGCGATTATCTGCTTGTATATATGTCTATATGATGTTTTATGATCTTATATTTGTTACTATTTTACTATGTTTCTCTTCTAGCACTTCTTGTGTTATCTGTCGTCGTTTGTTATCTTTAAATGTTTAGTTATGTTTATTGTCCTGTTGTTGAACGTTTTAAAGTTGAGGGTCTTTCTTGAAGTAATTTTTTTATTTCAAGGAAAGGAGTGAAGACCATGTGTAGTGTCCAAGTAAAGAGGCGTGTTCTTTGCCACTTCATGCCCTAAGACGCCGGAACACCGCCCCCGTGGGTTGTGATTCCCTCAAAAATTCGAATGGTATGTTTGTGAAAACGCCAGGACAATTTTGATTTGGCTAATAACAAAATTAAAGAAAAAGAAAAGAAATTAAATTAAATATTTGGGTAATCATAATGCCCCTTGGTGATTGGGATTACACGTGTAGCGTAACGCCCAAGGGAGTGGCTTGAAATCAAGCCCCACTACACATGGGGTATGTTTGGCATAGAGCTTTTAGAAACTTTTAAAAGCTTCTTGTTTTAAGCTTTTAATAAAAAGCTCCTACTCCATAAAAAGTATTTTTGGTTGAAGGAGCTTAAAGCTTTTATGTTAAGAACTTGTAGCTTTTAGTTGAACGCTCCTACTAGTAGCGTTTAGAAGGAGCTATAAGTTTTTTAGGGAAAATGACTATTTAACCTTTAAAGATAATAAACTTTTTAATGCATAAACTTTTTAAATTTTTAGCTATGTCCATTTTGGTCATTTTATACATTTTATTAAAAGCTTCAGATACTCTGCGAAACACCAAATGTATCTAAAAAGCTACAGCTACTAGCTACCAGCTACTAGCTATCAGCTTCCAGCCACCAACCAACAGCTACTTTTGCCAAACAAACACATGGTCTAAGATTTGGCTATATCTTATCATCCCCAAACCCTATCACAGTAGTTTGCTATTGGTGTGATTTACTAGATATGCTTGTTGTTATTGGCTTAATGGTATGTTAACAGGATTTAAAATTTTGGAAAGTGTAATTTGATTTGGTTTCAATTGGACTTTTTTTTTTGTAGTATGAATTTAATAATAAACCCCATAGTTATAAAGACGATTAAAAGTAATTAATCCTTATATTAGTTTCTTGATTTTATATTGGATGGCTAAACATGTAATTGGTTGAACTCCCCCTCAGCCAAGTGGTAAAGCTATCACTATTGGACTAACGTCCTTTGTCCAAAATTCATACAATGGAAGACCTCCTCGTAGGGGCCTAATGGACACAGGTGTGAGTCGAACAAGTGTGGGGCGGATATGTACGTTGAACTAAATTTTATCTCCCAATCCCACTATACCAACTCACCATGCTTTATAAAAGTAAATAAACAAAAAAGTGGAATTCTAGTAAGCATGTTAGTTTAGGTTTCAAAAGAAGAGTAAATTGCCATTTTAGTCCCTGAGTTTTGTTCAAATTTGTCATTTTAGTCCAAATAGTTTTTTTTCGCCTCTGGGTCCCTGACTTTTACATTTTGTTGCCATTTTGATCATTTTGTCTAACTCCATCCAAAAACCCAGTTTGTAACAGGTTGTACTTAATCACTAATGTTTTCAGTTGCCATTTTGATCCAATTGCAAAAAATCAAAAAAATTCCAAAAAATTCAAAAAAATCTAAAAATCAAAAAAATTCTAAAAAATTCAAAAATCATTAAATGTTTCGGCACGAAGCGTTTCGACCAGTACTGTTTCGAACCGAACCGTTTCGACCCGTACCGTATCGAACCGAACCGTTTCGACGCGAACCGTTTCGAACCCGTACCGTATCGAACCGTACCGTTTCGACCCGTACCATTTCGAACCCGAACCGTTTCGACGCGAAGCGTTTCGAACCGAACCGTTTCGACCCGTACCGTATCGAACCGAACCGTTTCGACGCGAACCGTTTCGAACCGTACCGTTTTGAACCCGAACCGTTTCGAGCCGAACCGTTTCGACGCGAACCGTTTCGACCCGTACCGTTTCGAACCCGAACCGTTTCGAGCCGAACCGTTTCGACGCGAAGCGTTTCGACCCGTACCGTTTCGAACCCGGACCGTTTCGATCCGAACCGTTTCGACGCGAAGCGTTTCGACCCGTACCGTTTCGAACACGAACCGTTTCGAGCCGTACCGTTTCGACCCGTACCGTTTCGGGTTCGAAACGGTAAGGTGGAAACGGTACGGTTCGAAACGGTTCACGTCGAAACGGTTCGGTTCGATACGGTACGGGTCGAAACGGTTCGGTTCGAAACGGTTCGCGTCGAAACGGTTCGGGTTCAATACGGTACGGGCTCGAAACGGTTCGCGTCGAAACGGTTCGGTTCGATACGGTACGGGTCGAAACGGTACGGTTCGAAACGGTTCGCGTCGAAATGGTTCGGTTCGAAACGGTACGGGTCGAAACGCTTCTTGCCGAAACATTTAATGATTTTTGGATTTTTTTAGAATTTTTTTGATTTTTTAGAATTTTTATGATTTTTTAGAATTTTTTGATTTTTAGATTTTTTTTTTGGATTTTTTAGAATTTTTATGATATTTTTGAATTTTTTTGGAATTTTTTTGATTTTTTGGAATTGAATCAAAATGGCAACTGAAAACATTTTTTAAGGAAATCCCCAAAATACCCCTGTTACAAACTGGGTTTTTGGATGGAGTTATACAAAATGATCAAAATGGCAACAAAATGTAAAAGTCAGGGACACAGAGGCGAAAAAAAAACTATTTGGACTAAAATGACAAATTTAGACAAAACTCAGGGACTAAAATGGCAATTTACTCTTCAAAAGAATAAAAAAAATCGATTTTACTGTCAACGGCCCAATTAGCAGCCAGGGTAATTAGACAATACCTATGGTTATTTTATAACATACACATCAAAACTCATCCCTATGGTTTATTATATAACATGCACATTAAAAATATTATAAATTAGTATATCCTTTTAAACATATGCTAAAAGTCTACAATAGATTTATTTATTTGTTTTTTTTATGATTATTGTATCATCCATATTATGTGATCGTATTTCTTAATGAGATGAAATGGATTTAAGTTTAGCTACACTTCATTATTCTTGTAACCCAAGAAATCAGAAACATTAAAAATCATTATAAATTAGTATATCCTTTTAAACACATACTAAAAGTCTACAATAGATTTATTTATTTATTTATTTATTTTTTTGATGATGATTATTGTATCATTCATATTATGTGATCGTATTTCTTAATGAGATGAAAAGGATTTAAGTTTAGTTACACTTCATTATTCTTGTAACCCAAGAAATTAGAAATACTTATTTAAAAAAAAATCCATACAAATTCCTGAACAGTTTGGTTTCTATTTGACCAAACACATGCTTGAAAAGGATTGTTTTCCAAAATATATATCAACTCAAAATATATGAGGCGAGTTTCAAATCCATACGTCTCTATTAATTACCTTAACCATGGCACAACCATTAAAACAAACATATTTCAACCATTAAAACATAGTCATATTTTTTGGTGTAGTAAAAAGAATTGACGTGCCATACATGTATATCATGAATGGAGTGCTTGCATCTGAATTCCACCGTAATACCAACCTTTAGGCTACAAGACTAAGCATTTTATCCATGCCAAAATTCTTTTTATATATGAGTTCCATTTAAAACCAAGGTTATTAACCTTTTCAGTTTGTTATTTGACATAAATACTAAGATCATGAGTAGTGATGGTTCAATGTATGAAAGGGGCAAAATTCGTTATTTGGCGTCCACACCATGGGTGAAATTAGTCCCAAAATGGTGTGATGGTTCACCCTCACCCCTTCTCATTAATTACCTAATGATTACAAAATGATTAATTTTTTTAATAATATAACAATGGCTAATAAAACACAAATAAGTTCATGAATACTAAAAATAAAAATACATAGACATTTAGAACTAGGGCTCTCTGGGGGTCGTTAGTTCGAAACCGAGCTGAATCAGGTTTACCACAATGGGCCTTCGGGCGGGCGGGTGTTGCCCAGAACTGGTGGCTCGGGTATGCATCCAACTCTGACCGTTATGGAGGAGGAGATGCATTTGCTCGATTGAGAATATCATAGGATACTTATCATATGATTTAGTTGACCGTTCAAAAAAATGCATAAATATTGACTTGAGCAGGTTCATATAACCCATATGGTGAATCGGGTCATAGCCCATAAGCAAAGAATAGCCCATAGAAAAAAAAAAAAAAAATTCATATGGTGAATGAGCCCTTTAAAAGAATACCTAGTTTTTAACCTATATTTCTTTCTTTATCTCTTCATCTTTATCACTAAATCAACGTTTCATAGATACCAAGTATGTTTAATTGTTAAATTAATAGGTAAATTACGTTGCAAATAGTCCTCTCCATAAAACTATCCCCTTTAAACGCCTGACCGTAACGGATGGTACCGCACCCTTCTGTCCATTCTATGTTAACGGGCGATATTATAGACGAGGCTTCTTTCTTGTGGATGGTATCTACCCATCATGGTCTGTTTTTGTGAAAGCTCATTCGTTTCCTGTCGAGGCTAAAGAAATCTTGTTCAAAAAAATGCATGAATCGGCAAGAAAAAATGTTGAGAGAGCTTTTGGTGTTTTAAAGGGTAGATGGGGTATGCTACACTGACCGGTTCGTGCGATGAACAAGAAATCCATACATAGCAAAGTATATGCATGTATCATATTGCACAATATGATAATCAAAGAAGACGGACGTGCAATATCTCGGGATTGGGTGCCGGATCCTTCTACACAAGTTCAAGTTCCACAAAATATCCAACAAGACTTGCGTGATGAAGAAACGCACTTTCGGTTGAGATACGATTTAATCGAACTAGTAGGTTCTTTAGGTTTGGAGTTTCATGAGTCGGACGAGTAGTAGAGTTTTTTTTTGTATTTTTTTTAAACTGTAGCCTAACATAATTCTAGTATGTTAAATTGAACTAGTATGTTTTAATTTTAATGAAATTTATAGTTTTAGTGATTTATTGTTAATTTATAATTAAAAAAACTTGTGAGTGATGAAATTCTATCACTAGTGATGACCACCGCCACTAAAACATGCTTCTGAGAGATAGAATAGTGGCTGATGACATGGTGGAACATGATTGGATGTTTGTGAGTGATGGAATTCAATCACTTGTCAAATTTATTAAATACACATGTCATCTTTAAACTCTATTATTCCATGTCTCATCCTAAATAGTCTATTAGTATGATAACCTGGTGTAGATGAAATCAAAAGGTACGCCTTAACAAATTTTGTCTAGTGAACGTATAGGTAATTAAAAAAAAGTTGTTTAATGATGGCAAAAAACAAATCATACGAAATAATTATTCATACATGTCATGACATATCATCATGGGGTTCAAATAACTAATATGGGTGACAGAGTGTAACTAGTTCAAACATCCATGTCGAAATAAGCGTGCAGGAAAATCACACAACAATTCACCTTGTACATATATTCACATATATTAATTAGAATTGATTCATACGCCTCCATATCTATAAAAACATGTTTGAGACGCCATGAATTCAAGACACCACTACGATCTGTGTCACATCAGTTCTTGCCAATGATAAATCGTGGCTATCCTCGGAACAACTTGGGTGTCATAATGCAATACAATATATAGCATGATCTTGTAACTTGTAAGTGTGAAAAACGACATTTTCATAAAATGTTTTCAAATACATATCAAGTTCAAACGGTTGATAATATGATCTACAGGGAGAAGGGTGTTGATCAATAATCAAGGGTTTTTGTTTAGAGTGTAGAGGCTGGTTATTTAACTTTGTAATTTCTTTTACCCTAATATCAGTTAAATTCATTCATCGGTATTCAATTGGTGTGTCTATTCATTGAAACGTACACTTATGCATGCTTGTCAATCATATATATATAAGAACACCCACGACGCGACCTATGTGACGCTCGTCCAAAATGCCAGACCCTCCCATTCCAAGCCATCCCCATTGTGGAGCTCGTCCGCACATGTCGTCCACGTTTGGAATTCCAAGCCCGTCTCATACTTAAGAGTGGGCTCCACATACACAAACAATATTATTTTAATACCTTCTTATATAAAAAAAAATGAGTGTTTGAGAAAGGATTTAATGTTCTAGAAAAATGAATGTTTTCTAAATAAAGTTTGAAATATGATATGATAGCTAAATTGACGTGTTTTATGGGTCTGTATCATTGCAAATGCACGAGTGCTCTAAGTTGTTACAATTTGAAATAATGGTGAATATATTTAGTAGAAAGTAGAAAGCATCCTCTCTTTATTCATAACCATGTAAATTTAGTTATTCAAAGATTTCTTGGCTTAAATCTTTATCCTCTAATCAACAATATGCTTACACGGATTATCTCCTCCACCACCGCCTCCTTTCCCACCATCGTCGCCTTTTCCACTTCCACTTCCACCTCCTGAACCACCACCACCGCCCACCCCGCTGCCTCCACCACTGTCGCCGTTTCCACTTCCACCTCCATCGCCTTTGCCACTACTGCCTCCGCCACCACCACCGCTGCCACCACCACTACCTTTTCCACTTCCACCACCATCGCCTTTGCCCCCACCATCTTCTTTACCACTTCCATCACCTTTTCCACTTCCACCACCAGCTCCTTTGCTACCACCGTCTCCTTTTCCACTTCCGCCACCCTCCCCTTTGCCACTTCCACCACCATCTCCTTTACCACTTCCATCACCTTTCCCACTACCACCTGAACCACTTCCATCACCTTTCCCACTACCACCTGAACCACTTCCACCACCAGCTCCTTTGCCACCTCCATCACCTTTTCCACTACCACCACCAGCTCCTTTTCCACCACCGTCCCCTTTGCCACTACCACCACCTGCACCGTCTTTACCACTAGGCGGTGCCTTGGTACAGTCCTCATAATAGCAGTAGCAATTAGTCTTCCCTTCACGGGAGTGACAAGCTCCATGGGCTGCTTGCTCCCACCCTTTACACTTATCATCGCACTGCTTGCCGTAGCAGTTTCCCGAATACATTTTGCTCATCTTTTCACATAGTCCATTCACCCTTATTGCCATATCTATTCACATACTTTAAATTAATACAACCAAATAACTTAACTCATATATTAAACTTAATTCATATATTAAACTTGTCAATTAATTTAACAATATCAGCCCATCATCTTGCAATAGAACCTTTATATATAGCTAATGACTTATATAAAGTAACCACATGCTACATGTTATATTGCCGCTATTCTTTAAGTGCAAGATCTCCATATATTATGAGACATTATATGTTTGATTGAGTACCTGAGATATCAATAACGAATACGAGAAGCAGGATTGCAGAGAAAACAGTTGAGCTTTTATCCATTTTTTTGTGTTGTGATCGAGTTGGGTGAAGTTAAGGTTAAGAATATAGATATATATATATATATATATAGGTGAAGTAAAGGTTAATTGAGGGTTCTCGTAATTTCTTTTGGAAGACGTTTTTATTTAATCATAATCTATGATTTGTTGACCATAATGCTAAGCAAACCCTAAAATTGACCATGTTTTAATATATACGATAAGTAAAAGTAATTACGTTCTTTCAAATTCTTTTTAATTTATCGGATTGATAAAACATAATACTAAGGGCAATGTTTAAAAGATGAGAACATTCGTTAAATATGGTATGGTACATTTGAACATAACTCTACCCTAAATAAATCACGGTTTAAATACATTTGGTACGTCCACTGGTTTTCTGGTTATTCGAAGTTGAAGTTTCTGAAATTTACATTCCATAAATTAACAACAATTTTGTGCATAAGGTGTTGTAATTCATGTTTTAGGGGGTTTAAAAAAGTTGATTTTTTAACTTTAACTCAAAAGCTTTTTATGTTTTGCAATTTTAACCCGTATAAATTGTTTGTTTTTCACTTTTAACTCAAAAGTTTCATTATTTTCAATTTAACCTCACTATATTTTTACCTTCAACTTTGGTCCCTATACTTTTCATTTTTCGCAAATTTTCGTTTTACGTTTCGTTCTAAATTTTGCGAGTTAAGACGGCGCGACGTGCGTGGGTTGTTTAACGCTTTTTTGTTTCGTTCAAAATTATGCGCCTTAACACGACGCAACATGCATGTGTGGTTCAATATTTTACATTTTTTTTGTTTGACAAGTTCGTCGCAACACGCGGGTCCTGAATCGACTTAGTATTGGTAGTCGCTGACAGTGGTGTGACATTTGTGCTATTTGGCATAGTTTTACGCCCCCGTCGCAACATGCGGAAGCTTATATCTAGTTAAATTCAAATTAGACCAGAGATGAGGATGCCGAGGTGATGTGTGGACACAAGATTAGACCAGATAAGAAATGTTTTTTTAGGGAAATGTTAAGAATGACTAGTATATCAGATAAGAATAAAGATGGGAGATTGAGATGGTTTAGGCGTGTGAAAAGGAGGCAGATGGCGACGCCTGTTATAGCAGCGAAAACCCCTCACTATGAAAGGAGGAGTAGAGGCAGGCCCAAATTAATTTGGGTTGAGCGGATAACACAATATTAGAGATGCACCTCTTTATGGTCCAGAATTGAAGTTCGTAGAGACGTAACATTAAGTTAACCGATTTTTAATGGTGTGGACATTTGTGTCTTAGCTTTGCCTCACGAGCTAAGATTTTCCTACACACTTTATGTGGACTTAGCATGCGATTGTCTGGTTATATATATGTCTATATGATGTTTTACGATCTTATATTTGTTACTATTTTACTATGTTTCTCTTCTAGCACTTCTTGTGTTATCTGTCGTCGTCTGTTATCTTTAAATGTTTAGTTATGTTTATTGTCCTGTTGTTGAACGTTTTAAAGTTGAGGGTCTCTCTTGAAGTAGTTTTTTTATTTCAAGAAATGGAGTGAAGACCATGTGTAGTGTCTAAGTAAAGAGGCGTGTTCTTTGCCACTTCATGCCCTAAGACGCCGGAACACCGCCCCCGTGGGTTGTGATTCCCTCAAAAATTCAAATGGAGTGTTTGTGGAAACGCCAGGACAATTTTGATTTGGCTAATAACAAAATTAAAGAAAAAGAAAAGAAATTAAATTAAATATTTGGGTAATCATAATGCCCCTTGGTAATTGGGATTACACGTGTCGCGTAACGCCCAAGGGAGTGGCTTGAAATCAAGCCCCACTACACATGGGGTATGTTTGTCATAGAGCTTTTAGAAACTTTTAAAAGCTTCTTCCTTTAAGCTTTTAATAAAAAGCTCATACTCCATAAAAAGTATTTTTGGTTGAAGGAGCTTAAAGCTTTTATGTTAAGAGCTTGTAGCTTTTAGTTGAACGCTCCTACTAGTAGCGTTTAGAAGGAGCTATAAGTTTTTTAGGGAAAAATGACTATTTAACCTTTAAAGATAATGAACTTTTTAATGCACAAACTTTTTAAATTTTTAGCTATTTCCATTTTGGTCATTCTATACATTTTATTAAAAGCTTCAGATACTCTGCGAAACACCAAATATATCTAAAAAACTATAGCTACCAGCTATCAGCTTCCAGCCACCAACCACCAGCTACTTTTGCCAAACAAACCCATGGTCTAAGATTTGGCTATATCTTATCATCCCCAAACCCTATCACAATAGTTTGCTATTTGTGTGATTTACTAGATATGCTTGTTGTTATTGGCTTAATGGTATGTTAACAGGATTTAAAATTTTGAAAGAGTAAAATGCACGGATAGTCCCTGTGGTTTTGCAAAGTTTCAGCTATAGTCCCCAGATTTTGGAAATTACACTCATAGTCCCTGTGGTTTGACAGTTTGTTACGCTGATAGTCCCTGGAGTGGATTTGGGTTAGTTTTCTCAGTTAAGTCCATGTAAAATTACAAAATTACCCTTGCTTTTATTATATTCATCAACATCATCATCATTCAACAGACTCATGTATCTCTCTTTCTACTCTCTCTCTCTCTCTCTCTCACTAAAAACCACCACCACCGTCACCTCCCCTGCCACCATCACCACTCTCCACCACCGCCATCCCCTTCCACCACCACACCTCCGCCTCCTAAACCCATACCCGCCTCCACCATCAACCACCCATCCCCAAATCAACCACACCTATATTCAAATATCAAAAGGGCATGCATAAAGTCAGTTGATGTTTATATTTGTGTGCTTTGAAAGATTGCAATAGTTATTAGGTTACCGAAAAAGGTTCTATCAGGGTTCCAAGTTACACGGTTGACTGATGCGGTATAATCGTTGGTCAAAGTTGTCTGAAAGGGCATTGAACAAGCACCGAGATCCCAAACCTTAAAATTCTTCTGAGTAAGCTTCTCCCGACTGCTTAAATCCCATAACAAGAATTCTCCAGCGTTCGTTCCAACTTACGATTTCCCAACACAAAACAAAACAAGTGACCGCATAAAATAAATACCAATGATTAAAAACGAAGATTAATATGTTATAGCATATGGGAACTAAGTCAACTAACCAAGAAGTTGGATTTGCTGTGTGGGGTGAAAGTCCATACTCTTAACAGCAGAACCCTGATTTAGGGTCATCATAACAGCTTTCGGGAGATCTTCAGATGACGATGAACTTTGACCACTGTAACCGACGGGTGGTTGATTTGGGGATGGGTGGTTGATGGTGGAGGCGGGTATGGGTTTAGGAGGCGGAGGTGTGGTTGTGGAAGGGGATGGCGGTGGTGGGGAGTGGTGATGGTGGCAGGGGAGGTGACGGTGGTGGTGGTTTTTAATGAGAGAGAGAGAGAGAGAGAGAGAGAGAGAGTAGAAAGAGAGATACATGAGTCTGTTGAATGATGATGATGTTGATGAATATAATAAAAGCAAGGGTAATTTTGTAATTTTACATGGACTTAACTGAGAAAACTAACCCAAATCCACTCCAGGGACTATCAGCGTAACAAACTGTCAAACCACAGGGACTATGAGTGTAATTTCCAAAATCTGGGGACTATACCTGAAACTTTGCAAAACCACAGGGACTATCCGTGCATTTCACTCATTTTGAAAAGTGTAATTTGATTTGGTTTCAATTGGACTTTTTTTGTAGTATGAATTTAATAATAAACCCCATAGTTATAAAGACGATTAAAAGTAATTAATCCTTGTATTAGTTTCTTGATTTTATATTGGATGGCTAAACATGTAATTGGTTGAACTCCCCCTCAGCCAAGTGGTAAAGCTATCACTATTGGACTAACGTCCTTTGTCCAAAATTCATACAATGGAAGACCTCCTCGTAGGGGCCTAATGGACACAGGTGTGAGTCGAACAAGTGTGGGGCGGATATGTGCGTTGATAGGGTATAACTCGTTATATATATAACGCGTTATGGAGTCACCATAACGAGTGATAGCACTTGGAACACCGCCGCCTCCACTTCCATAACGAGTGATAGGGTATAACTCGTTATATATATAACGCGTTGAAGATATTGGGTGATGAATGTGTATCTTGTACATTGTGCATTAATACTTGTACATTGGAATCCCATCACTAGTGATACCACCCCCACTACATTTCTATCGCTAGTGATAGAATATTGGGTGATGAGTCGAACAAGTGTGGGGCGGATATGTGCCTTGAACTAAATTTTATCTCCCAATCCCACTATGCCAACTCACCATGCTATATAAAAGTAAATAAACAAAAAAGTGGAATTCTAGTAAGCATGTGAATTTAGCGTTTCAAAAGAATTAAAAAATCGATTTTACTGTCAACGGCCCAATTAGTAGCCAGGGTAATTAGACAATACCTATGGTTTATTTTATAACATACACATCAAAACTCATCCCTATGGTTTATTATATAACATGCACATTAAAAATCATCATAAATTAGTATATCCTTTTAAACATATACTAAAAGTCTACCATAGATTTATTTATTTGTTTTTTTATGATTATTGTATCATCCATATTATGTGATCGTATTTCTTAATGAGATGAAAAGGATTTAAGTTTAGTTACACTTCATTATTCTTGTAACCCAAGAAATTAGAAATACTTATTTAAAAAAAATCCATACAAATTCCTGAACAGTTTGGTTTCTATTAATTACCTTAAACATGGCACAACCATTAAAACAAACATATTTCAACCATTAAAACATAGTCATATTTTTTGGTGTAGTAAAAAGAATTGACGTGCCATACATGTATATCATGAATGGAGTGCTTGCATCTGAATTCCACCGTAATACCAACCTTTAGGCTACAAGACTAAGCATTTTATCCATGCCAAAAAAATTTTTATATATGAGTTCCATTTAAAACCAAGGTTATTAACCTTTTCAGTTTGTTATTTGACATAAATACTAAGATCATGAGTAGTGATGGTTCAATGTATGAAAGGGGCAAAATTCGTTATTTGGCGTCCACACCATGGGTGAAATTAGTCCCAAAATGGTGTGATGGTTCACCCTCATTAATTACCTAATGATTACAAAATGATTAATTTTTTTAATAATATAACAATGGCTAATAAAACACAAATAAGTTCATGAATACTAAATATAAAAATACATAGACATTTAGAACTAGGGCTCTCTGGGGGTCGTTAGTTCGAAACCGAGCTGAATCAGGTTTACCACAATGGGCCTTCGGGCGGGCGGGTGTTGCCCAGAACTGGTGGCTCGGGTATGCATCCAACTCTGACCGTTATGGAGGAGGAGATGCATTTGCTCGATTGGGGATATCACAGGATGCTTATCAGATGATTTAGTTGGCCGTTAAAAAAAATGCATAAATATTGACTTGAGCAGGTTCATATAACCCATATGGTGAATCGGGTCATAGCCCATAAGCAAAGAATAGCCCATAGAAAAAAATAAAATCCATATGGTGAATGAGCCCTTTAAAAGAATACCTAGTTTTTAACCTATATTTCTTTCTTTATCTCTTCTTCTTCATCAGTAAATCAACGTTTCATAGCTACCAAGTGTGTTTACTTGTTAAATTAATAGGTAAATTACGTTGCAAATAATCCTCTCCATAAAACTATCCCCTTTAAACGCCTGACCGTAACGGATGGTACCACACCCTTCTGTCCATTCTATGTTAACGGACGATATTTCAGACGAGGCTTCTTTCTTGTGGATGGTATCTACCAATCAAGGTCTGTTTTTGTGAAAGCTCCTTCATTTCCTGTCGAGGCTAAAGAAATCTTGTTCAAAAAAATACAAGAATCGGCAAGAAAAAATGTTGAGAGAGCTTTTGGTGTTTTAAAGGGTAGATGGGTTTTTAAAACTAGACTAATTTTTTAGGTGACTAATTTTTTAAATTACATGTATTCAAATTTTTTTTTCACCTTCAATGACATTACAAAGATTCACGATCACGTCGGTTTAAAAGGAGATAAGAAAGAAGCATTTAAAGGGATTATGAGGATTGCTTGTTGGACTATTTGGAAGGCTAGAAATAAAAGACGGTTCGACAACAAGGATATCAAAATAGAGGAGATAATTAGCGAGATTAAAGCCACGGGTTTCTTATGGTTCAAAAATAGGACTAGATTTAAATAGGGATGAGCATATCGGTATCCGATACCGTACCGATACCGATACCGACAAATACCGATCCCGAATTTCACCCAAACTAGGTACCGATACCGATACCGAAACATGTCGGTTAGGTATCGGTATTATACCGTATTTTGAGGGTCGGTATCGGTATAATACCAATACCGTACCGTACCGATACCGAAAACACCAAAAAGTGGATACCGATCGGGATCGGTATCGGTACGGGATCGGTATGGGATCGGTATTCGGTGGCATATGCTCATCCCTAGATTTAAAGATATTTCTTGGTATGATTGGTGTAAATTTGTAATTATGTAAGGTTTGTTTGTGGTTTGGTCCCCTCGGTTTGAGGGGGTCGGTTGTGTTTATGAAATTTACCTTTCAAAAAAAAAAAACATGTATTCAAATTTTTAGGTGACTAATTTTGATATTACATGTATTGAATTTACCTTTTTCACATACAAAATACAAGGTTGAGTTTTAATAACTTTTTAGATCTACAATGGCTAAATTAGGCTTATCAACTACGTATGAAAATTCTTCCCAGTAATTCACATAGATCTACGACTAAATTAGTATGATAACCATTGAAGAAAAACAGAGCAAATCATTGTACATTGCATTCATTAATTAGAAGGTAAAAGATTTACAATCCTTAATGTTTTACTAAACCATTAGAAAATTCACAACATAGTGGCAGGTAAACATGCAAGAAGATGCATTGCAACCCCCATTTAAAAAGCAAACCTAATCCTACCGTAAAAAAAGCTATGGATCTTCGTCGTCGAGAAATTATTGAGCATGACCCGCTGGCCGCTGCACTGATCTGTTTAGAAAATTGACAGCTTCGGGGGCAAGGGACCCAAATGTATCAAAAGCAAAGGAATGAATACATATTGATTCTTCGCACAAGCTTTCTCATGCTTAGCAACTTTCCCTGATACTTTCCTTCAACACAGCCTGGCCAGCCATGAACCGGTTATCCTTGAGTCAAATAAGAAGGGATACTTCAGTAAGGTCCATACAAGTGTGTTTCTTACCTTCCCATCCAAACACGAGAACAACCGCTTCCCAAAGAGTGGACCTCCCTTCAACAGATCAGTTAGGAAATTCACAGGAGCCTCTTTTTTTGCGAATATTCATGCCCGCTTTAGCACATCACAGGGGACATCCTCGACCACATTGCGTATGTACTTAAAGCCCGACAGCTCCTTGCAATGAATTGCATACACCCCGTAATTATCCAAACAAACCTTATCGCAAACTAGGCAAAGCTCATCAACTAGAAACAAAGAAACCGCATGATCCTTGTAATTATCCAAATAAACCTTACCGTAAACTGGGCAAAGCTCATCAACTAGAAACAAAGAAATCATTAAACGTTATATAATGATTAGTTAATTAATTTAACAGTCACGAAGCATATGGTATACACATTAAAATAATTGTTACTATTAGTATGAGAACACTTTAGTACGAGTCTTCGTGTTATGTTAAATTCTTATTAAAGTCTTATGCAAATTGATATTGCTCTATGATATCCTAACAACACTATGTAATGTCAATTAGTATGGATGATGCGTGTGACACATGTCATTTCTGTTTTCTAATTCCACATAGCCCATGCAGTAATTAGTTAGTAGATTAGAACTTAGAAGGTTGTTATATCATTAGTGGGTCATCATCTAACTAGTGCAGTAGTGGGTCCGGGTCATTCGATTGGGCCGGTTGTTATGTAAAGCTATTAGCCTGTTAGTTAGGATATATAAGCATGCACCTATATTTCTTTCACTATCAATGAATCATATGAATTAAGTCCTGACTATCTCTTGTTCTTTCTAATCTTCTCATTTCTAAAATGGTACACAACAGTGGTATTAGATCCAGTTCGTTGATGACCACTTAAAACCAAACCCAGGACGAATTCGGCCAGTAGGTGCACTATAAGTCTTTTATCACAAAACTGGTAATTTTGTTAATGAATGAAAAACGCCAAACACTATAAAGAAGACAAGCTCTAATAGTCTGTTGTGAACAAAACAGTAAGAGATAACAAGAAAACCGAAGGGGCAATTGGGTCGGCTAAGCCGCGCGACAGCCCAAGGCCCAAATTGTCAAAGGGCCCGAATTTTTTTTTTAAGTTTTATATTATACAAATTTTGCTGAGGCCCAAAATTTGAACCCACTAAAAATGATTATTCGTTGAGTTGTGGGGGGCTAAAAAAACAACATCGACTTCTCAAGATTTTTTGGGGGACTTTTTTGGGGGGGATGATTGGAGTCTTGGACGAACGACTTACGACATCATCAATTCATCACGTTAACGATCAACAACAATCTTGCACTCTTGCTTACAACGATCGACGGTTTTGGTTTGAAACCAGTCTACAACAATTTTGAATGTAAAATTCTACCTAGGGTTAAGCCTTAAGGGTTTGCATTCTTGCTTTACAATCACTGATCAGGTATGGAATTGCGAATTCGAAGGTAAAATGATGATTTTTGGTGCCATTGCTTGATGAATAATGATTTCTTCCATGTTTGATTGTGTGCTAAGATTGAAAGTTAAAACTTTGATGTTTTGATTTAGAATTAGATGTTTAAATTTTAAGTATGGTTGTATCTGATTTTGATTAAAACTATAACTATAGTAGTATCTAAACTTTAAGTCTTCTTGTTTTCTTCTTCAAGATGCATTGAAATATAAAGAAGAATCAGACGTTAATGCTAATGAACTTTATTTGGAATTGAAGTTGATTGAGACATTCTTATCGAGTCAAATTGTTAGCCTTTTTGATGCTTTAAAAATATCATTCGAGTCGGTCATTTTCCTAATGCTATAAATGCATATCAAGTGCTTTTGACAATTCCGGTAACGATGACATCGGTATAACAACCCTCCTAAAACATCCTTAGACACCCCCTAAACATCCCTAATATACCTCGTATATTCGAGAAACGAGCCTAAAATACCTTAACACTTATAAAAATCAAATGAAAATAAATACCCGAAGCTCTCGCGGGGCGCGACCCATCTCCTTGGGTCCGTCGCGGGCCGCGACCCAGTGACACCAGGCGGCACCCTGTTGCGCCACGTGTCCAGTTACACGACTAGGCTACACCCTTGACTCGACTAAGCTAGATCCTACCCTACATATCTCGCGGGCCGCGAAGGACTAGCACTAGGCTGTCGCGGGGCGCGAGCCGCCTCTCGTCAGGCTATAAATTGGGGCTTCAGGCCTCATTTGCAAATCGTTTAGAAACCTTTTGTCTCTCAAACATTCTGTTAGTATAAACTCTCGGGAATAATACCCCTATAAGCTGAAGCTCTGCCTCGTTGTAGGTATTATAACCCCTATTTGTTACCCTACACGATTGATCTAGGATTCCGTAACGCATGTCAAGGCTCTGCCTGACTCAGTCGTTGGAATTTTGTCTCGTGTTACACCCGATTGATTTAGGACTCCGTATTGCATGTCAAGGCTCTGAGTGACTCAGTCATTGGAGTTCTGTCTCGAGTTGTACGGTTAATGTGATTTGGGTTATCTTACTAACACGTGTGCATTGTTTAATTTTAATAGTTAATAACCAGGAGAAACCTCAGGAACCTATAGTATTATCTAAGTCAGCAATGTGAGTACATCTTACTTTTTGCCACCATTTTGTGAGTCATTCTACCAAATCGTTTTACCAAAACCTCAAATGTTTTAAATTATACTTAACAGTGATAGAGTATATGAATTCTACAATTGCTATCGGTATGTTGGGATTTTGTATACATTACTTACATTACTGTTGCTCGAATAGTAGCATGACCACAAGTCAGGATTGACAGTACCGAAGGGGTAATTGGATAGATATAAGCATTGTAATCGCTGATGCTCTCAATACTATAAAAGTTATAAAACTGTTTTGATTAAACTGGGATGCACTCGCCAGTATTTCTTGCTGATAAAACCTTTTTAAAACGTGTTTCAGGTAACTTAATGTGAAGCTATTAGAAGCCAGCTGGAGAGCACTGAAGGCTTGGAAAAGTGGCTATAAAAGTTACCTAAAATAGAAAAGGAGTTTATGTTTTCCATAAATTAGGGTTTATCCCTATAAATGTATTGTAACTGAAAAGTTGGGTTTTTATCCCAATTACTTATTATTTTATTATATAAAAAGTCGGTGTTTTCACTCTGATAAACATTTCCTAACTACAGTCCTGATGTCTCATTTCCGCTGCCAAATTAATAAACACCGATACCACCGGCTCTGGGTAACCGCGACCGCCCGCTCCCGGGGAAGGGGTCGGGGGTTGCGACAATCGGCATAAAGATGCTTTTTAAAATTGATGTTATTGAAGTCTTGTTTCCAATCAACAATGTCCCAAGAAAGACTTAATTGATTGGCGATGATATTTATTGAAAACGAAAAAATTAGAAGGTATGGAATATAAAGACTTGATCGAGAGCTTTCCTTCCAAAAACACTAAGAGAGCCTAACGATTTGCTTAAGTTAGCTCGATCATTTTGCTACACTACTATTGTTTTGTTTATTTTATAAAAATTAATCAATTATCGTTGTATTCTGGTTTTTGAATATATAATTGATAAGTTTATATTAATCAATTAGTTCGATCATTTTGCTACGCTACTGCAAAATAAAACACCATGTACCATTTGTTACCTGCAAAATAAAACATCATGTACTCTTTATTAACTGCAAATAAAACACCATGTACCCTTTGCTATCTGCAAAATAAAACACCATGTATCTGTTGTAACTAAAACACCATTGTATAAACAACACCAAAACACCATGGATTAAGAACACCTTGTTAAAACGTAATTTTATATATATGTATATATATAGAAACGGGATCAGGAGAAAATGCTCAAAAGTGTGAGAACGGTGAGAACGCATCCTGGCCCAACACGTGTCCCGCGGCATAGAAAAGGGCGGAGGGGTTTTTTTTTCTTTTCATTCTTCTTTTATTTTCACAACGCGGTATAATATTTTCTGGCGTCTAAGTTTTTTTTGGCGTTAATTGTATTTATTAAACTTTTTGGCGTTGAATTAATTGTTTTTGTGTCACATATATAATTGTTTTGGCGTTATATCGTTCTCTGGTTAATTTTTTTTGGCGTTTGTGGCGTTTTGTATAATAATTCACTACGAGTCATTAATATTTGCATAAGATTAAAATAAGACCAATTTTTTTTAGTGTTTAGTGAATTTTTTGGCGTTTTAATACCCTTTACAAGGTGCTTTGCCAGCAGCTGTTCTCCCAGTTTTCATTCTACTAGCGTTTTGGTGTTTGTAGTTTTTGGCGTTTTATATAATAATCTATTTTATTTATAGAGAATTAGATAACAAAACAACATATAACTTGATATCAAAACAATATAAAATGAAAACAAAAATAATAAAAAATGGTAATCTAATTTTTCTTTCGAATCTTCAATGTCATCAGCCTCTTCCTTCTTGAATTTGTTTTTGGCGTTTTGAACCCTTTTTGA
Source organism: Helianthus tuberosus (assembly GCA_030545235.1). NCBI lineage: Eukaryota > Viridiplantae > Streptophyta > Magnoliopsida > Asterales > Asteraceae > Helianthus > Helianthus tuberosus. The sequence continues at coordinate 50,045,245 of CM060442.1, forward strand.
ATAATTTAGCTAGATGCCAACTTTCCTTCATAAACCCCGACTTTTTCAGAAGAAGCTGCTTAGTGGCATCCTGTTTTTTGGTGTGATATTCTTGTTTGGTGGCATGTCATTAAAGATTAACTCTTGCTTGATGCTATTTGTAATAATGGAGTCCAAAATAGTATTTTACACTTGTGTTGATCCCTTTATTCCATGCATATAATCATCAAGAACAAAGCTCACATGATGGCATATCACTGTCATCAGTCACTTTTTCTTGAATATTTGTCCATCTCATTCAGCAAAATATTATTGAGTTAACCCCCTCAAAAAAAGGATCCATTTCAGTGAAGCTTTGCCATATGTGGCGTTTTAAAGGGAGTAGTTTCTAGAGGATATGGCGTTTTGTGTTTTCTGGGTGTGATTAATTTCATTGTGTATAGACCCCTTTCTTATAGGAGTTTTTTGGCGCGTAGTTTAGGCGAGACTTTTTATTGTAATAAATGATAGTAATAAAGTAACTGTCTTTTCAGCGACTGTTTTTATATTTACTGTGTTGATCAGCTTTTATCAGTTTTATAGGTTATAGACGTCCCATCTTCTAAGTTTGGCGTGTTTTTTTAAATGGCGTTATGCAGACCAAGATTACAAAATACAATAGCGGAGTAAATAAAATATTAAGCAGGAAAAATATTTTTTTGTTATTTTTTGCGTTTTGTTAGGGTTAACCATTTTTAGTATTTTCTTGGCGTTTTGCTAATAAAGATAGAAATATATCATTTAATTATCTTAAAAAAAAAAAAAAGATTACATAGAAGAAAAAAAAAGAGGAAAAAAAATTAAAATCCTTCGTCAGAAGGTACTTTATCCGAAAAGTATCCATCACTTGCGTCATCTTCTTCCTCCTCGGAGTCTTCATCTAGATCTTCATCCATGTCACCACATTCACCTTCATCAGCTTCTTGTTCCTGAAGATTCTGAAGCCTCCACCTGAACATGTCTTGCATTAACTCCAATTTTGAGTCTATTTCTGTGTTGGTACACATGGCGTTATGAAATTCTTCCATGAAACCCATACGCTGCTTTGTCTTGATGTTCTCTAGCTAGTAGACTTCCTGCTCTCCGCTGTCGTATGTAACCGTCACCATGTCTGTTTCATCATCCAAACGCCATGATGTCATGACATGGTCTGGCTTCACATCTGCTTTGATTGGTCCAAATTTGTTGGTTAAGGCTTTCATAAGCATATGTGTTTCATGGCATTCATTGTCTAGAGCGATGCCAATGGATAAGATTTGCCTCTGTATCTCTTCTTCCATCTTCAGAATTGCCCTGACCGTCTTAACATACACCCTCCTTCTGTTGTCAAAAAGGAGGACGTATCGCCTGATTCCCAAAGTGTATCTCCACGAAACGATTGTTGCCATTTTTGCCGTTTTGGTTAAGTTGGCGTTTTTGGTTAATGCTGTTTTTTGCAGCAAATGGATAGATTGAAGTGATTATGGAAGCTATGTTTTACCTTGTCACACCCCCAAAATACCACCTGCGGAAACCCCCGCTAGGCGTGTGACGTACTAGGATCTAGCCACTAATCATATTGAACTCATAATCAGATTTCAAATGGAGTTATCAATTATAAATAAAAATGTATCAAACAATAAGTTTAATAAAATCCAACAAGTTCATCGGAAGCAATAAGTAAACCATTGTTTAAATGTTTCAAAACAAAATGTATTAAAATCAATAAGCCTGTCATGTGTGTCCAATCAGATCGACCCATGACCACTCCAGCCATTCCAGACAGCAAGTTCCAAATCCAAGAAATCTAACGACCTGTGAGCATGCAACAAGTGTATCAGACAATGCTGGTGAGTTCATAGTTTTACGAAAACGTTAGTTAACAAGTGTTTAGATTAGTTCATTGATAATAATTTTGATAATAACTCGAGTACCGTACAAGATGGCTACCAGATTGTTTTGCCCATCCCCAATGCCCCCAATCTGAGCATCGGTCATGATTAAGGTCATTAGTTCACGCCCGTCCTCTCAGGTACGGTGTGAGGTTGCCAAGCCTAATAGCGCTATCAACTAATACCTCGTTACCTCTCAGGTAACTATTCGGTATATGATGGGACTTAAAGTGATAGGAAGGAGTGTATTATCTAACATTTCCAGTTTTACCCACATACTCATTCCACTCAGGAATACCCATATGATTATCCCACCCACCGGGACACATGCTCAAGAGAAATGAACTCACCTTTGATTTGCTCGGTATGTTAAGTTACCCGTCCAAGTTGGTCAACCCAAACCCTACCGTGGTTACCCATCATAGTTAGTACCGTACGCACATTAATCACTTACTTTTCATACACGTTTCACACATAGCATACAAGTAACACACACATCATCAAGCCGGTGGCGTACCAGAAATACACATAACATGTAACTGTTTCCCATATAAATAACAGTCATTGTCATCTCATTGCATGTATTCCAAGTTATACACAAGTTCACATCTCCAACTCATATTACACATAACACCTTAATTGTTCATTCGTTATTCACAATGTGTGCGATTTTAATAAGTTAATGGCCCATCCAAGATTGTATGACTTATGTTTCTAGCATACTAATCTAAATCAATTCATGGCCCAGCTGATTCCAGACCCAACCATGAGATGCATTTAGCTGCATGGCCCAACACCATCAGGGGGTGTGCAGCGCCAACCAACTGGTCCATTCGTCGGGTGATGCGGCCCACTCGTGTATAACCCAATTCAATAACAATTATCCCCCAAATTATATCAATCCAAATTAACACCTTAGGGATCATCATATATCCGTTATGATATTGCCATGTAGGTTCCAAGTGTTCCATTTATCTTAACAAATACCCCTTATCATATAATAGACATTGTGAATGGCATATCATAACTCATCCTTAATTCAAAATAACAAATCAAAAATCATCACCTAGTGACAAAGTTAAACCAATCGGACATTCATCACTACCCAATTCACAATTGTTGGTTAAACATTATGAATCACCTCTAAATCATCATCATTGACAGGAATTATCCGATTGATCAAAATAACAACTACTTATCATGCCTTCATTCTTATTGAATCATTAACATTAATCGTCCGAATAAAATCAAACCAAGTATCCCAGCCATTGTTATGAACCATAACATAGCCGAGATCGTGGGTTACCTAACCTGATTCATTTATAGTTTACAATCATCAGAAACAAACACCAAGAACACTTATTATTCAATCTTGTTAATTGTTATATACCTACCAATGTTCGATCCCTATCAACTCCGTTTATAACCAAAACTCAATCCATGTCTTAACCTTACTCATACTCATGCAGCTTAACATGTGATCACATAATCTAACAAAATCAAAACTAATATACAGACATACCGATTATTAGAACGATGGAGATAAGAGATTTCGTAGGGGAGAAGCTTCGCCAAGGATATGTTGTCGTCGATCAGAGAGTGTGTTAGGGTTTGCAACTTGTTTCCCCAACAATACGTAACATGATACCCTCCTCATATGTATACGTATAACACATGGGTTGGGGGTTTTGATTCGGGCCCGATCCAACGTGTGGGCCAAGATGGGATGGGCCCATTTCCCTAAGAAGTGTGTGTGTGTCAAGTAAGTTTGCGGCCCAGCTGAGTTAGTACAAGTTCCTAAAATAACTACCCAACACATATAACAGTTAACGGTTCCGATATAATTAACCAACACACACATACAAACATTTAACGGTGCACGAGTATAGCCAAATAAGTCTCACATGGTCACAATATAAAGGCAATTAAACACTTTAACTAAACATGTAGCGCATTCGTAAGTTACAACATAACATGTATTGTGAAAAGGAATCAGTACATAGAGAAGACTTGAAATTACGAGTTGTCACATCATCTCCAACTTAAAGGAAATTTCGTCCCGAAATTGGATATGCATGTGTTTTACCGCTACGAAAGAAAAGAGAAGAATATTTACCTGCTAAATAGTCTCGGAGAGAGAAGAAGTGGTAGTTCGGGATGACCGCGGATTTTCCTCGGGTGCCACATCATCCCCAACTTGAAAGGGAATTTCGTCCTGAAATTCACCAGTTGCATCATGATTAAGTTGCTCAGTTGGGAACAGTTGAGGATATTTGAGCTTCATCTGATCCTCGCGCTCCCACGTGAACTCCGGTCCACGTCTTGAGTTCCAACGAACCCTCACGATCGGGATTCAACTACGCTTGCGAACCTTGACTTCCCAATCCATGATTTTGATAGGTTCCTCGACAAACTGCAACTTGTCGTCAATCTTGAGCTCTTGAAAAGCTACAACCAATGTTTCATCAGACAAACACTTCTTCAGTTGCGAAACATGGAAGACATCATGAACATTACCCAACTCAGCAGGTAACTCGAGCTTGTAAGCCACTTTACTGATTCGCTCCAGAATTTTGAATGGTACAACATAGTGTGGATTAAGCTTGCCACGCTTCCCAAAGCGTACTACACCCTTCCACGGCGAGACTTTCAACATAACACGATCGCCCACGGAAACTCCAAAGGTTTCCTACGCTTGTCAACGTAGCTTTTCTGACGGTCACTCGCTGCCACCATACGATTTCTGATCTGGACAATCTTTTCTGAAGTTTCAAGTACAAGTTCAGGACCAGTGATCTGGCTGTCACCCACCTCAGCCCAACAGAGAGGAGAACGACATTTTCGACCGTACAATGCTTCAAACGGAGCTGCCTGGATGCTGGTATGGTAGCTGTTGTTGTATGAGAACTCTATCAACGACAAATGTTTCTCCCATCCTTTCCCAAAATCAATCACACATGCCCGCAGCATGTCTTCAAGTGTCTGGATGGTTCGTTCGCTTTGACCATCCGTCTATGGGTGATAAGCAGTACTCATATCGAGACGTGAACCGAATGACTTATGCATCGACTGCCATAAATTGGATATGAAGCGCGGATCTCGATCTGAGATTATGGAGGTTGGCACCCCGTCCCTAGAAACCACTTCCCTAAGATAAACAGCTGCAAGTTGTGAGAACTTATCCGTTTCCTTGATTGCTAGAAAATGCGCTGACTGCGTGAGACGATCAATGATCACCCAAATGGTGTCGTTTCCGCCTTGAGTCCTTGGCAAACCAGTGACAAAATCCACAGCAATCTGCCCCCATTTCCACATGGGTATCTCTGGTTGTTGAAGCATGCCTGAGGGTTTCTGGTACTCCACTTTGACTTTAGAACAAGTCAAACACTTACTCACATATGTCGCTATGTGAGCTTTCATCTTCGGCCACCAACACAAGACTTTGAGATCCTGATACATTTTATCTAAACCCGGGTGAACTGAATATCGAGATTTGTGCGCTTCGTCCATCACAAGCTGTCTAAGATTACCATACAAAGGAACCCATATCCGCTCCATAAAATAGCGAATGCCGTCAGATCTCTCCACAAGTCGTTTCTCCATGCCCCGCAAGCATTCAGCCTCAAGGTTTTCTTCTTTCAATGCTTCGGTCTGAGCGGAATGAATCTGATCAGGTAAGTTAGAGTGGATAGTGAGCTGCAGAGCGCGGACACGCTTAGGCTTCGTCTCCTTTCGACTAAGGGCATCAGCTACGACGTTAGCTTTACCTGGGTGATATTTGATGGCACAGTCGTAGTCGTTCAAAAGTTCTACCCAATGACGCTGTCGCATGTTCAACTCTTTCTGATCGAAAATATGCTGAAGGCTCCTGTGATCGGTATAGATAGTGCATTTGGTACCTCACAGATAATGCTTCCAAATCTTTAGCGCGAAAATCACGGCCCCCAACTCCACGTCGTGAGTCGTGTAGTTCTTCTTATGAACCTTCAACTGCCGAGAAGTGTAAGCTATTACCTTCTTACGTTGCATCAGCACACAACCGAGACCCTGAATAGAAGCATCACAATATACCACAAAATCCTCGGTACCTTCAGGTAAAGACAAGATCGGTGCGCTGTAGAGTTTCTGTTTCAAGAGTTAGAAAGCATCTTCCTGCTTCGCTCCCCAAGAGTATACAACGCCCTTCTGTGTCAATGAGGTAAGAGGTTGAGCGATCCTTGAGAAATCCTTAATAAACCGGTGATAGTACCCAGCGAGACCAAGAAATTGTCGCACCTCCGATGGATTCCTCGGTGCCGCCCAATTTCTGATAGCGTCAATCTTAGCAGGATCCACCGCCCAATTTCTAATAGCGTCAATCTTAGCAGGATCCAAGTGTATCCCCATTTCGTTAACTATGTGGCCCAGAAAGTGCACTTCTCGTATCCAGAAGTCACACTTAGAAAACTTCACGTAGAGTTGCTCCTTCCTCAAGAGCTCCAAGATAAGACGTAAGTGTCGCTCGTGATCTTCCTTGCTTTTGGAGTGGATAAAAATGTCGTTGATGGACACAATAACAAAATCATCGAGATACGGTTTGCACACGTGGTTCATGAGGTCTGTGAAAACTGCTAGTGCATTAGTCAACCCGAATGGCATAACCAAAAACTCATAGTGGCCATACCGCATTCGAAAAGCCGTTCTTGGAACATCATCCTCTCGGACTCGCACCTGATGATAGCCCGATCTCAAGTCGATCTTTGAGTAGAAACTTGATCCTTGTAATTGGTAAAACAGATCGTCGATACGTGGTAAAGGATAACGGTTCTTGACGGTCACCTTGTTGAGTTCACGGTAATCTATACACATTCGAAAAGACCCGTCTTTCTTTTTCACAAAAAGACTGGGGCTCCCTAAGGCGAAGAGCTGGGTCGGATAAAACCTCTATCCAACAGCTCTTGGAGTTGATTTGACAACTCTTGCAACTCTCCTGGTGCAAGACAGTAAGGAGCAGGAGCAATCGGGGCTGCTCCTGGTGTGAGGTTGTCACAACCCCCGTCCCTTAACAAACCCGGGAACGGGCGGCCGCGACCAGTTTGGGTGGTATCTGTATTTTATCCATTTTGGCAGTGGAATTTTCATCAGGACCGTAGTTAGGAAATATTTTATCAGAGTAAAATACCACACTTTCATAATATTAAACACGTGAGAATAATCCCAAGCTTTAAATACACACATTTTCATAGGGATAAACCCTATTTTATTTAAATAAGACATCTGTTTATTTTAGGTAACTTTATAGCCACTTTTCCAAGCCTTCAGTGTTGTCCAGCTGGCTTCTCTTTGGCTTTCACATTTTGTTACCTTAAACGTGTTTAAAAACATTTTGTCAGTGGGAAATACTGGTGAGTGAATCCCAGTTTAATCAGGTTTAATAAAGACCATTGTACAGTATTGAGGGCGATCACGCAATTACATTTGTTTCCATCTATTCAATTACCACCCACAGTACTGTCAACCCGACTTGTGGTCATGTTACTCCTCGCAAGGTAGTAACAAATTTTGTATACAAAACCCCAACATACCGACGATAATTGTAGAATACAAATACTAAATCAATGTTTAATATATCATTAATTAAGTGAGGTTTTGTAAAAACAATTAACAAAAAGGAGATTACTCACATTGCTGTCTTAGGTTATTCTTTAGGGTTTCTGGGTGATTATCTATAATTTACACAAATGCACACGTGTTAGTATAATAACCCAACATTTATATTAATAATACCCTCCCCGAGACGGCATTCCAACGAATACGTCGGGCAGAACCACGACAGCCGTTACGAATCAATCGGGAAGTATATCTAATACGTAACCAGGGTTATGATACTTACAACGGAGCAGAACTTCGTTAATTAGGGGGGATATTATACTCGAGATTACTTCTACACTTAAGAAATTCGAGAGAAAGAAAAGATTGTGAGCGAATTCATTTGAAGGCCCGAGCTCCCACTTTATAGGGGTTGATTTCGGGTTTTACGTGGCCCGCGTAAGGTGTAGCAAGGGGCTATGCGGCTCGCGAGGGCAGCTAGGGTAGGCCATAGCCTTGCTGCGTCGACACGTAGCTTCAACACGCGCCTGACACGTGGCAGCACCGGGTGCTGCCCTGACTTGAAGTTGTCGCGGCTCGCGTAAGTAGTAGCCAAAGGCTACGCGGCCCGCGAGCACCCATAAAATTTTGTTTTTAATTAATTTTTATAAAAATAAAGGTATTCAGGCTCGGTTTTCACATACGGGGTATATTTTAGGACAAATTGGAATATTTTAATATATATTAGGGCGTCGAAATTATTTTGGAGGGTTGTTATATCCTCCCCACGTTGTTTTAGAACTCGTCCTCGAGGTCTACTGGAACAAGTGTGGATAATTCTTTCGCATTTCTGATTCAAGCTCCCATGTGTATTCTGGTCCTCTTTTGGAGTCCCACTTCACTTTGACCAGAACTAATCTCTTGTGCTTGAGGTTCTTAACTTTCCTGTCTTCAATCTGTAGAGGCCTCTCTACAAATTTAAACTGCTCATTTATCTCTATATCCTTAAGAGGTACTATCAGTGATTCGTCAGCTAAGCATTTTTTGAGATTAGATACATGAAATACATCATGTATTCCTGCCATTTCCTCTGGCTGTTGTAGCTGATAGGCTACAGGTCCGATTCTTCTAATAATCTTAAAAGGTCCAACATACCTGGGGCTTAGCTTTCCCTTTTTTATGAATCCTACCACTCCTTTCCAATGAGAGACTTTTAATAACACTTTATCTCCTACTTGAAATTCCAACGGCTTTCGTCTGTTATCAGCTTAACTCTTTTGTCGATCACGTGCTATTTTCAGTCATTCCTTGACTTGAATGATCTTGTCAGTCGTTTCCGGTACTATCTCAGGTCCAGATAATTGCTTTTCCCCAATTTCTGCCCAACAGACTGGGGTTCGGCACTTTCGTCCATAAAGTGCTTTGAATGGTGCAGCATTGATACTTGTGTGATAACTGTTATTGTAAGAAAATTCGATTAATGGTAAGTGATCGTCCCAGTTACCTCCGAAATCAATTACACAAGCTCTAAGCATGTCCTCCATTGTCTGAATTGTCCGTTCGCTTTGTCCGTCCGTTTGAGGATGATAAGCTGTGCTTAGATTCAACTCGGTTTCCATTGCTTTTTGGAAACTTGTCTAAAAATGAGAGGTAAAACGGCTATCTATGTCAGAAACAATTGATAGAGGAATTCCATGTAAAGAAACTATTTCCTTTACATATAATTTAGCTAATTATTCCATATTGAAGGTTTCCTTCATTGGTAGGAAATGAGCTGTCTTGGTTAGTCTGTCTACAATCACCCAGATTGTATCATTACCTTTTCTTGTTTTGGGTAATTTAGTAATAAAATCCATTGTTATCAATTCCTATTTCCAAACTGGCATTTCTAATTGTTGCAATAAACCTGAGGGTTTCTGGTGTCCAGCTTTAACTTGTGAACAAGTTAAACACTTTGCAACATATGCTGCTATATCCTTTTTCATTCCTATCCACCAAAAATTCTTTCTTAAGTCCTTATATATTTTGTCACTTTCAGGATGCATCGTATACTTAGACTTAGACTTATGGGCTTCTTCTAATATACGATGACGTAGGTTTCCTAATTTAGGTATCCACATCCTTTTCTTATGGAATCTCCAAATTCCATCTGTTCCTTGTTCTACTTCCTTAATCATACTTTTCAACTTTTCAGTATCGTCCTTGATTACTGATCCTTGTGCTTTTCTAATCTGCTCATTTAAATCTACTTGTAGATTTAACTTAAGAGAACGTACCCTTTTTGGCTTTTCGTGATACTTTCGACTTAAAGCATCGGCCACTATATTAGCCTTTCCTGCATGATACTGGATATCACAATCATAATCACTAAGTAATTCCATCCAGCGTCTTTGTCTCATATTCAACTCCTTTTGCCCAAAAACATATCTTAAACTCTTATGATCAGTAAAAATAGTAAACTTACTACCGTAAAGGTAATGTCTACAAATTTTCAGAGCAAAAATTATAGCTTCTAATTCTAAATCATGGGTTGAATAATTCTCTTCATGATTCTTAAGTTGTCGGGATGCAGATGCTATAACCTTTTTGACGTTGCATCAATACACATCCCTAACCTAACTTAGAAGCGTCACAATAGACTATAAATTCTTTAGTTCCTTCTGGTAACGCTAGTATGGGTGCATTGGTTAGTCTTTGCTTAAGAATTCTAAAGGCTTCTTCTTGTCTTGATCCCCATTCAAACTTAACAAATTTACAGGTTAACTTAGTTAAGGGAATGGCTATTCTAGAAAAATATTGAATAAATCTTCTATAATAACCAACCAGTCCTAAGAAACTTCTAACCTCGGTTGGTGATTCAGGGGTTTTCCATTTGGTAATTGCCTCGATCTTAGCGGGATCCACATGAATTCCTTTATGATTGACTAAGTGTCCAAGAAACTATACCTGTTCTAACCAAAATTCACACTTTGAAAACTTAGCATAGAGCTTTTTCTTTCTTAATAAACTTAAAAGTGCGTGCAAATGCTTTGCATGTTCCTCTTTACTCTTAGAGTAAATGAGAATATCATCTATAAAGACAATTATGAATTTATCCAAATACGGCTTACATATTCGGTTCATCATGTCCATAAATGCAGCTGGGGCATTGGTTAAACCAAATGGCATGACAATAAATTCATAATGGCCATACCGGCCTTGTTCTGAAAGCGGTCTTAGGAATGTCCTCTTCCTGTACCTTTAATTGATGATATCCTGACCTTAAATCGATTTTAGAGAAAAATCGAGCTCCTTGCAATTGATCAAATAAATCATCGATTCTCGGTAATGGATACCGATTCTTAATCGTAACCTTGTTCAATTCACGGTAATCAATTCACATACGCATTGATCTGTCTTTCATTTTAACGAATAAGATCGGTGCTCCCCAGGGCGATGAGCTTGGCTATATGAATCCTTTCTCTAACATTTCGTCTAATTGTTTCTTTAGTTCCTGCATTTCTACGGGTGGCAAACAGTAAGGTGCTTTGGCAATTGGTGCTGTCCCTAGTATCAAATGGATTCGGAATTCAACTTCTCTGTCTGGAGGTTATCCTGGTAATTCTTCTGGAAATACATCTGAAAATTGGGATACTACTGGAATATCCTTAATTCTTTCCCTTTAGTGTTAGTGATAATGGAAATCAAATACACTAAAGATCCTTTTCGTATATAACTTGCTGTTTTCATCACAGAGATGAATTTTGTGGATCTAGAGGGCTTATTTCCTTTAATTGTGATCTTTTCACCCTTTGGTGAATTTACTTGGATTGACTTTTGAACACATAAAATACTGGCTTTATTGGTTATCAACTAATCCATTCCTAACACGACATCAAATCCTGCCAGATTCATTAGATAAAGATTTGCGCTAAACTTTTGATTTAAAAATTTTATTCTTGCTCCCTGCAAGATTTCAGAAATCTTAACGGTTTCTCCATTTGCTGTTTCTACTAGACATTCTTGTGGGAGTTTAGTTAATGGTTGATTGAGTAATTTACAAAATGAAGTATTAATAAAACTTTGGTTCGCACCAGAGTCAAATAATACTTTAGCAAAAACATCATTAACTAAGAACGTACCGGCTATTACGTCCGGAATCATCTTGGCTTCATCTGCAGTCAGAACAAATGCTCTAGCATTTTTAGTATTCTTGTTGTTCATGGTTGGAACTAGTCTTGGACAATTTGGCCTGATGTGACCTTTTTCTCCACAGTTGAAGCACATTCCATAATTAGGCTTTCTTCTGCAGTCTTCCTCCTTGTGCCCTGGTAACTTGCAGAAATTGCAGTGAGTGGAGCATTTTCCCGAATTCTTTTTCTTGCAAGCCTTGCAGTAGGGTGCAGAGGTAGAACCTACATTTTTCCCACGGTTAAAATTTCCAGTGCAAAATTCTTGGGTAAGTTTCTGGGTTAGGTTCCTTCTTTGATCCTCTTCTCGTGTACGGACTAACTCATCTGTCAAGGTATTGGCTAGTTCTACAGCTTCTTCTATGTTTTGGGGTCTAGCTGCCTTGACTACATGCCTAATCTCCCTAATTAATCCCCAGATGTAACGAGAGATTAATATTGGTTCAGGTGATGCAAGGGTTGGGACTATTCTAGCATATTCGAAGAATAACGTAGTGTACCCCTTACTATCCACTCCAGTCATCCTAAGGTTTAGGAATTTATTTGCTATCTGTTCTTTTTCATTGGGAGGGCAAAATTTCCTTTCTACCATGTTTTTAAATTCCTCCCATTCCATATTGTAAATCCTGTCACTTCCCCTAGACTGGAGGATTGTGTTCCACCACTCTAAGGCTGAATTTTTAAACAGATTAGAAGCAAACATTATCTTATCCTCTTCCGCACACTTGCTTATCCTTAAGACTGCTTCAGTCTTTTCTATCCAGCGTAGAGACGCAATGGCCCCTTCATTGCCCGAGAATTCCATAGGTTTACAAGACCAGGATTCTTTATAAGAACAACCATAAGGTATGGTTCTTCTTCTTTTGGAAATGGGCGCTTGAAGTATAGGTTCGTTGTTCACGTTGTTTTCAGGTTCAGTTGGTCGCTTACTACTATGCTTACTTTTATTATCAGCTTCCTTAACAGTTTGAATAATAAATGGCATCGAATCTATTATTCCTTGTGCCGCTATGTGTTGGATGGCACTGTTATCCACTTGGTTTCCATTATTGTTATTGTTTGGGTTTTCGTTACCAGGGTTATTGTTACTCTGGTTATCGTTGTTTAAAAACTCTACATATTAAGTTGGTGAGTGTTCGAAAAGGTTTTACAAGAGAAGGGGAAATCTTGACAACCAAGCTTGGGTTGTTAAGAAATCAGTTGTAAAATCTGGCAATGAATCTGATTCCACAAAGCCAGAGGAGCCACAGTTTGAGGTTAAAAAGAAAAACTCCGTACCTCCAATGGATGATGTTAATTTTCCACCATTGAGGGCTGAGAATTTTAAATCAAAAGTTGGGAAGGTTGAAATCTCAAATCAATTCTATTCTGAAAAGAAAGAATTTGACGTTGATAAAGCGTTTAATGTAAATGTGAAAAAGATTTTTGGGAAAAAGATTGAGGGAAAGGCCAAAGGGGTAAAAGATTTTTATGCCACAAAGAAAGCAACCTATTACCCAGGTGTAGTTGAGGAGGAAACATCCAAGTTTGGTGAAGCTTGGATGTCTGTTTTTCATAAGTGAGAAGTATGACTTGCCGGAGCTCCCAAGTTTGTAATCGTGGAGCAGGAATCGGCATCATTCTCGATAAAATTTGTTTTTGTGAATGAATTTCAAAAATTGTTAAATTTTACAGGTTGTGGATATTGCCGGAGCTCCCAAGTTGGTAATCGTGGAGCAGGAATCGGCATCTTTCTTGAGAAATTCACTTCGGTGATATTTCGACTTACAAGTGGTAAATCAGGGACATTAAGTTGTACTTGATTTTCTTCAAGTGATTTTGTTGTTAAAATCTAAAATTGTTATATTTGTCAAATGGTTGAGAAAAACAATGTGATGAACCCCTAACTTACATGTGGTAAAATCAACAAAACTTATTTTCCAGAAAAATCATTTTGGTTAAAATAAACTTAAGTGTTTTGAAATCATAATGAGAAAATAGTTTGTTGTAAGGGGGAGTTCTGATTGTTTATGCCAAGTGAATGGAAATTTGAAGTGATTCGATATCAGTTGTCAATTTACTTGTATAGTTTGTTTTCAAATTTCTTTTAAATGTGTTTGTATTTTAGGGGGAGTAAGAATTTTCATAAAATCCAAAAACATTAGAAAATTTGAAAAAGGCAAAAACATGATAAAATTAAAAATGAGTTTTGTCAAAAAGAGGAAATGATAGTACATCAGTGGACAGTTACAGTATGCTAAAGAAATGTAATGTTTAAATAGTGTTAAACGGTCTCACTGATGATATGCCGATAGGTTTTTACACATTTAGTAAGCTTTTTCGGGATATAAACTTAAATTCAAACTTGCTTATTTCGGGGGGAACACTACTTGGATATATAGGTAACCCCTGAAATTTCGTTTGAAGGGTCCCTCTTTCTGATATATACTAGGTCTTTATGCTCAGTGATATCTGGGGTATTATCCTGGGACTTCTGATTTTGCGGAAGCAATGGCCTAGTCCACGGAGAATACTTTACGCTTGCTTGAAATAAAAGCCTACCCTCAGCATAAAAAATGATGAAACATTGAAAAATCCAAATCATGTGCTGTTGTAAAAAAGATCCTCTAAAGGGGACCCACCAAAACTCGAAGCCGTCATCTCTCTGCTGAACGGAAGTTCTAACCTGAGCTCTCACGGTCTTCGCATTTAACCTCTTACAGATATCATCTGTGGTATACTTACCTGTAAGACTGAATATTGGGATCTGGATACGGAAGTATATTCAAGAGGTGGGACACATGAATGAGTTTAAGTCCTTAATACACCTAATTCATATCCTGAATCAGTTGAAATTTGTGTGAAAATTTAAGTGGATCAGTATATCGGCAATCTAAGTGAATTGTTTAATTCTTCAAGTGTAACTAAGCTCAACGGTACTTGTGACTTGTAAAAAAACTGATATGATCCTCTTACACAAACTCACAAAAATAGTGTCTGTATATATTTCTTTATTGCATTTCATTTCTTTAAAAAATCCAAAAAGTTTTTAGTATGTTTTAGCTAGGGGTGAGCAAAAGGTAAAACCCGACCCGACCCGACCATTACCCGACCCGACCCGAGAACCGATCAAACATAAAATACAGAACCGATTCACTACCCTAAATATAGGGTCGGTTCCGGTCCACAGGTCCAAGTCGGGTTTCACCATGAAAAGAACCGAGAACCGACCCGACCCTATTTTATATGAAAAATTGGAACCGATCTAAATACCTAGGTACTTGGGTTCGGGTCGGGTTAGGTATATTTTCGGTTCGGTTCTCGGTTATTTTCGGTCCGGACCTAAACTTACTCACCCCTAGTTTTAGCATAAATTTTGATAAATCCAAAAAGATTTTCGACAACTGATGTTGGAAAGCTGATTTTCAAAATTCCAAGTGCTAAACATGATGAGCATGTGGTGTGGGGGAGTTTATGTTTAAATGAGTAAAATTTGAATATTTACTTACAAGTGGTTCATCAGTTTTTAACATTGTTAAATCATTCTGGATAAATTTTAGGGGAAGTCAGGATATATAAATTTGTAAAATGTTAAAGTTGTGAAACTTATTTTGAGGTAGAGGATGTGCAGGATATCCTGGATTCTGAGTTTGAATATAAAGCCAGGTCACGATCCTGATCCTATGAACGCCAGATTGTGATCAATATCCAAGGAAAGATTTTTGTTCGAGGGGAGTCTGTTAATGCTGATGAAAAGAAAAGAGAAGATTGAAGAAGTTTTACACTGTCAGATACTTCAGAAAGAGATCAGACTGATAAAGACTGTAGACGTTGAAGACTCGACACTTAAGACTCGTCAACATCCGAGGGGGAGTCTGTTGGTGCATACGTCTGTCTACTTCGTCTTGTATTGAGTCTTGCATTGTTCATGGCACGAAGATCGAGAAAATGAAGCAAAGAGTTAATTCCGCTTGAAAAGAGTATCATGTAATTCCGCACGGATTAGCACGTAATTCCGTTTGAATTGTAATATCGTTTGTAGTGATTTTGTTTTAGTGTGTTTGGAGCGGAATTAGATTGTCTATATATAGGTGTCAGTCTGTTTCATTTGAAACGGAATTAGAAAGAGTGTTTCCGACGACGAAGCTCTGTCGAAGTGTCTACAGACTTGTAATTGTTACCAGATCAATAGAAAGACAGTTAAAAGTGAATATCTTGTTGAATCACACACAATATGTTTGTTTCCGCCTTTCATATTGTGTAGAACGCCTCTGATCGACTTGTTTCTGGTCCGCACACGATCCTACAGTAAGTTTATGAATTTTGTGAATTGCTTTTCGGTCTTTTGGCGAAGTAACCGACCGGGGTAGGGTACCGAGGGGTTCTTGGTATGTTCGTGATTTGGAGGAGGAGTTGTTTCTTTTTGGGGTGTTGGTGAAATCGTGGTTTAACTGGACAGACTTTTGTCTAATGGAGGTAGTGGAGCCTCCTCGGGACCTACGGTACGGTTTCTCAATGTGATAAGATGTACTTGCGCCTTTGGGTTGGTCTCGGTATTGCTGGGTAACGCGCCTTGTGGTCTCTGGGAGAAATTTTGAGCTAATTGATTTAGTTGTTTTTCAATGTTTTGAATACTAGCTTGTTGATTTCTAAAGTTCGATTCCATTTGTTGGAATCGATCCGAGTTTTTCTTTTCGGTGTCAGAGATGAGGCGTTAGATAGTATCTTCAAACCTCTCTCGTCCCCCATGTTTATTTATTTTATTTACTGAGCCACATTCGTCAAGCTGTAGTGCTACGCGGCACTTTTTCCTGGTTCACAGTAAATCACCTGAAACATGTTTTAAAAATATTTTATCAGCGGGGAAATACTGGTGAGTCATTCATTTTGCACAAAACGACACATTGTTATAAATTACAGCATAAGAGCGATTACAATGGCCCCTATCTTATAATTATATGGCCCCGTGTCACACCCTGGTGACGATGGTCATACCACCATTGGGTCCTTTCACCCAATAGTGATGATTATCACTGTTAAAAGTGAGAAACAATAGTAATGTGCACAATAGCCCACTTGCCAGTAATTTAAGATAACAAAGACTTAATCCCTGTAACATATAACTGGAAAACATTTGTGTCACACCCCCAAAATACCACATGCGGAAACCCCCGCGAGGCGTGTGACGTACCAGGATCCAAGCCACCAATCACATTGAACTCATAAATATAATTACATAAAACTTTCATTCATTAACGTAAAGTGTTACAGCGTCTCATATCATTTATTGAATACAGCGGAAGCATAACTCATTTGTTAAGTGTTTCGTGAACTATGTATACATAAACCATTAAGCTTGTATTGGAATTCCATGTGTCTCGACCCATGACCACTCCAGCCTCCCAGACAGCAAGTTCCAATTGAGATAAGCCTATAGACCTGCAAGCATGCAGACAAGTGTGTCAGACGACGCTGGTGAGTTCAAAGTTTTGTTAACGTGTGCAGTTACCAGATATATGTTAAGCCAATTCAACGTTGTGATATGATGCTGTTTATGACTTGTTGAGATACCCTAGGGAGTGTGCCCATATGTATCCGGGAAGTGTGTCCCTTAATAACCTGGAAGTGTGTCCAGTCCCCAATGCCCCTAACCAAGCATTGGTAATGATGCCCAGATAATTAGTTCGCGCCCGTCCTTACGGCCCGGTGCGAGGTATCAAACCTAATAGCGCTATCAACTAATTACCCCATTGCCCTACAGGCAATCCGATAATGATAGATTCCATGTTCAATAACCAAAACCCAATTTAACTGTTTACCCAGTATTCCCTTTAGAAACGTTTACCAGATGTCCCAAACCACCGGGACGCATGCTTAGAAAAGAGCAGTGAACTCACCTGTGGTTTGCTCGGTATGTTATACTACTATGTTTCACAATGATCAATCAAGTCCTAGCACAATTATCATTATAATCAGTTTCACATATCCATAAGTCACGAAGTCAACAATGTGCATAGAATGTATAACAGTCCAAAAACACATATTACACATTCAGCTTGTTTCCAAGTTCATTCACTAATCCCTGTTTGATTCACCCCTTTATCCGTGTTCGGCCCAAACTCTACCGGCCCACTTAATCAAAGACTCACCTCAAGTGTATTACATTAGACTAAATAGTGACCCATTTACCATGTGATTACCGAAGAGTGTGTGGCCCAGCTACCGTATGAGGCCCAATCCAAAATATGAATTATTATTTTAACTCTTTAGCCCAATTACACCTCCCCAATTCCATTGATTATTAACCCTCACGAAATTCCTAGTTTACTAAACAATCTCAGGAAACATTTACACATAGCATAAACATTTATTAATATGATCAGTTTATCAAACCTTATTGATATCAAGTATCGCTACTTGTTAATTGTCATCCCAATAATTAGCGAGTCTGTCTTAGTTTTGCATCAGAACTCTATGTTAATTCTTTGACCTTAAGCACTAACATATATAATAATATCACAACAACATCATCGAATTATTACTCAAAATATCATCATCATCATCATCATTAACTTTTGTATACTAAAATTATATTGTGCATGCTATCCAAATCCAAGAATAGAGCCGCCACTTTCACATATTCTAGTTTCCCAATCCAACACATCATTTCATCATTACTTGCACATGGTATGTCTAGTGACAATACTATAGAAATATGTTTACTGCTTGATTAGACTTCACATGGGCCACATGCCTTCAACTATATTGGACAGATAGAACTACATATATATATCAATCCCCTATAATTTTATATGGTTATCTACATTCTCTTATCAATAAACAACAATCATCAAGACTATAACATTCATTCCAAACCCTATTCACCGTTCTAATCATTAGCAGAGATTAACATCATGAGATCTGATAGTGCAACATCATCTATTACAGAACCCTAGTTTACTGGCATAAATTCACAGATTCATCAATAACCAATTTCAAGTAACTTTCCAATTCATACATCACATAGCCGATAGCCGATCGTATCTACTGGATTATATTACTCAGTTTTCCATTCTAATAAACTACCTTATTCATATACATAATTATCATAGATCACAAGTAAACACTTCACGTTAATTAGGCACACGTATAAACAAGATCAACAAATGAGTTTCAACGCACAAATACGAATTACTAACCAATGATTCGCTCAAACAAGATGATGTCTTCGATTGGGGGGGGGGGGGGGGTCTCCTGTTGCCGTGCGTGTTCTTGAGAGGAGGGTAGGGTTTAGTTTGTTATGTATTATCTTGTTACGTAACCATGTGTATACACAATCTATAATAGCCGGCCCCCATAACACAAAAGTGGATCCACTTGGACCTTCATCGGCCCAAACATACATGATAGCCGAAATGGGCTCAAGCCCATCCACTTGGGCCGCCCTAAACAAGAATGTAATGGGTAAAGGTGATGGCGGGTTTGGGCTCTAGTCCAATTAGGTTCTCTTAGGGCTTCGAGGATTTGAGATGCGGCCGTTTATTTGAAACACTAAGGTGTGGCCCAATTATAATAATATATAAATATCTAACAAAGTTATCATAATCGTTAAACAGGATACACTAGCATGGAGCGTGTAACACATCAAGGAGGAATAACGAGGAGTTTAAATCACAAGATTAAACGTTACTAACCTTTCAAGTTCGGGTTGTCACATCATCCCCAACTTGAAAGAAATTTCGTCCCGAAATTTGACAAGTAAGCACAGAAGAGTGAAGCGATAGAAACTCTAATTAGACTATATGTAACACTACACAAATAATAATCACAAATAATAATCAAGAATTACATGCAATCACTAAGCATCCAGGTAACTGCACAGACACCACGTAAACCAAATTGTAAAAACAGGATTGCGAGGTCAGTTGGGTGCCACATCATCCCCAACTTGAAAGGGAATTTCGTCCCGAAATTCACCAATGATATCGAAAGTTGGTCCCACCGTTTGAACAATCGGGGATAACAGAGCTTCACCTAATCCTTGCGTTCTCACAGGAACTTTGGTCCACGTCTTGAGTTCCAACGAACTCTCACGATTGAAATTCGACTGTGTTAACAGTGGGTTTCTCAACAAGGGTATCACAAGTGTTGCGTTGAACAGACGCTTCTTTAGGTTCGAGACATAAATGACATCGTGTACGTTATCGAATTCGTCAGGTAACTCGAGTTTGTAGGTTACGCTACCGATTCTTCCCAGACTGTTGAATGGTCCATCGTAACGTCAGTTAAGCTCGCCATGCTTCCCAAGCTTCCCACACCCTCCCAGGGTGAGACTTTCAACACGATACGATCGCCTACAGCGATCTTCCAGCGTTTCCCAAGTTTATCAGCTTACCTGACGGTCGCGCGTTGTCGCCATACGATTCCTGATCCAAACCACCTTCCCAAGAGTTTCGAGTACCAGTCCTGGACCAGTAATTAGGTTGTCAATCATCTCAGTCTAACAAGAAGGTTGGCATTATTGTCTATGTAATGCCTCAACAGAGCTGTCTGATTACCAAGATGATAACTGTCGCAGTAGTACCCAACCATAGGTAAGAGTCCTTCCAATTTGCACCAAAGCCAGTCACACACATGCTCGCAGCATGTCTTCGAGTGCCAGGAGAGTTCGTTTTCTCCGATCGTTTGCCCAACAGCGATAAGCAATGCTCTGGTCCTGACGTGAGCCAAGGGTGTTGTATATTGCCTGACATAATTCATGCATAGATCAAATCCAGAGGTAACAGGAGTTGGCACCTCGTACCTAAAAGCCACCTCTCTCAGAGGAACATTTACAACTGTGAAGTCTTGTCAATTTTCTTGATTGCAAGAAAGTGTGCTGGTAACTAGAGTCCATCAATGATCATCCAGGTGATAATGTTTCCGTTTCGAGTTGTAAGTAGACTAATGACAAAATCCATGGCAGTCTGTTCTCATTTCCATACATGTGTTTCTGGTTGCTAATATCCCACCTTGACTTTCCCATATGTCAAACATCGTTCCCATGCGTGGCTATGTGGGCCTTCAGGCCCGGTCACCCGTACATGGTCTTCAGGTTTTAATACATCCTATCAAAACTAAGATGAATAGGATATCGAGGCCCGTGTGCTTCGCCTGCACCAGTTTCCTAAGTTTGCTGTATAGTGAGGTCCATATTCGTTCCATGAAGTAGCAAATATCGTCCGACCTGCCAAAGGTTGCTTTCCCATGCCCCGCATGGGTCAATCTTGAGAACTCTCTTTCTTCAGTTCTTCAATTTGAACAAGGCGAGTCTGATTAGGTATGTTAGGGTCGATAGCAGGCTGCAAAGCTCGTGTACGTCCAGGTTTCACGGTCGTATTCATTCAAAAGTTCCGTCCAGCGATGCCATTAACTGATTTAACTTTTCTGAATCGCAAGTACACGGGAGGCCCTTGTGATCGGTCTAAGCACTGCATCTGGTACCGTCCAAGTAATGCCTCCAACTTAAATCCAAAGACCACGGCTTCTACTGCAGGTTGTGAGTCGTGCAATTCCTCTGGTTATGCCACCACGTAAACCATCACCTTCTCGTGTTGCATCGGCGTGTAACTGGTATTCTGATTCAGACAATCATGGTATACCACTAGATCACCCGTAGCCTTGGGTAAAGACGATGCTCAGAGCATTGCAGAGTTGAGGTTCAAAAGCTGAAAGGACGTCCTCCTGTTTTGTCTTCCACGAACACAGCACCCTGCTGTGCTAAAGAGATTTAAGCTGCGCGATCTTCGAGAATCCTGTGATGAATCTGCGATAGCATCTAGTGAGACCAAGAAATTGCTGCATCCTCGAAGGGATATCTGGTGTCAATCAGTTTCTAACTAAAATGGGTCTTAGCGATATCCACGTGTATTCCCACTTCGTTGATCATATGACCAAAAAGGTATCTCCCGAATCCAGAAGTTACCTTTAACAAGACTTCGTGCGGAGTGGCTCCTCTCTCAGGAGCTCTAAAATAAGATACAAAGCTGCCCATGATGTTCCTTTCTCCTGGAAATGATTCAACATGTCGTCAATAAGCATGGTCGATTCATGTGATCCATAAAGCTGCTGGTGTGTTGATTAACTCAATGGTCATGGTGTAAATAGTCACAATGGCCGTATTGCGTTCGATATGCCGTTTCAGGAATATTCTCCTCTTGGTCTTCCGTCAATACATGGTCGAGGCAAACAATTCTTGATTGTCACCTTGCTGAGTTCTGGATAATCAGTACACATACGAAAAGGCTCTATCTTCCCGAATATAGCTGGAGCTCCCCAAAGCGAACAAAAACTATGTCCAATAAAACTCCTGTCCAGCAGTCCCTGTAGATAGTCCTTGCAACCCTCCTGGTGCAAGACGGTATGTAGCACGAGTAATCAGGGATGCCCCTGTCGTGAGATCAAACTGAGATTCTGCCTAACAGTTGTGGAAGTAAGCCTGAAAGTTCCTCGGGTAGCAAACCGAGAGAGATCACAACCAATTGGTGGATCCTCGATCCTCTTTTCCCTCAGCCCTAACATCAGTAACGGTTGCTAACACTGCGGAGTAATCCCTCTGTAGACACTTCTGACCTTCATAGCTGAAATGGCACTACCTTTTGCACTACTCTGATGCTTTAGAACAAATAGCGATTCTCCACACAAAGTTTTCTCCTCACTGAGTATATCTGCGTGATTACTGGATAACCAACTCACACTAACTACTGCGTTGTACCCATCGAGGATGGTAGAAGGAAGGTCGACGTCGAACATTTGTCCCTCAAGGTCGTGTTTACATCCCAACGAACATATGAGATTTCATTTGGCTTGCCATCAGCCGATTCCACATCAGGTTTGGTTTTCAAGAAGTATCAGGGTCAAGCAAAATAGAGACGAAGCGAACAGCTACCCATACAAGATACCATGTTGCTGCTATGCCTGACGTCGCCTACGCCAATCCTAAATGTCCTTCCACGAGCATCATTTCCAGTGTTGTTGTTATGGTTGCGAGGGTTCCCATTACTATCATTATTCCCTTGATTGTTGACGTCTTGACCTAGCAACAGTCAATCCCTGTCAATGTCATCTTCGTTTCCATGCTGTAGACTACGATTACGAGTACCTTGATGTCGCCGCGACTGTTGCCTCCAATGCCGTTGCTTGAAACGAAGCCCGACAATATTTCACCATCAAAATCCATCTTTTCACATTCTGTGCCACGCACTACTCACTGTGCTGGTAGCCACATATTTCACACTATAATATGTTGTCATCGCTTATGTTCCGATTGATTCGTAAGAGTTGACTCCCACGAGTCGCTGACTAGAGTTAAGAATTCGATTGAAGTCAATGTGCTGGTGTTTGTTGCCGGTAATCAGGGTCGTTCAAATGCTGAAGTCGATAAGGTACTACGTTTACCCTCTTGTCCATCGTTCTTGCAAGTTGACCGAGTAATACACGGTATGTCGCGAGAGTGTTGCAGAAGTGATCGCACTTCGGGATCTAAGGCGTCAATACATAGAGTTTCAGCAAACGAAGAGAAACGAGAAAGATATAGAGCTGCTCAAGGACGTCCGTGCAAGCACCTAACAGTCTACACGTTTCGCTAGGCGTTCAGATGGGTGTTCAGGTACTACTCGATGGCATCGAAATTCGAAAGGATTCAGAGAGAGAGGTGAAAAGGTCACATTCGAGTAGGAGACGGTCACTGATATGACTCCTATAAATTTGTTACGTTTCACACTGATCAAATAACAGAGCGGAACCCCTTCTTCACTTGTTAAGCCTCACTGGGACTCACATGCACCCCACATTATTATTATGTGTGCACCCACAATAATATTGTGATTTGCATGCTCATCTCAGCTCCTCCTAACTCATGTCGAATGGTTCCTCAAACTCAAGTAGCAAACAAAGAGCATCACAAAACGTGAGTCACGAATGTTTAGGGAAACACCACCCTAGTAGTCATATAACACGTGCAAGTAATACGTAAGTTCATACTGTTGTGTTAAACGTGCAATCACATGCAATATCATATGTAAGTGTTCACTAGTTACGCAGTACAATGAGTACAAGAGACGAACCTTGCAATCTGGAGCTGAGTGTCATGGTCGTATTCTCTGTTGTCAAAACTGTTTGGTTATAGTCTGGTTTTATAAAAACGTTTTTAAAACCAAGTTCACTATAACCAGTGGCTCTGATACCAAACTGTCACACCCCCAAAATACCACATGCGGAAACCCCCGCGAGGCGTGTGACGTACCAGGATCCAAGCCACCAATCACATTGAACTCATAAATATAATTACATAAAACTTTCATTCATTAACGTAAAGTGTTACAGCGTCTCATATCATTTATTGAATACAGCGGAAGCATAACTCATTTGTTAAGTGTTTCGTGAACTATGTATACATAAACCATTAAGCTTGTATTGGAATTCCATGTGTCTCGACCCATGACCACTCCAGCCTCCCAGACAGCAAGTTCCAATTGAGATAAGCCTATAGACCTGCAAGCATGCAGACAAGTGTGTCAGACGACGCTGGTGAGTTCAAAGTTTTGTTAACGTGTGCAGTTACCAGATATATGTTAAGCCAATTCAACGTTGTGATATGATGCTGTTTATGACTTGTTGAGATACCCTAGGGAGTGTGCCCATATGTATCCGGGAAGTGTGTCCCTTAATAACCTGGAAGTGTGTCCAGTCCCCAATGCCCCTAACCAAGCATTGGTAATGATGCCCAGATAATTAGTTCGCGCCCGTCCTTACGGCCCGGTGCGAGGTATCAAACCTAATAGCGCTATCAACTAATTACCCCATTGCCCTACAGGCAATCCGATAATGATAGATTCCATGTTCAATAACCAAAACCCAATTTAACTGTTTACCCAGTATTCCCTTTAGAAACGTTTACCAGATGTCCCAAACCACCGGGACGCATGCTTAGAAAAGAGCAGTGAACTCACCTGTGGTTTGCTCGGTATGTTATACTACTATGTTTCACAATGATCAATCAAGTCCTAGCACAATTATCATTATAATCAGTTTCACATATCCATAAGTCACGAAGTCAACAATGTGCATAGAATGTATAACAGTCCAAAAACACATATTACACATTCAGCTTGTTTCCAAGTTCATTCACTAATCCCTGTTTGATTCACCCCTTTATCCGTGTTCGGCCCAAACTCTACCGGCCCACTTAATCAAAGACTCACCTCAAGTGTATTACATTAGACTAAATAGTGACCCATTTACCATGTGATTACCGAAGAGTGTGTGGCCCAGCTACCGTATGAGGCCCAATCCAAAATATGAATTATTATTTTAACTCTTTAGCCCAATTACACCTCCCCAATTCCATTGATTATTAACCTCACGAAATTCCTAGTTTACTAAACAATCTCAGGAAACATTTACACATAGCATAAACATTTATTAATATGATCAGTTTATCAAACCTTATTGATATCAAGTATCGCTACTTGTTAATTGTCATCCCAATAATTAGCGAGTCTGTCTTAGTTTTGCATCAGAACTCTATGTTAATTCTTTGACCTTAAGCACTAACATATATAATAATATCACAACAACATCATCGAATTATTACTCAAAATATCATCATCATCATCATCATTAACTTTTGTATACTAAAATTATATTGTGCATGCTATCCAAATCCAAGAATAGAGCCGCCACTTTCACATATTCTAGTTTCCCAATCCAACACATCATTTCATCATTACTTGCACATGGTATGTCTAGTGACAATACTATAGAAATATGTTTACTGCTTGATTAGACTTCACATGGGCCACATGCCTTCAACTATATTGGACAGATAGAACTACATATATATATCAATCCCCTATAATTTTATATGGTTATCTACATTCTCTTATCAATAAACAACAATCATCAAGACTATAACATTCATTCCAAACCCTATTCACCGTTCTAATCATTAGCAGAGATTAACATCATGAGATCTGATAGTGCAACATCATCTATTACAGAACCCTAGTTTACTGGCATAAATTCACAGATTCATCAATAACCAATTTCAAGTAACTTTCCAATTCATACATCACATAGCCGATAGCCGATCGTATCTACTGGATTATATTACTCAGTTTTCCATTCTAATAAACTACCTTATTCATATACATAATTATCATAGATCACAAGTAAACACTTCACGTTAATTAGGCACACGTATAAACAAGATCAACAAATGAGTTTCAACGCACAAATACGAATTACTAACCAATGATTCGCTCAAACAAGATGATGTCTTCGATTGGGGGGGGGGGGGTCTCCTGTTGCCGTGCGTGTTCTTGAGAGGAGGGTAGGGTTTAGTTTGTTATGTATTATCTTGTTACGTAACCATGTGTATACACAATCTATAATAGCCGGCCCCCATAACACAAAAGTGGATCCACTTGGACCTTCATCGGCCCAAACATACATGATAGCCGAAATGGGCTCAAGCCCATCCACTTGGGCCGCCCTAAACAAGAATGTAATGGGTAAAGGTGATGGCGGGTTTGGGCTCTAGTCCAATTAGGTTCTCTTAGGGCTTCGAGGATTTGAGATGCGGCCGTTTATTTGAAACACTAAGGTGTGGCCCAATTATAATAATATATAAATATCTAACAAAGTTATCATAATCGTTAAACAGGATACACTAGCATGGAGCGTGTAACACATCAAGGAGGAATAACGAGGAGTTTAAATCACAAGATTAAACGTTACTAACCTTTCAAGTTCGGGTTGTCACAATTTGGGTATTGTAAAACACTATTGATAAAAAGAGAATGACTCACATTGCAAGTTTAGTTGGACAGAACCTTGCCTACTGATTTAGCCTTGTAACCTAGTTAAATAACAATGCACACGAAACTAGGTCAGTAACTTAATACAACAATTACGATAAACACACGAAATCAAGACCCTCACGACAAATGAGAAAGTGTAGCCCGAATTCGGGCAGCACTTAAACATCCATCAGATCAGTTTCAATCGATCAGACATTGTATCGTAGCAGTGATCGAGTTAATACCCTGTAATCGTAGTAGCGTCTCGACACCTTAACACTCATTTTTAAGCAGAATATGGACATTTTGAACTAAATTTTCGAACACAGAAGCAATCCCCATGCACGTCCCATTTATACAAAATTTTTTAGTCTCTCGCGGCCTGCGTAAACATTGGAAGAACCTTACCCGGTGTAACACCTCGAAAATTCACGTCCTATAATGTATTGACACGTGTCATAAAGTTTGAACGTGTGAAAGAATGTTATAAAGGACTAAAGTTGACAAACATGGAAAGTATGTGTTTATACGGGTTCTAAGTGTCAACAGTAAATAAATATACTTCATAATAACCCTACATGATGTTTATAACATCAAACGAATAAATCATGGATCATACTAAGTTAAAAGTGAGAGATTACAAACTACAAGGGTCAAATGTGTCAACATGTTAAAGATATACCTCTGAGTGATCTTTTGACAAACCTGAAGCTTTGTAAATATAAATTATGCTCACTAGAATGCACGATTAAAATTTCATAAAGTTTCGTTATCGTATGAGAAAGTTATGATCAAATTCGTGTGCGAGGGGTTAAAGTGTTAACGTTGAAAGTTAAGACATTTCGGGTTAACCGGAAGTGTTCAGGGACTTGGCAAAGTGGGTATAAGTCCTAAAGCCCTTGTGGGTAAATAATAAGGGGGCAAATTGCAAGTATAAAGCTCACTTGACCTTTCGTGAAGCCAAGGGACAACTTGCAAAACAAAACAAAAGAAAATCAAAAATCGGATTTTAGGTCTCATGCGGCCCGCATGAGATTTGGTTAAATGGGACGCGGGCCGCGTCCGACCCCCAGAACCAGAAAAGAAGACAGCAGCCCTGGAAACGTGGAAACTCGATGTAAAACGACATTTTAACATGGTGGGCGACCCCTAAACTGTACTAGAGCACTAGAGACACATGTTGGATGGTTGTGGTTGATCATAGAGCTATGTGTCAACATATTGTGGTGCTTAAATCCATTATAAAAGGCCATGTAGTGCACACAAGTTCTTCACACCATTCTCTGCATTTGTGGATCATTTCTGGAGCTTTCAAGCAGCCTCAAGTGATCATATCTCGTGCATAGGACTCTTGTAAGTCTGCTAGTTCTTGTTTAGTTGAGTGTAGCTTAGTTAATTAGCTAAAAGTCAAACCGTCGTAATTACGGTTTGACTTCGAGATTAGTCAATAATGGCTCAGGCATATCTCGAATTAAAAGTAGTTATGAGTTGGTATTTATGTGGGTAAAAAAACCTCAAAAGGGTTTCCCCTGATCACCACTCTAACCAGGTCAAAAGTCGGGTCAAACTTTTAAGTAAAAAGTCAACAGGATGCTTAAAATGTCATTTATGCATAATTAGCTATCTAGAACATATATAACCTGTTTTATCATTGTTATAACCTAGTAATAAGTATAAGAACATGTCCAAACATGTTCAACCCGACTATTTCCTTTTTAGACCCGGTTCGGAACCGAAAGTCACATAGTTTGACTTTCACTTTGACTTTCAGTTCTGACCCGTTTAGGCATGTTTTAGAAACGCCTCAGAGCTTTAATTGGATTAGGATACATGTTAGAACAACCCTCTGTGATTATACACCTTGGTTCACTAGTTATCCAATTAATATGCATATTTCCGTTAATTGCTCATATGTTGACCATTATGCCCTTATTACCTTAAAACGTGATTTATGAAAATGTAAAAGTGTAGAAACCTTAGTCACTGATATATAAACTTGTATGCAAAGTTTGACATCAGTTTGACTTGTAGATTAAGAGTTATGCTCAATATCGCAAATTTAAAGCTTTATGTTAATTAAACGGCATAATTGGCGTATAGCCTAGTTAAGCCTACTTTTTGGTATCAAACTTAATACCCACTGATATAATATATTATTTTGGGATTTTTAAAGATTTTTAATTAATTTTAGGCTGAGCATAACTAGTAGTCGTAGGCTTAATCCGGTAAATGTCGGTTTTGCCCTTACGGGCCATAAAATGAGTTTTACTTATCGAAACGACTCCAAACCTTTTGCTACTGATCACATATGATAAATAATTTATTTTTAGCCTTCTGGAAATATAAAAAATATCAGATTTAAGTATCAAACCCGGAAATGGCCTTTAATCGCCTTATTTAGCGTTTTTAACACATAGTATGTTTTAAAATCATATTGAACATACCCGGGTTGATACCTACTGATATATGAGGCAAATTATGATATTTTAATAGTAAGAAAAGGTTGATTAACTCAGACTTCGTTTTTGAGCTTTTCGGCTTATGTGAAATTACCAAAATACCCCTTCGGGGCATAGTTGGTTAAAAATGATAAATTTCACATATATGCTTTAGCCTACTGTTATAACTCATCAAATTGAGTATGTTTGCTGTTTACATCAGACCTGTAACTCAGTTAAACATCTAAACGCTTTTACAAACTTTAAAATGACCAAACTACCCCTACGGGGCATAGTTGTGTTTAAATTAGTTCGGGGCATAATGAAAGACATCCTACTGATGTCGCAACATATTTGAAGCATATTAACTTAGGAAACCTGTATATGGCTCTTGCGGATACCCGTTACGCATTTTACGCGTTCGGTTCGGTTTATGTAACAAGTTTACATAAATTAACCGACACGGGTCAAACCTTATCGGTTTCATCTCAAAATCCAGAATGTGAATAATAAACCCATATTAAACAAGTCTCTGAACTTATCGGGCCTAAATCACATTCTATCCAGTCTTCGCTTAATCGTGCGTACGAACCGTATCTTTGAAACTAGCCGGTCTAAGCTTAAGCTTAATAAAAGACCCGTTAGTATTCTAATAGGTTATATTAAACCTTCGTTCCAGATTAGGAGAACCATTAAAAGCTACGTGCATTTTGCTTATTGTGATTTATACTTTGCATCAGGTAAATACTTTTAACTTATTTTCCCTATACGGGCTTGGGTTACGGTATATAGCATACCGCTTGATCGGGCATCAAATCTCCACGCTTAGTGGGTAGTTGAATAATTTGATCGGCTCGTTTAAACAGTCTTGTTTACTTTACAGCCTTTGGGGGGTTAATGACCATGTCCCGGATATCCTTGGCATCATCTTACGAGATTGGCCACGACCTGAGCACGGGGTGTAGGCGTACACCTGGCAGTGTATAACTCAATAACGTGGTGTGTCTATTGATCTTTAACCCGGACTAGATCCGGGCTACTGAACGCATAAGTAACATGTAATTCGTTTACAAGATTATAATATTAAATAATTCTCCCAAGTTCAAAAGGTTAATCTTGCCTCTGTGCATTTTAATCAAATTATAAAACATTTATGCCATGTGCATCCAAACCAATTTTTAAATCATTTTCCAAAATGAGTCAGTTGAATGTATTTACCAGTGTAAACTGACGTATTTTCCCAAAAAGACTAAATGCAGGTACTAAACGTAATTGGCTGGATTGTCTCCTTAGCATCAATAAAGAGTCCCGCAAGCTTAAGATGCCTGAAGTCTGTTGAACTATTATTTCCATTTTATGTTCGATCCTTCTGTGGATAAACTTCCGAATATTGTGACAGTTGATATTACAATAATAAATTCGGTTGTATTATATTTTCAATTGCTTCCGCTGTGCTTGATAATATTGTGTTGTTTGACTATTATGTTGCCAACCATGACGTCACGATACTCCCCACCGGGCCCACCGGTGACACGTGGAAATTCGGGGTGTGACAGGTTGGTATCAGAGCCAACACTGAGTGAATTAAACACTGGCCTTTTGTGTTTAATCTCAGTTACACAATTGCACATATCTAAACTTCTGAGTCTAGACTTTACTTAGGAATATTCTCAATCCTAATCTTGAAATTTTTACTTTCAAATTTTTATTGGAAACGTCGCCAAGCGAAGAAGCCGTAATAGGAGTTCTCCACACCCGGAGCCCTGAGATGCTGAGCTTCGTACCGCGGCTAGAATGAAACGAGCACCCAAGGAGAGAACATTCAGAGATAGAATGAAGAAGAAACTCCTTTTGTTGAAGATCGTTTCCTTAATAGTCCTTATAAGGATATAATTATCTTTCAGTCCCTACGAGGACAACATTATTCCTTTCAAGTCCCGCTTAGGGCAACTTTATACTTTTATTTTTATATAGTGGAATGATTAAGTTTAAACTTTCATTCTAAACAAGAAATATTAAATAAATGTAAAATAACATTTCTTTTATAAGATCTACCATTATAATAAAATGGCAAAGTCTAAAAGGGACAAGACCTAGCCACGTGTCATTTTAAGACCGGGCCAAGATGGTAGTTCCATAATTAGATTCAGATCCATACTAACACCTCAATTTAAAAATTGTTCTACGTTAAATTAAGAATCTTAAGTGTGAAACCTAGCCTTCGGGTCAATTATAAGACCGGGCCAAGATGGTAAGACCTGTTAAAAAGATTCAAATCATTAATTAAGAATCTTAAGTGTGAAACCTAGCCTTCGGGTCAATTATAAGACCGGGCCAAGATGGTAAGACCTGTTTAAAAGATTCAAATCCTTGTTAACATCTTAAAACATGTTAACACTCCTGGAAGATGTGATTCATTAAAATCACACACTTCATTTTATAAAGGATTCTTCAAAAGATTCCAAACCCAGTTTAATGATCTCTGAATCCTGGGTTTACGTCATCAATTTAGATGATCATATTTTAACCCTACGTGGTAATATAGTGCCTACGGGCCTTGCTCATTTCTACATGAGCCAAAATACAGTGGTAGCTATGACTCCCTGTCAGATAAAGGTAATGAACTAGGTTCAAACCTCAAATGCTTTGATTCTCTGAAATCCTAGCATAAAATTTAAAAATTTGTCCTTGTGACTAGGCCTATTGTGCCAATATACCTTCATGTTTTGATTCTCTGAAATTATAGCTTACAAATTATATATGTCCTTGTGACTAAGCCAGTTGTGCTAATATACTTAAAGGCCTTGATTATCTGAAATCATGGCTTATAATTTAAAAATTTGTCCTTGTGACTAGGCCTTTTGTGCTATTAAATAAAACTGTTATTGTTGCTTTGATTCTCTGAAATCATAAGCTTATAATTTATAAATGTCCATGTGACCAGGCCATTGGGTGCCATTAATAAAACTGTTAATGTTTTATAATTAGGATAAATTATAATAAAAATCCTAAATAAATATGATTAATAAATTAACCAAATATGGTCTCTGTTTACCATGGTTAATGAATTCCCCTAAGGGGCAATTCCGTAATAAACATCTCTTATAAGGGAAGTGTCTACGGGCTATAGTTAATGTCCTCTGAGACTGAAGACAGTGGCAGCCTACAGCTCCCTGTCAGGAAAGGGTAATGAACTTTGATTCAAACTTTAATGCCGCGATTCTCTGAAATCATGGCTTATAAATTTAACTTGTCTACGCGACTAGGCCATGTGCTATTATTATTAGCTTATGAATTAGGATTTATGATAAAAATCCTAAATAAAATAAATATCCTTCCTTCCCTGTCAGTATGCATTTTGAAAGGGAATCTTAAAGGTGAAACCTAGCCTACAAGGCCAAGATGGTGAAACCTACTCAAGGGGTTCAGATCCTTGTTAACATCTAAGAACGTGTTAGCACCCTTGACAAATGTGACTCGAGAGAATCACAACAGTCATCCTTATATTGGATTCTTCCAATCCCCTTATCTAACCTAGTAAATTAGGAATCATGGCTTATATCATCCTATAAGATGATCATATTATGAACATCCGTTAGTGATGAAGTGCCAAAGGGCTAAACTTGTTGTCCGATAAGACAACGACAGTGATGGTCTTTGACCTCCTGTCTAAAATATTGGACTATGTCCAAACATAATAGTCTATATGATCAATGCGATCATGACTAATATCATTTAATATGATGATAATATTATTTAACATCCTTTAGTGATGTTTTGCCTACGGGCTATAATATATTGTACATTTGAGACATTGACATTGTGATCTTTACGATTCCCTGTCCAAGGTAGTGAGCTATGCTTAAGCCTAATAGTCTATATGATCAATACGAGCATGACAAAAATCATCACTACGATGACTAAAGCATTTTTCAACATCCTTAATGATGTTTTGCCTAAGGGCTATATTATGTTGTCCAATTGAGACGAGGCAATTGTAATCTTTTGTGATTCTTTGCCAAGGGGGTGAGCTATACTCAAATCCCATAGGATATACTCGTTGTGATCCTGACTAGTATCATCAGTGTGATGATCATAATGTTAACATCCCTGGCGATGAAATGCCTACGGGCTATACCCTATCCTAGTGTCGGTAGGACAAAGATAGTAGTAATCTTTATGATCCCCTGTTCAGAATGGTGTGATTATACCCAAACCAAATAGTCAATATGATCGATGTGATCATGACTAATATCATTAGATACGATGGTTATATATAAACATCCATTAGTGATGTTGATTGGCTTCGTTTCTGCCAAATAAATCGTCTCCTAAGACGATGACGGTTGTGGTCTATGACTCCCTGTCTAAAGGTGAAGAACCACGTTCAAACCTTGAAGCCCTAATCTAATAAGATTGCGGCTAATAAATTAAGGTCCTTGATGATAGACCATCGAGTCATGTTTTAAAGTCATTCATGACAAGCCTATGTGCTATAAATTGTCATTCGAGACAGGCCAACATATTAAAATGTTAACATTCCTGGAGACATGCCTTTGTGCCAGATTTGATAAATATCCTTATGACAAGGCCATTTGTGCCATATCTAAATGACAGTTACGACAAGGCCTTCGTGCCGTATAATCATTTATGTCCTTCGTGACTGGGCTTTTTGCCATATTTTCTACGTCCATCGAGATAAGCTTCTATGCCATAGGTGTATACATATAATAAAAGTCCTGTAAGGCTAGCCCTTGAGCTATTTATAATCGTCCTTGTGACAAAGACAGTTGTGACATTATGGTCCCCTGTCAAGCTGGTATTGGACTCGCTCCAAACCATAAATGCCATTGGTGGTCCTTTTGTGACCTACACTAAATGTAATAGATATACATTCAAATAGCATTCATTAAAAATGTTCAGAACAGAATAGCCCATACGGTTATGAATGCCGTGGCTAATCTAAGTCAGGTCGTCAGGATGATGACTAATAATTGTTAAATCTTGGTAATTGGTACCAAGTTTCGAGTATGGAAAACTCGGAAGAGGTAGACGACAGTCGCAATAGTATTAATGCGACGAGAGTTAATAAAAATACAAACGTAAACCCCAACATTTTTGGAGTTAATCTCCAAGCGGTGGTTAACGCAACGGTTGGAAAGGTTATGGGAAAAGGTCATGAGACAATCCAAAGAGCCGAATGCTTCTCGCTCTAAACCATGTTTAATGGCTCAGGAGGGGAGCTATGTTCACACTTCAAATATGAAGGATGAACCAAAGAAGGAGGATAACTCCCAGAAATCTGAGAAAGAGAGCAAATACAGGCTAAATAAAAAGCAACGAAGGTTCAGTAAAGAAGCCTGTATACCTCAGAGACTGCTTCAGCATTATTAGATGGATGTTTTATATCCATTAGAAATCATTTTTTTGATGTCCTAGTTCCATTAAATACAAGGACTCAATATAATGATAAAAATCAAGCCCATATTGTGGGTAATAAGAAGCAATTAATTATCAAGACTCCTTATGAGACAACTCTCATAATTACACGTATCCGTACGATTAATGAATATTAAACATAAAAAAATGGTGGAATTGGCCGTCCCCGGAATCGAACCTGGGTCTAGGCCGCACCCTTTCGCGCGCCTAGCCAACTGAGCTAGGTGCCTAGTTTGTGAAACTTCAATTAGTGATTAAATATAAGCACTTATACAATAAACTTCCTTATCATTTACCAATGATAATTTTTGCTAAGCGTCCTGATTTAATACAGGCAATAATAAATCTTCATGAACCATGAACTTAGCAATTTTTTTTATTATCATCCACAAGGTATAACTACCAAGGAAACTGATGTGTTGAAAGCGGTTAAATAAAAACACCTAAAAAATGTAAACTTTTAGACATGCTTTGGCCTAATAGGTATCGGTACTCTCATCGGGATTGTCCCCAGGTAGGCAATCGAGTTGTACGAAATGCCAGCCTAGACAGGAGTTCCCAACTTAACGGTACTTAACCCTTCCAGTTACTACATGTCCGACACGAAAAACACATTTTTACAAATAATGTACAAAAAGACAAACTTTAAAGAAAACCTTAAACTAGACACTCTAAGTTTTAAATTTATAAACTTAGACTTGATCTAAACCTAAACCACACATCCGGCAGTGTACCGATCAGTGTAGTATAGCTGATGTAAGTCCGAGTATCGAACCCAAAGGACTCTGTTGAATTACGTTAATTAATTTATTTACACTAAAAATGACACCACACTAAACGTTATTATATTTTTGTATTTTTGATTTAAAGGGGGGTTTGACTTGAAAAGTAAATTAATTAAAAACTAATTAATAAACATAAACTAAAAACACATTAAAACAAAGGTTTAATAATAATAAAGGACTATCTAGGTTGGAATCCCACTTGTTAATAACATGCTTTCTACCGGGTAATTGTGTGATATGAAACCGGGATCTTTAGATGTTAAATCCTAAAAGACAACGTATAGGATTCCCAATCATTCTCGGGAATGCAACTATGTGACTTTTAAGATTTATTTTGATTACCGATTTTTACTAAACTTCCTCACAGTTGTCTAGTGTTCTTTGATAAGTGCTTGCAACTTACTTCTTAACAGTTATAAGTCTAAACAATTTAAGAAAACTATGTTTGGTTTAATAGATAAATTAGTGACAATTCAACTAAAATGATTTCTTACAAAACTCAATTTTAGCAATACACTATATTTAATCTATTAATATTTTTATACCTTACAGCGCTAAAAATAGTAGAACATTAAAACCGGATTAATTCTTGATCATTATTTTTATGGTTTATTTTACAATATCACCACATGATTATCCAAACTACGAAGACTTGAATAACAACATTAATTCTTTTTATGAAAATACATTCACCGGAATTATGTAAAACATTTGATCAAAATATTAACCAAGTTAAAATATTCATATACACCAAACATGCAACTTAAATTCTTTACTTAACAGGAACAAACCATAATCACACAATACCCGGTAAAAATTACATATTAACAAGCATTCATTACAACCTAGATAGTTTCAAAGTTTAGCTACACATAATATTAAACATTACAACTAGACAAGCTCTGAAAATAACTGAAAACATAATACAAAGCAAATACAAACTGAAAATAGAAGATAAACAAACCCGGATCACCTAAGACTCGAACCGAAAGCTTCCGTGACTCCCGAGAAGCTCCCTGGTGCTCCAGAATTGTCTTAGACTACATTTGGCCCGAGTTTTTCGGTCTTGAGGAGTGTTTTCGAAGTGTAGAAGGTCTTCTTTTCGAATACCAAGTGCAGGCTATTTATAGGAGAGATTTTTGGCTCCTGTTCACCCCTAGCGCACCGTTACAATATAAGGGTAGCGGTGCGCTACACCTTTTATGACCTAACTTTCCCACTGAGCATAAAGGGCTAGCGCACCGTTACACTTTGGTTGTAGCGGTGCGCTACCACTTTTCTGACCTAATTTTCTTTTTGTCGTACATGAGGCTAGCGCACCGTTATGTTTTTACTGTAGCGGTGCGCTACCGTTGACTGAGGTCAAATTTTGACTTTTTCTTTGGCACGTATCCCGAGGCATCAATTCCTTCTTCGATCTTGTACTGATTTCTCGCATAATCTACAGATAATTCACCGATTCCTGCAGATTCATAATTTTATCAAATCAGTAACGAATACAACGGATAAACGCGCACAATTTATTTGAAACAGGGGTTATCTGATATAAAAGATATGTATAATTCTAAACATATCAAATATCCCCACACTTAACCTTTTGCTTGTCCCTAAGCAAAATCCTAAACACATATCAAACTTAAATTATTAAACAGAAACGTATGCTTTAAACAAATCTAAATATGAACTACAAAAATTTTTAAATACAGAGGTTTCACAAGACTTACAACGTTCAAGAGGTTAATAAATCAAGAAAATGAAACGAGTAACCAAGAATACTTAATCAAAATTTTCTTACTTTTAAGTAATTAATTATGTAATAACAACACCTCTCACTGAATTCACTCTTCTCTCGGATGATATGTATGTGATTTTTAGTGAACTCTCAAAACCAGACTATGTAGCATTACTACTATAAGCTTGTACGTCAATCAAATCTCCACCTAATTGTTAGAAATCAATACAGATAAAGAGGACTTAAAATGGGTAAATGGGGTTTAAAGGTAGGCTGTTTATTTACAAAGATGTGACTAACTATAGAGTTTCATAGTTAGTTTATTGGAAATAAATACAAATGAAAACAATGAAATTAACAACACTAGGCCTTAGTCCAATGGTTAGACAAGTGCGCGAAAGAGTGTGGTAGCACAGACCTGGGTTCGAATCTTGGGGGCTGCTACCATGCTTTATTTATGCCCGCCCTTATCTAGCGTACCGTTACAATATGAGACTAGTGGTGCGTGATTGTAAATAGTAAATTTTTTTTTTTTTTTTTAGTTTCTTTTTTTTTTTTTTTTTTACAACCACTTTCATCCTAATGACTCTTTTTACGGTCAGATCGTCAAGACCATTTTATCGAAGAAGTAAATCAAGTCTTTTTCAATGTAGCGAATATTACTTCTAATTCTGATAGATCGTTCGGCATTGAGCCTAATAAACCCTACCTATATTAGAAGCGTGTATTTGACTTCTTTACATCTTCTCGTATAAGATCAATTTCTAAACTCCATTCCGGTTATCAGGTAACAAACGAATGGTTTTAGGCTCAAAGTGGTATCTAATGGTAATGGTGAATTTTTACAGAAAAGGTGATTCTAAGGCCTCTTTTATACTTGTATCAATATCTAAACCAAGGTCTTGAAATGTATCAAAACGTACAAGTTCTAAAGTAATGCAACACGTCGGTACACACACATGAAACGAAAGTAGTGTTTTTTTTTTTTGTAATAAACACTTTTAGGCTCAAATCTTACCGTCATGTGGTAATATAATGGTTAAAAGTTGTTATTGCATAGTTAATTTACTTTAAAGTTAGAAAAATTATCTTAAGTATCTCGTAAAAATTTTCACAAAAACTTGATTTAAAAACCTACTATCCCGCAACTTAAAGAAACATATATTTTTAAATTTTGTAAATTACACATTTAAATAGTTATATACAGACATTATTGAATTTTTTTTCAAGTTTCTCAATGCTTTCAAGCTTTTCAATGCTTTCAATGTGTCTAAAGGATCGGGACAAGTTTTTATTATTATTATTAATTTTTTTTTTTAAGATTTAAACGATAGTTTCCCATCCCCACACTTAAACTCTACATTGCCCTCAATGTAGGATGGAAAACGACTCAAAAACTAAAATAAATAAGAAATAAAAGACAAAGGATAAATTGGAAAGGACTTAGCTGGTTATATGATGTATAAGTTTAAAACTTTTGTCCAATCCAGCTCGATCGTATAGCATTTCGGTCGCGATCGGCTTTGACTCTGACTAGCACTCTTGGTAAATTCCTTGAAATTTGTGTACAGCTCCGAATTCACCCGAATGGAGATTGAGTACGGGTGGTGTGCTTCAAACCTGCATAAACAAAAACAAGCAACAACCCAAGCAGTGCTGACTCGACACAAAACAAACGATTTAAAAACACAAATATTTACATAACCTCCCCACACTTGAATTTAATCAGGAGGCTTTTCTTTGATCTGGACCCTGTCCAACCCGTTCAATTCCACCCGGTCTTCAAAAATATTTAAAAATTTAACGGTGGAATAATATAATATTTTGAAATTTTTAAAAGGGTCAGACCACCAGAATTTAAACTTACCTGGCATTAACCGGATGCATGACCAACTCCGGTTTCCAGGTTCTTTCTTTCTTGCCTTCTGCCGTGTTTTTGTTGAATTTTCTACGGGTCGGCTATCAAATTCCTCAGCCACTTTCTCTTTTTCTACGTTCGGTATTTGTTTGATCTCCATGACCGGTTCACCTTTAAGTAATTTTTCCAAATAGGCAAGATCACCGATTGGGTCAAATTCTTCATTTTCATAAGTTGGTAAACCTACCAACTCATCACCAAACTCTTCTTCCCAAGATAGTTCATGTTCATCATTTTCATCCTCCATCTTGTCAAGTGGCTCTTCTTCAGCTTCTTCATCATCAAAATCACTTCCGAAATCATATGTTCTAACTTGTGGCACCGGAGGTGGGACTTCAGCGTCCATTTTCGTCTCCGTGACTGAAGTGATTTCTTTTTCTTCTTCCCCCAATAATCTCCTGTATTCAGCCAGCTGTGCACCTATCTCCTCATCACTACAAGAAAAATCAATTATGAACTTACCAGTATTCTTTTCTTGTTCTTCATGTTTAGCCGGAGGTGGGACTAAGTCGTCCATTGTAGTCTCCGTGACTGGAGTGATATCTTCATCTGACCAATCCTCATATGGCAGCTCTTTCCCTTCCGCATCATATGTATAATCAGTCTTTGGTTGTTCTGATATAACAAACTCTTGATCTAATATAGCAGACTGTTGATTTCTCAGAAGAGACTGTTGATTTCTCAGAATATTATCTAAGTCTGCTAGGTTTTTCTGGGTCGTCTGAGTGTGCATCATCCTCTCCTGATTTTGTGTCATCATATGGGCGAACATTTCCTCAATCCTACCCCAAACAGCATCATTACCCCCATCGGAGTTGCTACCAGAATATTGATCATAACACTGACCCTCGTTATACTGTGGCTGTTGACACCGATCATCGTAATACGGCTGATTATCATAACAATGCGAAGAATATTCCTGTGAAAAATATGGCTGCGGCTGCACATAGGGGTTATCATAACAGTGTGTGGAGTACCTTGGGAAATATGGACAAAATATAGAAATGTGAGGTATACCACAATCGTAACACATGATTGACACTAAAACCAAAAGAAAATAAATAAGAAAAAAAATATTTAAAATTAGACTCCTACGACTCAAACAAAATAAAACATCTAGTACGTATGATGTCAATTATGCTCAAATAAAGTAATCAACGTAATTGCCAAAGAATCCCCGGCAACGGCGCCAAAAACTTGATGTGTTGAAAGCGGTTAAATAAAAACACCTAAAAAATGTAAACTTTTAGACATGCTTTGGCCTAATAGGTATCGGTACTCTCATCGGGATTGTCCCCAGGTAGGCAATCGAGTTGTACGAAATGCCAGCCTAGACAGGAGTTCCCAACTTAACGGTACTTAACCCTTCCAGTTACTACATGTCCGACACGAAAAACACATTTTTACAAATAATGTACAAAAAGACAAACTTTAAAGAAAACCTTAAACTAGACACTCTAAGTTTTAAATTTATAAACTTAGACTTGATCTAAACCTAAACCACACATCCGGCAGTGTACCGATCAGTGTAGTATAGCTGATGTAAGTCCGAGTATCGAACCCAAAGGACTCTGTTGAATTACGTTAATTAATTTATTTACACTAAAAATGACACCACACTAAACGTTATTATATTTTTGTATTTTTGATTTAAAGGGGGGTTTGACTTGAAAAGTAAATTAATTAAAAACTAATTAATAAACATAAACTAAAAACACATTAAAACAAAGGTTTAATAATAATAAAGGACTATCTAGGTTGGAATCACACTTGTTAATAACATGCTTTCTACCGGGTAATTGTGTGATATGAAACCGGGATCTTTAGATGTTAAATCCTAAAAGACAACGTATAGGATTCCCAATCATTCTCGGGAATGCAACTATGTGACTTTTAAGATTTATTTTGATTACCGATTTTTACTAAACTTCCTCACAGTTGTCTAGTGTTCTTTGATAAGTGCTTGCAACTTACTTCTTAACAGTTATAAGTCTAAACAATTTAAGAAAACTATGTTTGGTTTAATAGATAAATTAGTGACAATTCAACTAAAATGATTTCTTACAAAACTCAATTTTAGCAATACACTATATTTAATCTATTAATATTTTTATACCTTACAGCGCTAAAAATAGTAGAACATT
Source organism: Helianthus tuberosus (assembly GCA_030545235.1). Taxonomy (NCBI): domain Eukaryota; kingdom Viridiplantae; phylum Streptophyta; class Magnoliopsida; order Asterales; family Asteraceae; genus Helianthus; species Helianthus tuberosus. The sequence goes on from CM060442.1 coordinate 50,086,146, forward strand.
AAAACCGGATTAATTCTTGATCATTATTTTTATGGTTTATTTTACAATATCACCACATGATTATCCAAACTACGAAGACTTGAATAACAACATTAATTCTTTTTATGAAAATACATTCACCGGAATTATGTAAAACATTTGATCAAAATATTAACCAAGTTAAAATATTCATATACACCAAACATGCAACTTAAATTCTTTACTTAATAGGAACAAACCATAATCACACAATACCCGGTAAAAATTACATATTAACAAGCATTCATTACAACCTAGATAGTTTCAAAGTTTAGCTACACATAATATTAAACATTACAACTAGACAAGCTCTGAAAATAACTGAAAACATAATACAAAGCAAATACAAACTGAAAATAGAAGATAAACAAACCCGGATCACCTAAGACTCGAACCGAAAGCTTCCGTGACTCCCGAGAAGCTCCATGGTGCTCCAGAATTGTCTTAGACTACATTTGGCCCGAGTTTTTCGGTCTTGAGGAGTGTTTTCGAAGTGTAGAAGGTCTTCTTTTCGAATACCAAGTGCAGGCTATTTATAGGAGAGATTTTTGGCTCCTGTTCACCCCTAGCGCACCGTTACAATATAAGGGTAGCGGTGCGCTACACCTTTTATGACCTAACTTTCCCACTGAGCATAAAGGGCTAGCGCACCGTTACACTTTGGTTGTAGCGGTGCGCTACCACTTTTCTGACCTAATTTTCTTTTTGTCGTACATGAGGCTAGCGCACCGTTATGTTTTTACTGTAGCGGTGCGCTACCGTTGACTGAGGTCAAATTTTGACTTTTTCTTTGGCACGTATCCCGAGGCATCGATTCCTTCTTCGATCTTGTACTGATTTCTCGCATAATCTACAGATAATTCACCGATTCCTGCAGATTCATAATTTTATCAAATCAGTAACGAATACAACGGATAAACGCGCACAATTTATTTGAAACAGGGGTTATCTGATATAAAAGATATGTATAATTCTAAACATATCAAATATCCCCACACTTAACCTTTTGCTTGTCCCTAAGCAAAATCCTAAACACATATCAAACTTAAATTATTAAACAGAAACGTATGCTTTAAACAAATCTAAATATGAACTACAAAAATTTTTAAATACAGAGGTTTCACAAGACTTACAACGTTCAAGAGGTTAATAAATCAAGAAAATGAAACGAGTAACCAAGAATACTTAATCAAAATTTTCTTACTTTTAAGTAATTAATTATGTAATAACAACACCTCTCACTGAATTCACTCTTCTCTCGGATGATATGTATGTGATTTTTAGTGAACTCTCAAAACCAGACTATGTAGCATTACTACTATAAGCTTGTACGTCAATCAAATCTCCACCTAATTGTTAGAAATCAATACAGATAAAGAGGACTTAAAATGGGTAAATGGGGTTTAAAGGTAGGCTGTTTATTTACAAAGATGTGACTAACTATAGAGTTTCATAGTTAGTTTATTGGAAATAAATACAAATGAAAACAATGAAATTAACAACACTAGGCCTTAGTCCAATGGTTAGACAAGTGCGCGAAAGAGTGTGGTAGCACAGACCTGGGTTCGAATCTTGGGGGCTGCTACCATGCTTTATTTATGCCCGCCCTTATCTAGCGTACCGTTACAATATGAGACTAGTGGTGCGTGATTGTAAATAGTAAATTTTTTTTTTTTTTTTTAGTTTCTTTTTTTTTTTTTTTTTACAACCACTTTCATCCTAATGACTCTTTTTACGGTCAGATCGTCAAGACCATTTTATCGAAGAAGTAAATCAAGTCTTTTTCAATGTAGCGAATATTACTTCTAATTCTGATAGATCGTTCGGCATTGAGCCTAATAAACCCTACCTATATTAGAAGCGTGTATTTGACTTCTTTACATCTTCTCGTATAAGATCAATTTCTAAACTCCATTCCGGTTATCAGGTAACAAACGAATGGTTTTAGGCTCAAAGTGGTATCTAATGGTAATGGTGAATTTTTACAGAAAAGGTGATTCTAAGGCCTCTTTTATACTTGTATCAATATCTAAACCAAGGTCTTGAAATGTATCAAAACGTACAAGTTCTAAAGTAATGCAACACGTCGGTACACACACATGAAACGAAAGTAGTGTTTTTTTTTTGTAATAAACACTTTTAGGCTCAAATCTTACCGTCATGTGGTAATATAATGGTTAAAAGTTGTTATTGCATAGTTAATTTACTTTAAAGTTAGAAAAATTATCTTAAGTATCTCGTAAAAATTTTCACAAAAACTTGATTTAAAAACCTACTATCCCGCAACTTAAAGAAACATATATTTTTAAATTTTGTAAATTACACATTTAAATAGTTATATACAGACATTATTGAATTTTTTTTCAAGTTTCTCAATGCTTTCAAGCTTTTCAATGCTTTCAATGTGTCTAAAGGATCGGGACAAGTTTTTATTATTATTATTAATTTTTTTTTTTAAGATTTAAACGATAGTTTCCCATCCCCACACTTAAACTCTACATTGCCCTCAATGTAGGATGGAAAACGACTCAAAAACTAAAATAAATAAGAAATAAAAGACAAAGGATAAATTGGAAAGGACTTAGCTGGTTATATGATGTATAAGTTTAAAACTTTTGTCCAATCCAGCTCGATCGTATAGCATTTCGGTCGCGATCGGCTTTGACTCTGACTAGCACTCTTGGTAAATTCCTTGAAATTTGTGTACAGCTCCGAATTCACCCGAATGGAGATTGAGTACGGGTGGTGTGCTTCAAACCTGCATAAACAAAAACAAGCAACAACCCAAGCAGTGCTGACTCGACACAAAACAAACGATTTAAAAACACAAATATTTACATAACCTCCCCACACTTGAATTTAATCAGGAGGCTTTTCTTTGATCTGGACCCTGTCCAACCCGTTCAATTCCACCCGGTCTTCAAAAATATTTAAAAATTTAACGGTGGAATAATATAATATTTTGAAATTTTTAAAAGGGTCAGACCACCAGAATTTAAACTTACCTGGCATTAACCGGATGCATGACCAACTCCGGTTTCCAGGTTCTTTCTTTCTTGCCTTCTGCCGTGTTTTTGTTGAATTTTCTACGGGTCGGCTATCAAATTCCTCAGCCACTTTCTCTTTTTCTACGTTCGGTATTTGTTTGATCTCCATGACCGGTTCACCTTTAAGTAATTTTTCCAAATAGGCAAGATCACCGATTGGGTCAAATTCTTCATTTTCATAAGTTGGTAAACCTACCAACTCATCACCAAACTCTTCTTCCCAAGATAGTTCATGTTCATCATTTTCATCCTCCATCTTGTCAAGTGGCTCTTCTTCAGCTTCTTCATCATCAAAATCACTTCCGAAATCATATGTTCTAACTTGTGGCACCGGAGGTGGGACTTCAGCGTCCATTTTCGTCTCCGTGACTGAAGTGATTTCTTTTTCTTCTTCCCCCAATAATCTCCTGTATTCAGCCAGCTGTGCACCTATCTCCTCATCACTACAAGAAAAATCAATTATGAACTTACCAGTATTCTTTTCTTGTTCTTCATGTTTAGCCGGAGGTGGGACTAAGTCGTCCATTGTAGTCTCCGTGACTGGAGTGATATCTTCATCTGACCAATCCTCATATGGCAGCTCTTTCCCTTCCGCATCATATGTATAATCAGTCTTTGGTTGTTCTGATATAACAAACTCTTGATCTAATATAGCAGACTGTTGATTTCTCAGAAGAGACTGTTGATTTCTCAGAATATTATCTAAGTCTGCTAGGTTTTTCTGGGTCGTCTGAGTGTGCATCATCCTCTCCTGATTTTGTGTCATCATATGGGCGAACATTTCCTCAATCCTACCCCAAACAGCATCATTACCCCCATCGGAGTTGCTACCAGAATATTGATCATAACACTGACCCTCGTTATATTGTGGCTGTTGACACCGATCATCGTAATACGGCTGATTATCATAACAATGCGAAGAATATTCCTGTGAAAAATATGGCTGCGGCTGCACATAGGGGTTATCATAACAGTGTGTGGAGTACCTTGGGAAATATGGACAAAATATAGAAATGTGAGGTATACCACAATCGTAACACATGATTGACACTAAAACCAAAAGAAAATAAATAAGAAAAAAAATATTTAAAATTAGACTCCTACGACTCAAACAAAATAAAACATCTAGTACGTATGATGTCAATTATGCTCAAATAAAGTAATCAACGTAATTGCCAAAGAATCCCCGGCAACGGCGCCAAAAACTTGATGTGTTGAAAGCGGTTAAATAAAAACACCTAAAAAATGTAAACTTTTAGACATGCTTTAGCCTAATAGGTATCGGTACTCTCATCGGGATTGTCCCCAGGTAGGCAATCGAGTTGTACGAAATGCCAGCCTAGACAGGAGTTCCCAACTTAACGGTACTTAACCCTTCCAGTTACTACATGTCCGACACGAAAAACACATTTTTACAAATAATGTACAAAAAGACAAACTTTAAAGAAAACCTTAAACTAGACACTCTAAGTTTTAAATTTATAAACTTAGACTTGATCTAAACCTAAACCACACATCCGGCAGTGTACCGATCAGTGTAGTATAGCTGATGTAAGTCCGAGTATCGAACCCAAAGGACTCTGTTGAATTACGTTAATTAATTTATTTACACTAAAAATGACACCACACTAAACGTTATTATATTTTTGTATTTTTGATTTAAAGGGGGGTTTGACTTGAAAAGTAAATTAATTAAAAACTAATTAATAAACATAAACTAAAAACACATTAAAACAAAGGTTTAATAATAATAAAGGACTATCTAGGTTGGAATCACACTTGTTAATAACATGCTTTCTACCGGGTAATTGTGTGATATGAAACCGGGATCTTTAGATGTTAAATCCTAAAAGACAACGTATAGGATTCCCAATCATTCTCGGGAATGCAACTATGTGACTTTTAAGATTTATTTTGATTACCGATTTTTACTAAACTTCCTCACAGTTGTCTAGTGTTCTTTGATAAGTGCTTGCAACTTACTTCTTAACAGTTATAAGTCTAAACAATTTAAGAAAACTATGTTTGGTTTAATAGATAAATTAGTGACAATTCAACTAAAATGATTTCTTACAAAACTCAATTTTAGCAATACACTATATTTAATCTATTAATATTTTTATACCTTACAGCGCTAAAAATAGTAGAACATTAAAACCGGATTAATTCTTGATCATTATTTTTATGGTTTATTTTACAATATCACCACATGATTATCCAAACTACGAAGACTTGAATAACAACATTAATTCTTTTTATGAAAATACATTCACCGGAATTATGTAAAACATTTGATCAAAATATTAACCAAGTTAAAATATTCATATACACCAAACATGCAACTTAAATTCTTTACTTAATAGGAACAAACCATAATCACACAATACCCGGTAAAAATTACATATTAACAAGCATTCATTACAACCTAGATAGTTTCAAAGTTTAGCTACACATAATATTAAACATTACAACTAGACAAGCTCTGAAAATAACTGAAAACATAATACAAAGCAAATACAAACTGAAAATAGAAGATAAACAAACCCGGATCACCTAAGACTCGAACCGAAAGCTTCCGTGACTCCCGAGAAGCTCCCTGGTGCTCCAGAATTGTCTTAGACTACATTTGGCCCGAGTTTTTCGGTCTTGAGGAGTGTTTTCGAAGTGTAGAAGGTCTTCTTTTCGAATACCAAGTGCAGGCTATTTATAGGAGAGATTTTTGGCTCCTGTTCACCCCTAGCGCACCGTTACAATATAAGGGTAGCGGTGCGCTACACCTTTTATGACCTAACTTTCCCACTGAGCATAAAGGGCTAGCGCACCGTTACACTTTGGTTGTAGCGGTGCGCTACCACTTTTCTGACCTAATTTTCTTTTTGTCGTACATGAGGCTAGCGCACCGTTATGTTTTTACTGTAGCGGTGCGCTACCGTTGACTGAGGTCAAATTTTGACTTTTTCTTTGGCACGTATCCCGAGGCATCGATTCCTTCTTCGATCTTGTACTGATTTCTCGCATAATCTACAGATAATTCACCGATTCCTGCAGATTCATAATTTTATCAAATCAGTAACGAATACAACGGATAAACGCGCACAATTTATTTGAAACAGGGGTTATCTGATATAAAAGATATGTATAATTCTAAACATATCAGAAACCATAGTAACCGATTCTTAAGGATCGGCAAGGAGTCCTTCCGAAAATCTAAGAGCACTCTTTCTTTGCATAGAGTACGACAACATATGTTATTTTAATTATTTTTCTCATTGTTTTCTATCGCCTGCGAATGCCAAACTATGTTTGATAAAAGTGTCATATGAGGATTGGCGTATCCTAGTGTGTCCCATAGATTATTTCCATGTCTGATCAGCATGGAGGTTTAATACATGGAACCCCTGAGATATCCCAATTATCGTATTGTACTAAAGTCGACTAGTAGTATTCAAAGAAGATATCCAAAAAATGGAAAAATTTTCCAAGTAAATGTTCCCGATTAAGGAATTCATGGACTTATAACATAAAGGTGTCACTCATTTGACACGAACAATGATGGATGAACTGGAGCCTGAGATATGGAAAAATCTCTGCAGCCTCCTTGCATCTTGATTATCTTCTCATAAGTTTTCCCTGCTTACCTCCTGGAAGGCAGGTAGAATTAAGACTAACATCCCACTATGGGCTGGAGTATTATGAAAAACTCCATATTGATTATGGAAAAATCGAAACCTTGATTTAGTAGGTTTTAAAACATAGGCACATATAGCCTGACTCAATCTTCTGAGGGTTTTATATTATTAAATAAGAAAGACGGTTCATATTACTTACGTATTAAAAGCTGCAACCCTAATTAGGCAACAATTAAGAATTTGCCATCAGCTACCCAGGATCTAAAGGCAAATCTTGGTGGATAGGCTTGAAAAGTCTGTAGCCACCTATGTAGCTAAATGCTTGACATGTGCGCAAGTCAAAGCCGAGCATCAAAAGCCGTCAGGCTTGCTACAACAGCCTGAACTTCCTACGTGGAAGTGGGAAATGGTAACTATGGATTTTATCACCAAGTTACCTAAGACAAGGAAAGGCAATGATAAAATATGGGTTATAGTTGACCGACTGACTAAGTCAGCTCATTTCTTACCCATCAAAGAGACTTATAGCTCCGATATGTTAGCCCAGTTATACGTTGATAAGATTGTAGCCTTACATGGCATACATGTGGCTATTATCTCTGATAGAGATACTAGGTACACGTCACATTTTTGGAAGAGTTTCCAACAATTTTTGGGCACACGTTTGAATTTTAGTACGACTTATCATCCTCAGACTGACGGTCAGAGTGTGCGTACTATTCAAACGTTGGAAGACATGCTACGTGCATGTGCGATCGATTTGGGTGGTAGCTGGGATAAGAACCTACCATTAATCGAATTCTCCTACAACAATAGCTACCATACCAGCATTAAGGCTGCGCCTTTTGAGGCATTATACGGTAGAAAGTGTAGATCGCCAGTTTGTTGGGCGGAAGTCGGAGAAGTCCAGTTATCAGGACCAGAAATCGTGTTCGAAACGACGGACATGATTGTCCAGATTCGTGACAATCTCAAAGCTGCCCGGGATAGGCAGAAAGGCTACGCTGATCCAAAGCGTAAGGATTTTCACTTCGAAGTAGGTGACAAAGTCCTACTTAAAGTGTCACCCTGGAAGGGAGTGATGCGGTTTGGTAAGAAAGGCAAGCTAAGCCCGAGATACATAGGACCTTTCGAGGTTATCAAACGTGTTGGGTCAGTTGCCTATAAGTTAAACTTACCGGGAGAGCTCAGTGGAATTCACAACGTGTTCCACATCTGCAATCTGAAGAAGTGCTTCGCTAAGGAATCACTGGTTATACCCCATACAGATGTGCATATAGATGAGAGCTTAAAGTTGGTGGAAAAACCTTTGTTGATTGAAGATCGACGGGTTAAGAAGCTTCGAAGGAAGCATGTACCTATTGTTAAGGTCAAATGGGATGCCCGTTGTGGTCCCGAATTCACGTGGGAGGTTAAAGCCACGATGAAAGAAAAGTACCCTTACTTATTTCAGTAAATCTCGGGTCGAGATTTATTTTAAGGGGGTGAGGATGTAACACCTCGAAAATTCACGTCCTATAATGTATTGACACGTGTCATAAAGTTTGAACGTGTGAAAGAATGTTATAAAAGGACTAAAGTTGACAAACATGGAAAGTAAGTGTTTATACGGGTTCTAAGTGTCAACAGTGAATAAATATACTTCATAATAACCGTACATGATGTTTATAACATCAAACGAATAAATCATGGATCATACTAAGCTAAAAGTGAGAGATTACAAACTACAGGGGTCAAATGTGTCAACATGTTAAAGATATACCTCTGAGTGATCTTTTGACAAACCTGAAGCTTTGTAGATATAAATTATACTCACTAGAATGCACGATTAAAATTTCATAAAGTTTCGTTATCGTATGAGAAAGTTATGATCAAATTCGTGTGCGAGGGGTTAAAGTGTTAACGTTGAAAGTTAAGACTTTTCGGGTTAACCGGAAGTGTTCAGGGACTTGGCAAAGTGGGTATAAGTCCTAAAGCCCTTGCGGGTAAATAATAAGGGGGCAAATTGCAAGTATAAAGCTCACTTGACCTTTCGTGAAGCCAAGGGACAACTTGCAAAACAAAAGAAAATCAAAAATCGGATTTTAGGTCTCATGCGGCCCGCATGAGATTTGGTTAAATGGGACGCGGGCCGCGTCCGACCCCCAGAACCAGAAAAGAAGACAGCAGCCCTGGAAACGTGGAAACTCGATGTAAAACGACATTTTAAAACGACATCTGGAGCTTTCAAGCAGCCTCAAGTGATCATATCTCGTGCATAGGACTCTTGTAAGTCTGCTAGTTCTTGTTTAGTTGAGTGTAGCTTAGTTAATTAGCTAAAAGTCAAACCGTCGTAATTACGGTTTGACTTCGAGATTAGTCAACAATGGCTCAGGCATATCTCGAATTAAAAGTAGTTATGAGTTGGTATTTATGTGGGTAAAAAAACCTCAAAAGGGTTTCCCCTGATCACCACTCTAACCAGGTCAAAAGTCGGGTCAAACTTTTAAGTAAAAAGTCAACAGGATGCTTAAAATGTCATTTATGCATAATTAGCTATCTAGAACATATATAACCTGTTTTATCATTGTTATAACCTAGTAATAAGTATAAGAACATGTCCAAACATGTTCAACCCGACTATTTCCTGTTTAGACCCGGTTCGGAACCGAAAGTCACATAGTTTGACTTTCACTTTGACTTTCAGTTCTGACCCGTTTAGGCATGTTTTAGAAACGCCTCAGAGCTTTAATTGGATTAGGATACATGTTAGAACAACCCTCTGTGATTATACACCTTGGTTCACTAGTTATCCAATTAATATGCATATTTCCGTTAATTGCTCATATGTTGACCATTATGCCCTTATTACCTTAAAAAGTGATTTATGAAAATGTAAAAGTGTAGAAACCTTAGTCACTGATATATAAACTTGTATGCAAAGTTTGACATCAGTTTGACTTGTAGATTAAGAGTTATGCTCAATATCGCAAATTTAAAGCTTTGTGTTAATTAAACGGCATAATTGGCGTATAGCCTAGTTAAGCCTACTTTTTGGTATCAAACTTAATACCCACTGATGTAATATATTATTTTGGGATTTTTAAATATTTTTAATTAATTTTAGGCTGAGCATAACTAGTAGTCGTAGGCTTAATCCGGTAATCGTCGGTTTTGCCCTAACGGGCCATAAAATGAGTTTTACTTATCGAAACGACTCCAAACCTTTTGCTACTGATCACATATGATAAATAATTTATTTTTAGCCTTCTGGAAATATAAAAAATATCAGATTTAAGTATCAAACCCGGAAATGGTCTTTAATCGCCTTATTTAGCGTTTTTAACGCATAGTATGTTTTAAAATCATATTGAACATACCCGGGTTGATACCTACTGATATATGAGGCAAATTATGATATTTTAACAGTAAGAAAAGGTTGATTAACTCAGACTTCGTTTTTGAGCTTTTCGGCTTATGTGAAATTACCAAAATACCCCTTCGGGGCATAGTTGGTTAAAAATGATAAATTTCACATATATGCTTTAGCCTACTATTATAACTCATCAAATTGAGTATGTTTGCTGTTTACATCAGACCTGTAACTCAGTTAAACATCTAAACGCTTTTACAAACTTTAAAATGACCAAACTACCCCTACGGGGCATAGTTGTGTTTAAATTAGTTCGGGGCATAATGAAAGACATCCTACTGATTTCGCAACATATTTGAAGCATATTAACTTAGGAAACCTGTATATGGCTCTTGTGGATACCCGTTACGCATTTTACGCGTTCGGTTCGGTTTATGTAACAAGTTTACATAAATTAACCGACACGGGTCAAACCTTATCGGTTTCATCTCAAAATCCAGAATGTGAATAATAAACCCATATTAAACAAGTCTCTGAACTTGACGGGCCTAAATCACATTCTATCCGGTCTTCGCTTAATCGTGCGTACGAACCGTATCTTTGAAACTAGCCGGTCTAAGCTTAAGCTTAATAAAAGACCCGTTAGTATTCTAATAGGTTATATTAAACCTTCGTTCCAGATTAGGAGAACCAGTAAAAGCTACGTGCATTTTGCTTATTGTGATTTATACTTTGCATCAGGTAAATACTTTTAACTTATTTTCCCTATACGGGCTTGGGTTACGGTATATAGCATACCGCTTGATCGGGCATCAAATATCCACGCTTAGTGGGTAGTTGAATAATTTGATCGGCTCGTTTAAATAGTCTTGTTTACTTTACAGCCTTTGGGGGGTTAATGACCATGTCCCGGATATCCTTGGCATCATCTTACGAGATTGGCCACGACCTGAGCACGGGGTGTAGGCGTACACCTGGCAGTGTATAACTCAATAACGTGGTGTGTCTATTGATCTTTAACCTGAACGCATAAGTAACATGTAATTCGTTCACAAGATTATAATATTAAATAATTCTCCCAAGTTAAAAAGGTTAATCTTGCCTCTGTGCATTTTAATCAAATTATAAAACATTTATGCCATGTGCATCCAAACCAATTTTTAAATCATTTTCCAAAATGAGTCAGTTGAATGTATTTACCAGTGTAAACTGACGTATTTTCCCAAAAAGACTAAATGAAGGTACTAAACGTAATTGGCTGGATTGTCTCCTTAGCATCAATAAAGAGTCTCGCAAGCTTAAGATGCCTGAGGTCTGTTGAACTATTATTTCCATTTTATGTTCGATCCTTCTGTGGATAAACTTCCGAATACTGTGACAGTTGATATTACAATAATAAATTTGGTTGTATTATATTTTCAATTGCTTCCGCTGTGCTTGATAATATTGTGTTGTTTGACTATTATGTTGCCAACCATGACGTCACGATACTCCCCACCGGGCCCACCGGTGACACGTGGAAATTCGGGGTGTGACACGCGGCAGGCGAGGGCCACCCTAGCTAGAGCTAGGGCTGCCATGTCACGCCGTAGGTCTGCCACGTGTCAGACACATGGCATGAAGCTGATCTGAGTCATCCGTTGTGCTGTCGCGGCCCGCGTAAGCTTAGCTTAAATCTTACGCGGCCCGCAAGAAGTCCAAAAACTTTGAATTTCTTGGTTTTTCACACGGGTTAGGGTTTTAGGGGTTCGGGTGTTCACTTACAGGTTGTTTTGGGGGCATTTTTGCAGGTCCTTACATCCTCCCCACCTTATTTAAAATCTCGTCCTCGAGATTTACTGAAATAAGTGAGGATATTTTCGCTTCATTTCTGATTCCAGTTCCCATTTGTACTCGGGTCCTCTTTTTGAATCCCACTTTACCTTGACTAGCACCAATCTTTTGTGCTTGAGGAATTTAATCTTCATGTCTTCTATTCGGAGCGGTTCCTCAACAAATTTTAACTTTTCATTTACCTCTACATCTTGAAGAGGTACTACCAGTGACTTGTCAGACAAACATTTCTTAAGATTGGATACATGAAATACGTCATGTACCCCGGCTAACTCTTCAGGTAGTTGTAAGTGGTAGGCAACTGGTCCTATTCGATGGATCACTGGGAATGGTCCTATGTACCTTGGACTTAGCTTTCCTTTCTTACCGAATCAAACTACTCCTTTCCAAGGAGAAACTTTCAAGAGTACCTTGTCTCCAATTTGAAATTCTAGTGGCTTGCGTCGATTGTCTGCATAACTCTTCTGGCGATCTCTAGCCGTTTTCACTCTTTCCTTGATTTAAGTTATCTTGTCGGTGGTTTCCTGTACAATCTCAGGACTTGATAATTGACTTTCTCCTATTTATGCCCAGCAAACTGGAGTTCTACACTTTCGTCCATGTATTGCTTCAAATGGGGCAGCTTCGATACTTGCATGATAACTATTGTTATAGGAGAATTCAATTAAGGGTAGGTGGTCATCCCAGTTTCCACCAAAATCTATTACACATGCCCTGAGCATATATTCCAAGGTTTGAATTGTCCTTTCACTTTGCCCATCAGTTTGAGGATGATAGGCAGTACTTAAATTTAACCGCGTCCCCATTGCTTGCTGGAAACTGGTCTAGAAGTGTGAAGTGAAACGACTATCTCTATCTGATACAATAGAGAGTTGAACTCCATGTAGTGATACTACTTCGTCTACGTACAACTTTGCTAATCTTTCCATGCTAAAGGTTTCCCTCATGGGTAGGAAATGGGCTGATTTGGTTAATCGATCTACAATCATCCAGATTGCGTCGTTACCTTTTCTAGTCTTGGGTAACTTAGTAACAAAGTCCATTGTTATTAATTCCCATTTCTATACGGGCATTTCTAATTGTTGAAGTAAACCTGAAGGTTTCTGGTGTTCTGCCTTAACTTGCGAACAAGTTAGACACTTAGATACATATCTAGCTATGTCCTTTTTCATTCCTATCCACCAGAAGTTACCTCTTAAATTTTGATACATCTTATTGTTGCGTGGTATATCTAGATTTATGGGCTTCCCCTAAAATCTTATCTCTTAAATTCCCTTGCTTAGGTACCCAAATTCTTTTCTTATGAAATTTCCAAATTCCATTAGTTGCTTGCTCTAATTCTTTTATCCTTCCTTTCATTCCTTCAGCATCATCCTTGATTGCTGTTTCTTGAACATTCTTCAGTTGTTCTATTAAATCCAATTGGAGATTTAATATAAGAGCACGAACTCGTCTTTGTTTCTCATGATACTTACGACTTAGGGCATCTGCTACTACATTTGCCTTTCCTTCGTGATATTGGATATCACAGTCATAGTCACTTAGAATTTCCATCCATCTTCTTTGCCTCATGTTTAATTCTTTTTGCCTGAATATATACCTTAAACTCTTATGATCTGTATAGACTGTAACTTACTTCCGTACAGATAATGCCTCCAAATCTTAAGGGCAAAAATTATCGCTCCTAATTCTAAGTCATGAGTTGTATAATTCTCCTTGTGCTTTTTCAATTGTCTTGAGGCATACACAATTACCTTTTTGCGTTGCATTAGTACGCATCCTAATCCTAGTTTAGAAGCATCAGAGTAAATTTCAAAATCTTCTGTTCCTTCTGGTAAGGCAAGGATCGGGGCATTTGTTAATTTTTTCTTTAAAATCCTAAAGGCCTCTTCTTGCTTGGGTCCCCATTCAAACTTAATTGATTTACAGGTTAGCCTAGTTAATGGCACAACTATCATAGAAAAATCCTTAATGAATCACCTATAGTAACCAGCTAATCCTAGAAAACTTCTAACTTAAGTGGCTGATTGCGGGGCCTTCCATTTTACGATTGCTTCTATCTTAGAGGGATCTACGTGAATACTTTCATGATTCACCATGTGTCCTAAAAATTGCACTTCCTGCAGCCAAAATTCACATTTCGAGAATCTAGCGTAAAGCTTTTCTTTTCTTAACAAAGTTAAGAGCGCATGAAGATATTCACAATGTTCGTCCTGACTTTTGGAATAGATAAGTATATCGCCGATGAAGACAATTACAAATTTATCCAAATATGGTTTACAGATCCTATTCATCATGTCCATGAATGCTGCAGGGCATTCGTTAACCCAAAGGGCATGACTGTAAACTCGTAGTGACCATACCTAGTTCTGAAAGCGGTTTTAGGTATGTCTTCTTCTTGTACCTTCAGCTGATGGTATCCGGAGTGTAAATCTATCTTAGAGAAGTATCTCGCTCCCTGAAGTTGATCAAAAAGATCATCAATCCTAGGTAATGGGTATCGATTCTTAATTGTAACCTTATTCAATTCCCTATAATCAATACACATTCGCATCGAGCCATCTTTCTTTTTCACAAACAACACTGGTGCTCCCCAAGGGGATGAACTAGGTTGTATAAATCCTTTACTTAGCAATTCATCTAACTGATTTTTCAGTTCTAACATTTCGATGGGTGCTAGTCGATAGGGTGTCTTGGCTATTGGTGTTGTTCTAGGAATTAGATGAATTCTAAACTCTACTTCCCTATCTGGTGGTAATCCTAGTAACTCTTTTGGGAATACATCAGGGTATTCTGATACTACAGGAATTTCCTTATGTTCCTTACTTTTAGTGTTAATGATTACCGAAATCATATACACTATTCCTTTCTTTCGTTCATAACTAGCAACTTTCATGATTGAAATGAACTTCATGGGTTTATTTGGCTTATCTCCTGTAATCATATTTACTTCCCCCGCGGGTGCATGAATTTCTATGGAATTCTTATCACAGAGAATTCGAGCATGGTTGGCTACTAACCAATCCATTCCTAGCACGACATCAAATCCAGCTAAATTCATAGGTAAAAGATTGGCAGAAAATTTATGGCCTGAGAGTTCTATCTTTCCTTCTTGCAAAACTTTATCTATATTAACAGAATTTCCATCTGTCGTTTCTACCGTATAAATCTGCCTAAGTTTGGTTAAAGGGAGGTTAAGAGCTTGGCAGAATGAAGTATTTATGAAACTTTGGTTTGCACCAGAGTCAAATAATACTTTTGCGTAAACGTCATGAACTAGGAACGTACCAGCTATCACGTCCGGAATCAGATCTGCTTCCTGGGTTGTCAGCTGAAAGGCTCTTGCGTTCTTCTTATTAGTTCCTTCAGCAAGTTTGGCCTTGTTGTCAGCTGGTTTGACCAGTTTAGGGCAGTCTGGTCTAAAATGTCCATCTTCTCCACAGTTGAGCAAATTGTTGATTTCTTTCTCCTGCATTCTTCTTCTTGGTGCCCCGGAATTTTGCAGAAGTTACAGTACCCCTTACATTTTCCAAAGTGCTTTCTTTTACAGGTACTGCAAAATGGAGCAGTAGAGGATTGCCCAGTTCCCTTTTTCTTGAAATTATTACTCCCACGAAATCCTTGGGTAATCTTTTGGGCCAACTCCTTCTTCCTGTTTTCCTCTCGCGTACGTACCAGACCCTCTGTCAAAGTGTTGGCCAATCCAACCGCATCGTCAATTGTGCGGGGTCTCGCAGCTTTGACGATATCACGAATCTCACTAATCAAACCCCAAATATAGCGAGAAATAAGTACCGGTTCTGGCGAAGCCAGGGTTGGTACAACTCTAGCATATTCAAAGAATGTCGAAGTATATCCTCGACAGTCAACATCCACCATCCGGTGGTTTAGGAACTTATTTGTCATTTGTTCCTTTTCATATCCGGGATAGAATTTTCTTTCCACCAATCTCTTAAATTCTTCCCAATCCATGGCATAAGCCACATCACTTCCTTTGGCCTGTAGCACCGTGTTCCACCATTCTAACGCCCCTTCTTTAAAAAGGTGCGATGCGTACACAACCTTGTCTTCCTCGGCACAATTACTTATTTTAATTACTGCTTTGGTTTTCTCTAACCAACGCAGTGCAACAGTTGCCCCTTCGTTGCTTGCAAATTCGATCGGTTTACAGGCAAGAAATTCCTTGTAAGTGCAACCAGGCATTGCAGCTTTCAGTTTCTTAAGAAATAGGGCTTGAACCACATCATTATTATTATTATTATTTCCGCCTCCATTTACACTGTTACTGAAATTGTCGTCGCGAGTACGTTTGCTGTGGTTGGCTTGTGAAGATTCAACGGGGTTCTTAACAGCAGCGACGATTGCGGAGATAGCATTAGCTATTCCCTGGGAAACGATATTTCCTATGTCTTGCCTATTATGGAAGTGATCTTCATTGTTTTGTTCAGATTGGTTAACTTCGTTTGCCGGTTGGTTTTCCGCATTTTCCATCCGGATAATTAACAATATATGAAATTTATTATCACAACATAAATAACAACCAAATAATAAAGCAATCACACATAATCACGTCAACACGTATAGCCCAAAATTGTCGACCTTGCGACTTTATATTTTTATATATTAGTATGCATCAATACACACCATTTATTTTACAAAAGTTTTATTTTAATTATTATTATACAATATTATATTATTACTATTATTATTATATTGTTTTTACATTATTACTACATAATCACATCACCACCGTCAGCTGGCCTTTCAGAAACGATGCTCCCTCTCGTCGTATTTCCATGAGATCTTCTCCCCCACTTCCCGAATCCTATTTCCTGTGTCCACTAGTTCTTCGCCATAATGGCAGAGTTCAGCTAAGTTTTCTGTGCTCATAGGTGGGTATGGTGCAGGTTCAGGATCAAACTGGGGAAAGTAAACATTTGGATTGTTCATGAAATTCTGAAATTGCTAGTCACTCGTCCACCATTCCTCCAATTTGCCAGGTAGAAGTCGGTGGCAGACAATAGGATCTGGGATAGCGGGCTCCAAGTTAATTGGAAGTTGTGATTGGGCAGGGAAATTGAAGAGGTTTTCATCGGCAGGTCCGATGAGGTCACAATTTGCCAGTTTGCGATCAAGCTCCTCCCATGGTGGCATTTCCTGGGCTTGCCCGGAACTTTCCCCGATCTCCTTTCCTTTTCTTTTGTCTTTTGGATCCTCAGTCTTTTTAACCTTCTGGGCAGGTGGCTTCTTCCTACGTACACGTTTCCAGTCCAAAATTCTCCTCCTCTTTTTCGGCTTTGGTTTCTCCTGGGCCTGGAATGTTAGTGGTTCCTCAGAATCCGCCTAGTAGCCAAATGGGTTTCCTGTGGTATCCATATCGGTGGTATGGATAGTAAAGTTTCGGAGTGCCTCCGACAGTTCATTCATACTGTTTAGCACACATGAGGAAACACACACAAATTTAAGTTAAAATTTCATTTATTAATTTAAATTTTCACAGAATCACAAAATGGCAATCTAAAAAATTAAGTATTTTCTAAATACTTAATGGGCTTAAATCAGTGGCTCTGATACCACCTTTTTCTGTCACGGCCCCCGACCCGGTTTTACACGTTTCAGGAGCCGCGGGACAGAAAACCCGTGGTATTATTATTTAGTTTGGCAGCGGCAATATTAGCAGGATCTTTTAAAACTGAAAATGCCCGATTATTTTATTTCACATTTTCGGGAAAAAACCCTGTAATTTACAATAAAGGAACTTCATGGGGAAATTCCTTGCTTTACAAAAACATGTTTATTTATTTTATTTACCAAGCCACATTCTTCAAGCTGTAGTGCTACGCGGCACTTTTTCCTGGTTCACAGTAAATCACCTGAAACATGTTTTAAAAATATTTTATCAGCGGGGAAATACTGGCGAGTCATTCATTTTGCACAAAACGACACATTGTTATAAATTACAGCATAAGAGCGATTACAATGGTCCCTATCTTATAATTATCTGGCCCTATGTCACACCCTGGTGACGATGGTCATACCACCATTAGGTCCTTTCACCCAATAGTGATGATTATCACTGTTAAAAGTGAGAAACAATAGTAATGTGCACAATACCCCACTTGCCAGTAATTTAAGATAACCAAGACTTAATCCCTATAACATATAACTGGAAAACATTTGGGTATTGTAAAACATTGTTGATAAAAAGAGAATGACTCACATTGCAAGTTTAGTTGGACAGAACCTTGCCTACTGATTTAGCCTTGTAACCTAGTTAAATAACAATGCTCACGAAACTAGGTCAGTAACTTAATACAATATTTACGATAAACTGTAACACCCGTTCATATATTTCAAGGTTTAACGTATATTTTAGCGTAAACAATCATGTAATTAAGATTGTATATGCATTAGAAATACGGGTTTATTAAAAACTTTTACCAATCATTAGTTATTCTACATAACTTGATCGAATATGTTGTTTAAAATCTACAACGTGGCAAAATGCGGAAGCGTGTATCTTTATCGTGTGCGGTTCTTCGTTGAGCTTGATCGTCTTTCGGCATCCAAAATGTACCTACATTTCATAAACATGAAATGCTTTAATCATACGGAGATTAAAATGTGTCTAAACGAGTCCGGGAAGCTAAACTTGATAAAAAAAATACATTTTTGTACAGAGCCCACCGCAAATTACGGTGGGTACCGTAATTTACGGTAGCCCCTGAAACTTTATTCTTCCAC
Source organism: Helianthus tuberosus (assembly GCA_030545235.1). Taxonomy (NCBI): domain Eukaryota; kingdom Viridiplantae; phylum Streptophyta; class Magnoliopsida; order Asterales; family Asteraceae; genus Helianthus; species Helianthus tuberosus. The sequence continues at coordinate 50,104,769 of CM060442.1, forward strand.
CGTAAATTAGAAGAGAATCACCGTAACATTTTCAGCTCCACCATAAATTACGGTGGACACCGTAATTTACGGTGGCCCCTGCATTCAGCATTTCCATTTTGCCGTAATTTGACGCGAAATCTTTCGTATCTTTCAAACCGCTTATCCGTTTGACCTACCGTTTCTTCCTACGTGATTGTAATTTGATTCTCCATCATATGGAGTTAAAAACCGACATTCGGCTTAACAAAATTTAAGACTTTTAAGTCTTCGGCTTATTACCCTTTATACCAAATATTGACCCGATTATATATTTCATCAAACAAACGTATTTATTTGATTCCTATATTTCATACACATCTTCAAATAAATGTTATATACCATATTAGGTTCTAATCATAGGTTTATTACACAAATTAAACCCGTTTTCGCTCGTATGCTTATTTTGACCCGTTAAGGGTATTTAAGCACTTTAAAGCTTGAAATCACCTTCCTTCTTTTCTAGCATCTTATTCCTACATTTCTTATCAAGAAATCTTCCACTACAACTATATGTGTGTGGATTTAAATGTGCATATCTATATGTTCCGAGTTTTACCCTTCGGATTGCTATTTTACGGCAAGACTCAAATAGAGCTATGTGACTAACATATCACATCTTTCAACTTCTATACTTATTCTAAATATTTACCTAGTCATGAAACTCGTTTCCAAACAACCTCTAAGGGTCGTTTGTTCCATTTAGCCTACAAGGGCGTTTTGGTCGATTTTAGTCATTCTTTTACGACGAAGGACTATTAGTGCTTGTTTGAACCCCAGAGTCCGACCTTTTAACCATATTCTTGTTTAGAAACCAGTATGTTTCTAAAACACCATAATCATAACTCAATTTATTCGCTTACCTAAAAGATAACCGAATATCTTATTTTAACCTTGTCTAACTGTTATAAAACTCCAATTTCTACATGGTGTATTGTATTATTATACATACCTGGCTCGGATCAATATATTGACCCGTTTCAATACCTTTCCTTAGTTGCTACTAAGTGATAGCGATGTAAGCATCCATGTGCTATTTATTTCCTAAAAATCATGCAACTTGACAACCCATTAGTCGATATTGTCAAAGGGTGATAATTTCACCTTTTGACCCGTTTGGTCTAAATGACCAATTACCATTGTCAAATTGTCAAAATTAACATTTTGCCCTTAATGGTTATTATGATTTAACTTATATGATAACCATTAAAAGTACATGCTTCATTCGTCATAATATGATCGAATTACCGGTTTAACTCATTTTTAGCCATCACTATGTTTTCTTGTCATATTTGATTATCTTGTTCCGTACGACCACACGTCGGAACATCATATCTCAATTAGGTATTTTTATTTTTCGTAACTAATACGACGAAAGAATATTATAAATATATGACTAGTGTAAGATATACTTACCTTGCATCCGAATTACGCTTTTCCTTCATACTTGCTTCGTTCGACCCGCTTCCTTTCCAAGCCTCCACCTAGCTTGTCAAGAGTCAAACTATAATCATAATTCGTAAGATGGTTAGTTTAGTCATTATCAATCATGACTATTCCCACATTACGTTTTTCGTATAAAAATTAGTATTCATCATATTGTAGGTCGGTTTGACTTTTTAAAAGTCAAATCCCCAATTAACACATATGATTGCACTATCAAGTTCACAAGACTCAATTTGGCACATTATCAACGCTTAGTGAGCATCACCTTTTGAGACGCCAAATTAGCTAACATGTCATCCAATTCCTACCTCAAATAATAATAAATCAACATGTAATTTCAGTTATTACAAGCATATACACACTTTGACCATCATAATCATGGCTTTAAATCTATGTCAAGACCCACTTCTAATCACTTATGAACTCTTAACAAAATCCCTAATTTGTTCAAGTAGTTCATTCATATGATTTACTATGATGTTCATAAACACCAATACAACATCAATTTCATTAAATTATCCAAAAACCCATTTCAAGTCATGTATGTTCAACACCCAACTTGCAAATTGCTCAAGTATCTTGTTTCTACTAGCAACTATGATGATTTTAAACCTGTGTACATCATCATCTTTACTACATAATCAAAACCCACTTGACACATGAGTGTATGATCATGAATTCACGACCATGAACATCAATTCAACAAATACATGACTAGGGTTTACTACTAGACATAGTTTCATCCCTAATTTCATCCAAACAACAAACATGCAAGCTCAGATTCGAATTCTCTTGGTTTGCTCAGAATTTCAACTAGAAATTTCTCAAGAAATTTACATACCTTGTGACTCCTTTTTCCATGGAGATCACTAATTCATACTCGGATTTTGATTTGGACTTGATTTGCCCCTTCAATTTGTTGAGATTGTTTGAGCTAGGGTTTGGAGCTTCTTGCTCCTTCTCCTGGACTACTTCACGCACGCACACACACCTCAAGTGTGTGTGTGTGTTGTGTTATATTTTAAGTTTATAATTCCATTTTCAAGTTACCCGGCTTTGGTCCCTCGTGTTTGGTTAGTTATTAATTAGGTCATAACCTAATTATTTTCAATAATATTCCCACTTATTAACTAGGTTTAATATTCCTAGTTAACTTAGCGGGTTCGGGAATATTTATGACTAAGTTTATTTTAGGTCCCGTTAACCCGGGCCTTTTATCCATTTTATTTCTTTAAAAGCTTTTATTCACTTTTTATTTAATATTAGGATTAATTATTTAAATCCTAATATTTACCGGGTTGCTTTTACCACCAACGGTATTTTACCCGCTCTTTTGTATTAACGGGGTTTAATTACCAAACTCGTTTTCGGGGTGTTACATAAACTCACGAAGTCAAAACCCTCACGACGAATTACAAAGTATAGCCCGAATTCGGGCAGCACTTAAACATCCATCGGATCGGTTTCAATCGATCGGACATTGTATCGTAGCAGTGATCGAGTTAATACCCTGTAATCGTAGCAGCGTCTCGACACCATAAGACTCGTTTTTAAGCAGAATATGGACGTTTTGAACTAAATTTTCGAACACAGAAGCAAGCCCCATGCACGTCCTATTTATACAAAAATTTTTAGTCTCTCGCGGCTCGCGTAAACATTGGAAGAACCATATGCGGCCCGCGAGGGCCACCCTAGCTAGCGCTAGGGCTGTCGTGTCATGCCGTAGGTCTGCCACGTGTCAGACACGTGGCATGAAGCTGATCCGAGTCATCCGTTGTGCTGTCGCGGCCCGCGTAAGCCTAGCTTAAATCTTACGCGGCTCGCAAGAAGTCCAAAAGCTTTGAATTTCTTGGTTTTTCACAAGGGTTAGGGTTTTAGGGGTCCGGGTGTTCACTTACGGGTTGTTTTGGGGGCATTTTTGCAGGTCCTTACACCACCACACCCTTCACAAGCCATAACCGAGGCTGTTTTTGTCATTTCTAACTTTTTGATTTTCGTAGAGAGGGCCTCGATTTAGGTTTGTAAAGAATTGCTCTCATCTACCTTATGGGCGCCCGGGGTAATAGATTTTGTGCCTCGGGGAGTGTGCCATTGAAAATTTTTTTGAGCAATTTCCTCAATTTGATTATAAATTTCATTTGGGTGACGATTAGCTAGAAGTCCCCCGGAGCTAGAGTCAAGCGTTTGTCTTATGTGTGGCAACAACCCATTCTAGAAAGTGGATACTTGTTGCCATACTGCAAGACCATGATGAGGGCATTTTCTTAATAGCTCATTGAATCTTTCCTAAGTTTCATATAATAATTCCCCATCCTCTTGTGAGTATGTATTAATTTCAGTCATTAATTTTGCCATTTTAGAAGGAGGAAAATACTTATATAGAAACTTTTGGGCTAGTTCATCCCAAGTGTTTACCGAACCACTTGGGAGGGTGTTAAGCCAAGCCTTAGCTCGGTCTTTTAGTGAAAACGGGAACATTCAGAGGCGGATGGCGTCGTTTGATGCTCCGTTGATCCGAAAAGTATCACATATTTCCAAAAAGTTGGTAATATGTAAATGGGGATCTTCATCCGCAAGCCCATGGAAAGTTGCGAAGTTTTGTAGCATTTGTATCAAATGCGGCCGAAGCTCGAAGTTGTTGGCATCGACATTCGGTGCATTGATAGCGGCGCTGAGATTACCTACTATGGGCCGTAGGTAATCCATGAGGGTACGCTGATCCGCCATTGGAAGTAGGTCCCCCGAAACTTTCTCTTGGATTTTCGCTTTAAGTCTTTTTCTTAGAAAGCGTTCGGGTTTGTCTAGAGGTTCTTTTATGTCTTTATTGGAACTGGAGCTCATGCACTGCGTAGAGAGTTCAGGTGTTGCGCCTGGGTCCCAAGTCCTGCGATAAAAAAAAGATTGTTGGTCAGAAGTCTCACCACGGCCCCATGGTCGCGGACCACGGCCCGTGGTCGTGGTTACAGTGATTGATTTCTGGATCCCAATTTCTGGAAGGTTCAACACGGCCCCGTGTTGCACCGGCACGACCCCGTGGTCACACCGGCACGACCCCGTGGTCACCTTTCTGTAACACAGAAAACAAAAACTGCCAGTAAAGATGCTGGGCACGGCCCGTGTCCGACTGGGCACGGACCTGTTCGGAAGTCTGCAGAAGCTGAAAAAAATCAAGAAAAATCGTAAAAAATAGAAAAATAAAAAAATTATTAGGCCACTGATTCCTAACTTTCTTAAAATCCCTGTGTCCCCGGCAACGGCGCCAAAAACTTGGTGTGTGTCGGGTGTGTTATATTTTTATTGATATTTTAAGCCCATTTTACACATTAGTCAAGTTTTAAATTTATAAAATACAATATTCTGCTAACACTAAACACACACATGGGAAAGTGCACCCATCATGAGCATAGTATAGCGTTGGTAAGATACCGAGGTCGTCCAAGGACACAAGAGCTTTTAGTACCGGTTTATCCTCAACGTCTAATCAATCTAAAATTTTTGGAAAAAGTTTTAAACATGAAAAATAAAAATTAAAAATGCTGAAACTAAAAATAAAAATAAAACAGAGAGACAAGATGAATCAGTTGGATCCGACTCGCCTTTAATGTATACTTTGATGATTTCCGCACTTTTGCACTTTTTAAGAGATTATCTAAGTTATAGTAGTAGGCCCCTCTTTTGAAGGTGACGTTACTCTCAACCCAGTGGTTTGAGTCAGCAAAGATACAATCCCAAAGCGTCGGAATATTGGAAGATAATTAATTAAGTTATTAATACGAAAAGTGGTAGGCCCCTCTTTTGAAGGTGACATTACCCTCGGCTAAGTGGTTTGAGTCAGCAGGGATACAATCCCAAGTAGTCGGTTTAATGTATTAATACTAGTTTACATATGAGGGGATCAAGCCATTCGCACCCCCACCATCCAATACCAGTGGGTATTGAAGGAGGTCCTAGTAAGCTTGACCCAGGTCCTTGCAGGATCTATACACTGAACAAGGCAAGAACTTTACCAAACCATTCCCTTAACCCCTGACCTGGTAGCCAACATATCTCTATATAGACCGTAGAGATATGAATGGTGAAAATCTTTTACTTTATATACACAGTAAAGTAATGCCAAGACACCACAGACAAATGATAAGGAAGTTTCACCTTCAAAATAAGAAAAAAAAGTTATTAAAGTCATTAATACAAAACCAATTAAAAAGTGTGAAAAGATTAAAAATCAAAAGTAATACATTAAATGCTTGTCTTCACCAAGTGATGTAAGAGACTTAGCCAAACATGGCCTTTGATTGACAAAAACTCTTATGATCAATCTTGGATCCCGAGACTACTACACACACTCTAAGGTGGATGATGGATGATGGTGGTGGATGTGGGTGTTGTAGTGGTGGTGAAGTGGTGGCAAAGTGAGAAAGAGGTGGTTTGCTAAGGGATGCCTTTGAAGTGAACCAAGCACCCATATTTATAGCCTGAACAGTAGCCCGGCCACAGCCCCGTGTCCGCAGGACACGCCCCCGTGGCCATCTCCTTTCTCTTTCTTCATTAATTGCAATTGTCTGCATTAGGCTCCACACAGCTCCGTGTTCGCTGGGCACGGTCCCATGTGAAGAAGCGTATCTGTACTATCAAGATTTGCAAGATTCTGCAAATCTTAGCGTTGACCACGCCCCGTGCTGAGCTGGAAACGCCCCCGTGGTGGGCGTAGAAGCTTCCACAACTTTGTCTCTTTCTGCAGACACCTGACCATGCCCCCGTATCCAGTGAGCACGGGTCGTGGTCAGCCTTCTGTTTCTTGTTTTTGCTTGTGGAGATGTTGTCGAGGGGTTGGGCATGCCACGTTTATTCCTTTTCTTTGTATTTATGTTAGTTTTTGCTGCATATTTGTTCCTTTTGTTCATTTAAGCTCATTTGGTCTTGAAAATACAAAAGTAAGACAAAAACACACTTTTTCCAACATTAGTAATAAAAAGGGGTTAGTTTTATGCCTTATTTGATGTAATTTCTATGTTGCAATTTGCACACATCATTGATCTTCAATGACATGCCTCCAAACAAGAATATCACACCAAAAAGCAGGATGCCACTAACAAGCTTCATCTAAAATGACGGACGTTATGTAGGAAAGTTGGCATCTAGCTAAGGTATTCAAAGGTTCAAAATGCCAAAACAAATTCAAGAAGAAGAGGTTGATAACAATGAAGATTTGGATGAGAAATTATATTACCATTTTTTATTTTTATTTTCATTTACTATAGTTTTGTTATCTAATTATATGTTGTTTGTTATCTAATTCTCTACTAATAAAATACATTACTATATAAAACGCCAAAAACTACAAACACAAAACGCTAATAGTATGAAAACTGTGAGAACGGATGCTGACAAAGCACCTTGTCAATGTATTAGACGCCAAAAAAATTGACTAAACGCCATAAAAAACATTTGGTCGCATTGTAATCTTATGAAAAAATAGACCAGGGAAACGCTATAACGCCAAAAAAATTATCTATGTGATAGAAAAACAATTAATTCAACGTGTCAGGTCTAAGAAACAATAAAATTCCAATTAGCTAATGAATATAATTAATGCCAAAATAATCTTAGATGCCAAAAATGAAGCAGTATGTTACGCTAAATTGGGAATAAAACAAGATTGAAAAGACAAAAACCCCTCACGCCCAGATCATATCCCGCGCCACCTGTTGGGCCAGGATACGTTCTCACCATTCTCACACTTTAGGGCGTTTTCTCCTGATCTCATTCCTATATATATATATATATATATATATATATATACACGCCATTTGATCTATAATCTAATGGTTGAGATTATATTGGCAAAATTGTAAATAGTGTTTACCACTAAAATAATTAATTTTCCAGATTAAGTGTATAAAGGTAAATTTAACATTTTTAAATTTAGAAACTCACATGCAATGCACATGTAAGTTCTCCATCTCCCATATTTTTAAACGTCAATAACTTTTTATACGTAACCCTTTTTAAAAAAAATTACACCATAATAACGAGTGTTTTTTATCTTTAATATGAGCACCATATTGTTATACTTATATAGAGAAAACATTACGTTTCGATCGGATGTTTTAGTCCATGGTGTTTTGTCTATGTTCATACAATGGTGTTTTAATTGTATTGTAATTCAAGACATTGTGTTTTACAGTAAAACATCATGAACGTATATAAGACACCATAACATTGCAAATAATGAATTATGATTCAAGTCATGGTGTTTTAACATCTAGATTCTGTAACATTGTATTGTGATTACAGTAATAGTGTTTTAACATCTGGAATAACAATAGAATCATTCAAGATGTTAAAACACCACGACTGTATTATGATTCAATTCATAGTGCTTTTAGAATTTGTATGATGTTTAATACCTGCCAAAATAAAAAAAAATTCATTCCAGATGTTAGAACACCATGGATGTATTATGATTCAAGTTATAGTGTTTTCTGGAATTCGTATGGTGTTTTATACGAACTGGTGTTTTAAATCATAAATAAACATCATCAAAGTGTTATTTTTGTATTCAAACAAGTGTGTTTTATGTTATGTTTGTTTTTTATAGTCCTTTTTGTGTTTTTTTTTAGAAACAAAGTATGTATTTTAATATAGTAGATCTAAATTGTTTTTTTTAAATGGAAACAATATATGTGTTAACGGTAAATGTACCATTAGTGTGTTCAAAGATGGCAAGTTATCATATCTTTTTCGTATGGTGTGTTATACAATATAACACAACGTGAAGAAGCCCCAAAAACTATAAAACACAATGTCAAGAAAATACAAAGACATGTCATTCATGAATCATAATTTGTATAACACAACATGATGAAAAAAACTGATAAAACACAACATTAATAATTAAAAATGCATATCCTTCTTAAAACAAAAACTGCTATAACACATTGTGAATGAACCTGTAACTGGCAAACCACATCGTCAAGAAATTGTTCATGAAGGATTGTAACTGGAAAAACACATACAAGAAATTGTTCATGAAGGATTGTAACTGGTAAAACACATCATCAAAAAACCGCTCATGTAGGATTCGTTTACATGCAAAAAAAAAACGAAAGCTATAACACATTGCGAATGAACTTGTAACTGGTAAAACACAACGTTAAGAATTCATGAAGAATTAGACATCGACATTTTTTTATCCGTAAAATTCAACTGAAACAAACAAAATAATCATTAAGAATGATGATCAAAGAAAACGTAATTCGTAACTATGTAACTGATACTTTTTAATTGTTAAAAGATTGAGGTTTCCTTAAAAAGCTCCTTTCATTGTTTTAGAAAAATATTTTAAAAAAATAACTTAATTATTGAATTACCTTAATACCCTTTTGTTAAAATTCATTGGATGTTACATGTCACCACAAAAACATTTCCTACACTTTGTAGAAAAATGGACTTTATAGCCAACTCTCACCCCATATATATATATAGGCCGGTTAACGTACAAGAGCACCTTATTGTGAGAAGCATACGCAGGCATCTCAAACGCACATCTGACCTACCCTAGGCCTTCAATTGAACGCGAGGGCACAATAGTAATTAACTTGATATAACTATGTACGTTATAGCATAATTATGTCACACCCCTTTCTGCGGCGGAAGCACGAGATGTGATCATGAAAGGTTCTCATTGCATACGAGAGGTAAACATGCTACATGCTCGTAAAACAACATCAAATACCATAATTTGAAAACATAAGTTTAGTGTTTACATCACGAGATAGCATGAAACATTGTCTTGAAAGTTTACAACTTTATTTAAACGTAAACATAGACGACATCCAAGAGCATAAGCAAGACCGCGCACACATCCACTTCTAGTTACCTGAAATACATGTGAGTTTTGGAAAAACGTCAACATAATGTTGGTGTGAATTCATACAGTTTTTGTATTTCACGTTTGTATACTTTGTATGAAATCATAGTTTGTGTCATGTATAAATCAAGTTTTTATACAAAAATCAAGTATTCATGTGTACACCACGTACTCATGTATAATTCAAGTTTACTTGTGTAACCCACGTACTCAAGTATAAATCAAGTTTTAGTATGGTATGAATCTTATGTAAATAAAGTATTCCTGTAAGTATCAGGATTGTTAATTAGTTGCAAGGCCATTAACATGTGACACAACATAGGAAGTCACCAAACCTTAGGCATTTTTCTAGTTGGCATATTCTAAGACACAAAAGCACTACTCGGTACTCGTCCTCACCATGAGTGTGGCTGCCCGGCACCCGTTAGATCTAACCTTTTGTTCTGCGGTCTAGGTATATTGTTGATTAATGGTGCTTATGGTACCCTATTCGTGACACGATTTCTCGTATCATTTCTCAAAACGCATCACACTCGGTACTCGTTCTCACCAAGTGTGCTTCTTGTATTTGTATCATACCATTTATAAGCATTGTAACATTTGTACATGTATTTCACCCCCGAAGTTATAAAACTGAAAACAGTTAAAGAAAAGGGGGAGCATGAACTCACAACTTTGTGTTCCTTGCGTCGTAAACTTCACCGGATTTGCTTATAGTGCGTCGTGACCTATACGTGTTTTCTTATCGTCAGTCACTAGACTTGTTTCGTACAAGCACAAGTCACTATCTTTTGTATTTGTATTGTTGTGTTAAAAATATTTTATATTTTTAACTAAGTGTCTTACTTATATTATTTTCTCAAGAATTAATATAAGTATCTTGTATTTTGCACTTTGCACCCGAGTTATGTATCTTGTATGTCGTATGTGTATCTTTGTGTTTTTACTTCTCAAGAGTATTTAGTGTACTTTCAAGTCCTAATACACTAGCACGTATAACACATACTACATACACTTAGCACAAAGTTTGGTGATCAAATACTATATATATTTTTCTCAAAAATATACATACTTAATATAAATTTTAGTCTTGAAGAAATCATTATTTCTTATCACCAAAAATTAGGGAAACCTTGGTAATATTTTTAGATGCAATTTTAGGGAATAAGTTTCTCAAAAACTTATATTTTTCCAAGTGTCAAAATTTATAGAAATTTTGACAGAGTTTCCCCTAAAAATTGAGGTTTCCCATGTTTTCAAAAACATGTGTTTATTTTCTTTTAAATCATCAACAATCAATTTTCAAACAACAATCATCAATCTTGACATAAAATAAACATGAACCATAAACTTGTGAACTTGAAAGTTTGTAAAAATATGTAGTAAATTACTAACATATTTAGTAGGTCTTGTTACCTTTAAAAATAAATTTAGTTTCTTAAAAACTTTATTTTTAAAGGAAGTGAATTTTCACATCTTCTAGTCTTATTTTCCAAAAATATTTCTTTGTGGGATTTTTTTGTTACACAAGTGTTTATACACTTGTTTACTTACTAAAAATGATTTTAGTTCATACAAGATCCGGGTTTTTAACAATCTAGTATTTTCCACTTGGTTCTTCCGAAAAACCACTTGTAGATCTTTAGATCTACAAGTTTGTAACCTTATTTTCCAAGAAAAAATATATTTATTCAAGTTTCAAGTTCATGGGTGGATGGTTTCATCATCCTTCATATTTCTAGCATTTACATCTTGCTAGTTCATGTTCTTAAACATGAACTATTATGTCTAGATGATGATCCATCCTACTTCTACTAACAAACATCATCAAATAATCATAATTACACAAGATTCACATGATTTACCCATATATCTTCTCTTTATCCACCATTTATCACTTTATGTTCAAGACTTGTTTAAGTTCTTTAGTGTTTCTTAATATTTTACCATTCAATCAACTATTAACCACCAAAAATAAGAACAAGATGAAGATTTGAAGCACTTACTACTAGCACAAGGCTAGGGAAGTTTCAAAGCGTAAAAGTGCTGGTTAAAAGAAAATGAGAGCGGTCCTTCAACTTCCGAACACACCTAGCTTCGTTGTAGGATCTCTAACACCTTTGTATGTGCTTGGAATGTATGAAGATGAATGTTTGAAGGTGGGTGTATGGTGGATGGGGTCGGCCGAAGCCAAGGGAAGAGAGGGGGAGTTTGAGGTGTTTTGGAGATGTTGAGAATGATAATGATCTAGGACTTGTGGTTTTTATAAGTGTTCTTCCAACATTTAATTATCCAAAGTGTAATGTGTTCCATCTTTATTCATCATATCTACTATAATAATGTAAAGAAATCAAGGGGTGGGACCCTTGTCCCTAACCGGTTATTGGGGGGGGGGGGGGGGTTGTCTAGTTCGATTCCAACTCCTTAGTGCTTTGGTTGGGGATCAAAGGTTTAGTTAGTGTGTTATGGTGTGTTAAGTAATATATAGTGTGTTAGGGTGTTCGGGGTCCCTAACTAGCTTAGAAAAATAAAAACAATGCTTCTAGCATTATTTTGGTGTTCCGGGTATTGTCCGGTTGTTCGGTTAGATACCGATTCGTTAAAGCGCTAAATTACACTTTTTAGTGTCTTTTAAGTATCTTTTTGTAGCACTTTCGATTCTCGACACTTAGGGAAGTATTCTGGATGATAAAACGACATTTCTGCATGATATTTATATGTCTAAAAGCTAATTAGAGCTGAATTTATTAAAATTCTGCACTTAAAGTGCGTTTCGGGTGCTTTTTAGTGCGTATTTTTAGCTTCCGTAATGTCAATATATAAACCCTTGTATGTATTCTTGGGTTTTAATGTATTCTTGTCGTTGGACCTACACCTAGGCCTCAATTCTAATGTCTGACTGCTTTCTGCAGTTCTGTTGACAAAGTGTGTCTTACCGGTGAGTTTACTAGTATTTCTGACGCAACGCTCTCGTTTATGCATAAAGAAATATTTTGTAGTATAAAACGTGAATGAATTCACTTGTTTAGTATGTGTTCAGACATTGCTGACATTTAAGCACATAATTGCAGCCATTAAATAATAATTAAAGTGTACGGAAATTACCGGTTTGTGCCAGTTGTCACAGTCTCCCCCCGTTAAAAGAATTTCGTCTCGAAATTCAGGCTGAGCTAACTCTCGTAGGAGTCTTCTTGAATAGGTGGGGATACTTTTCTTTGAACTGGTCTTCACGTTCCCATGTGTACTCGGGTCCGTGCTTAGAGTTCCAACGTACTTTGACAAGTTTAACAGTGTTCCTCCTGGTCTTGTTGACTTTCCAGTCGGTAACCTCAACGGGATGTTCTGTAAATCGGAGGGCATCATCAATATGTACTTCATCCACAGGGTTGATCACGTCTTCTTGTGTTGGACTCTTCTTGAGGTTGGATACATGGAACGTATCATGTACTCCGTTAAGTTCTTCCGGTAATTCCAACTTGTATGCCACGGTACCAATCCTTTCCAAGATTCTGAATGGTCCGATGTATCGGGGATTCAGCTTCCCACGCTTTCCGAATCTTACTACGCCCTTCCAAGGTGAGACTTTCAGCAAAACTTTGTCTCCCACCTCGAATTCCAATGGTTTTTGTTTTTTATCAGCGTAGCTCTTTTGTCAATCTTGGGCCACCTTAATGCGCTCTCGGATCTGCATAATCTTGTCGGTTGTCTCTTGCACAAGTTCAGGACCAACCATACGTTTATCTCCAGCGTCTGCCCAACACATGGGCGATCGGCACTTGCGGCCATACAGAGCTTCGAACGGTGCGGCTTTTATGCTCGTATGATAACTGTTATTGTAGGAAAACTCAACTAAAGGTAGATGAGTATCCCAGCTTCCGCCTAGATCCATGACACATGCGCGAAGCATATCTTCTAACGTTTGTATAGTCCGTTCGCTCTGGCCGTCTGTTTGAGGATGGAAGGCCGTGCTTAGATCTAATTGAGATCCAAAGGCTTCCTGAAATGATTGCCAGATTCTTGAGACAAAGCGTCCATCTCTGTCTGAAATAATTGAGATTGGCACTCCATGTCGTGCCACAATTTCTCTTAAGTATATCTCAGCAAGCTTTCCAGTGCTGTCTTTTTCTCGGATCGGTAGGAAGTGCGCAGACTTCATTAACCGATCGACTATCACCCATATCATATCGTGCCCTCTCGGGGTCCTGGGTAATTTCGTTATGAAATCCATCGAGATTTGCTCCCACTTCTACATGGGTATCTCTGGTTGTTGTAGTAGGCCGGATGGTTTTTGATATTCAGCCTTAACCTTAGCACAGGTTAGGCATTTTCCAACATAAACAGCAACATCGCTCTTGAGTCTCGGCCACCAATAGTATTCTTTTAAGTCTTGATACATTTTGTCCAATCCTGGATGGATCGAGTATCTCGATTTGTGCGCTTCATCAAGGATGACTTCTCGTATGCCACCATAGAGCGGAACCCAAATACGCTTCTTAAAGTATAGGGCTCCCTCTTCATTTGGCACCATGTATTTCAACATACCCCGAAGGTATTCAGCTTTACGGTTTTCTCCTTTAAGTGCTTCTTGTTGTGCATCACGAATACGTGCAGTGAGGTTCGTTCGAATAGTCATTTCCAATGCTCGAACCCTTAGGGTCTTAACCCTTTCTTTTCGACTTAGCGCGTCTGCTACAACGTTTGCCTTTCCAGGATGGTACTTAATCTCACAGTCATAATCGTTCAGCAGCTCGACCCAATGTCGTTGTCGCATGTTTAGTTCTTTCTGATCAAATATGTGCTGTAGGTTTTTGTGATCTGTGAAGATTGTACATCGAGTACCATATAAATAGTGTCGCCAGATCTTCAGGGCGAATACCACTGCGCCCAGCTCCAGGTCGTGAGTGGTATAGTTTCTTTCATGCACCTTCAATTGTCTTGAAGCGTAAGCGATAACTTTCTGGCGTTGCATAAGCACCCAACCCAAACCTTGTCATGAGGCGTCGCAGTATACCACGAAGTCTTCTGTGCCTTCGGGTAATGATAGTATCGGTGCATCGCAGAGCTTGTTTTTAAGTAACTGGAAGGCTTCTTCCTGTTTGTAACCCCAGTCGTATTTCTTGTCTTTTTGAGTAAGGGTCGTTAGCGGTTGAGCTATCTTTGAGAAATTCTTGATGAATCGCCGATAATAGCCCGCTAAGCCCAAAAATTGTCGAACTTAAGTTGGGGTTTTGGGGGCTTCCCAATTCTTTATTGCTTCAATCTTGGATGGGTCTACATGAATGCCATTCTCATTCACAACGTGACCAAGAAATTGTACTTCGCGAATCCAGAATTTCGCATTTTGAGAACTTTGCATAAAGCTTCTCTTTCTTCAGTAGTTCCAGAATAGTTCTGAGGTGTTGCTCGTGCTCTTCTTTCGTTCGCGAATAAATCAGGATATCATCGATAAATACAATCATGAATTTATCGAGATATGGTTTGCGTACGCGGTTCATCAGATCCATAAAGACCGCTGGTGCATTCGTCAGCCCGAATGGCATCATAAGAAATTCGTAATGCCCATATCACGTTCTGAAAGCAGTCTTTGGCACGCTTTCTTCTTGGATTCTTAGCTTGTCACACCCCCAAAATCCACCTGCGGAGTATCACCGCTTGGAGGCGTGACTGACCAGGATCAAGCCACCAATCATATCGAACAAATGTAAATAGTAATGTATTTTAACCAAACCAATATGAAAGGTGTTCAAAACATAAGTATAATTCAATGTTTAGCGGAAGCATAAAAGTAAACCCGATCATAAGTATAAGTATGGAATATCATAACGTCTAATCAAACATTCATGATCCATGTCCACAACGACTGCGCCTCCCGTGCAAGCTCCATAAGTACCTAAGGTCCTGCAAGGCATGTAACAGAGGATCAACAACTAGTTGAGCGAGTTCACAGAAAGTAAATGCATAATAGTAAGTTCGTATGTAACATGTGGCTCTACTGGGCCGATAGTACGTTCTATTGGTGGGGGCTTCCCATGTTGTATATCCACTAGACTATTCGTAACCATAAGTATCCTTCCCAATCCGAGGATAGTAGTAAGTATAATTTTACGTAGGTTTTACGTAAGTGCCCCTTCCCAATCCGAGGATAGTAGTAAGTATAATTTTACGTAGGTTTTACGTAAGTGCCCTTCCCAACCGAGGACAGTACGTAGCGAGTACGTAGGTTTAGCGCTGGCGTCCTTCCCAATCCGAGGACGGTAGTACGTAGGTTTTACGTAGGTTTAGTGCTGGTGTCCTTCCCAATCCGAGGACGGTACGTAGGCTTTACGTAGAGTTTGGCACAGGCATCCTTCCCAATCCGAGGACCGTGGTAAGTAGTCTAGTGGTGATGTAAGTACAAGTAATCATTCAATCCCATTCCCAACCCACCGGGGAATCCCATGCCTTGGTAAGAGTGTGAACTCACCTTGGTTTGCTCGGTATGCTAAGTATGTGCTCAAAGTAAATCAATCACGTCCTAAAGTATGCACGTATAGAACAATCAGTTTGTAGTCACGAGTGGTACACGTATGAGTATGTAGTACGTATTCACAATCACACAAGTCATGTATATCATTTAACAGTAGTTAGATATTCCAGTTAACTCTTAACAGTAGTAACTAACCAGGTTAACCTTTAACAGAATTAAAGTAAGTTACTGTGCTGATTACACATTTGGCGAAACACAACAGTTGGCGAAACACTCATGTTGGCGAAACACACATTCTGTTTCGTCGTGGACTCCTTTGGCGAAACAGAATTTCTAATTCGTCGATGACTCTTGGCGAAACACATTCTGTTTCGCCGAGAGTTCTGTTTCGTCGGATGTCTGTTTCGCAGACACAGTTACAGCAGTTACGAAATACGCAGAAACCCTAGTCATGCTAGCAGCCGTCATCAGTATCAGAAATCATATGGAGGTCAATGTGCAAATAGAATCATCATAACTCAATCATCCATGAATCATTGTCTAGCATAAACCCTAGTTTATGTGTATAACATATAAATTAACATACAACATCATATCATTGAACCCTATCAAGATGCTAACTTGTATTCAGAATCAGAACATAATAACAACATCCAGAACCGAGCATCCGATTGTATTAAGTTTCGCATAGCGTTGTATATATATCCTACTACATCATACATATCGAAATCTATATCATCATCATCAACATCATACTCTTATAATCACAGCAGTAACACACAACAATCATACACCCAAGCAAGAATCGAGATATCACAGAAACATGAAATCGATTAATAAACACGTACTAACCGATTCGAGATGAACAAACACGGATTCGGGAGCTAGGGATGATGGTAAACGATGGTTGTTGCCGTCGCACAGAAGAGAGGGAGTTCTAGGGTTTCCTGATTGCCTAACTTGTGAAACTAAACCCGTTTCACGTAAATATTCACGAAATAATGTTCTGGGCCGTACTGGGCTTCGGTGAAACTGGGCTCGGCGAAACAGCCTGTTTCGTCGAGAAGGTTGTTGGCGAAACTGACCTGTTTCGTCGAGATCGACCTTGGCGAATCTCACTTGTGTTTCGTCGGTTTCTTTTATAGTTTAATAGTTTAAGTTTTACAAACAGTACACATGTTATACAATCACACATAAAATCATGCAAACACAATGCGTTTCATTCTAACAAAGTGTACAGTTACAAAGTAAGACAAGTCAAACAACTAATTAGTCAAAGTCAACGTGCATTTAATGCGAAAGTGAAAGTCGAAAACTCGAGTTGTCACATTATCCCCAACTTGAAAGAAATTTCGTCCCGAAATTTAGCATGCGGTTACTGAGGAAGCTAGGTGAGTTGTATCGTTTACTGGTTTTCCTGGGGTGTCACATCATCCCCCCGTTGATTTGGAATTTCGTCCCGAAATTCTGAAGTAGTAGCTTCAGCCTCAGTAGTGGTTGCACGTTTTCCGAATAATTGGGGATACTTGAGTTCCATTTGATCTTCACGCTCCCAGGTGAACTCTGGGCCGCGGCGGGAGTTCCAACGAACTCGCACAAGAGGGATTCTCGTGTTCTTGAGGACCTTAACATCCCGGTCCGTGATTTCAACAGGCTCCTCGACGAAGTGCAACCGTTCGTCGATAGTGAGTTCCTTCAAGGGAACTATGTGGGTCTCATCTGACGTACACTTCTTCAGATTCGACACGTGAAAGACGTTGTGAACTGCACTGAGTTCAGGTGGTAAGTTCAGTCTGTAGAAAACTTTGCCTATTTTCTCTGTAACTTCGAAAGGTCCGACATAACGCGGATTGAGCTTGCCTCGTTTGCCAAAACGAACCACACCCTTCCAGGGTGAAACTTTAAGTAGCGCTCGATCCCCAACCTGGAATTCGAGTAGTTTCCTGTCTTTATCAGCGTATACTTTCTGACGGTCACGAGCTGCCGCCATGCGTTGGCGTATCTGAGCAATCTTTTCAGTAGTATCATCGACCATTTCTGGACCTGTGATTTGACTATCTCCCACCTCTGCCCAACAGAGAGGTGACCGGCATTTACGCCCGTACAATGCCTCGAATGGAGCAGCTTTAATGCTGGTGTGGTAGCTGTTATTGTATGAAAATTCCACAAGTGGCAGATGTTTTTCCCAACCATTTCCAAAGTCAATTACACACGCCCGAAGCATGTCTTCTAGAGTTTGAATAGTACGCTCAGACTGCCCATCGGTCTGAGGCGCGTTCGTCAACCCGAAAGGCATGACCAGAAACTCGTAATGGCCGTAGCGTGTTCTGAACGCTGTTTTGGAGACGTCCTCATCCCGGACTCTCGGTTGATGATACCCTGACCTTAGATCAATCTTCGAGTAATAGCTCGACCCTTGCAACTGGTCGAACAAGTCGTCGATGCGTGGAAGAGGATAGCGATTCTTCACAGTCACCTTGTTCAGTTCGCGGTAGACTATACACATGCGGAAGGTACCGTCCTTCTTCTTTACAAATAGCACTGGAGTTATGAGAACCACGAGAACCGCGCCCCGCGGGTGGCCGTCGGCGATGAAATTTTTTTTACACCTAGATCCGTATATTTTAGCGGGGGGTTTAAATTTTCGGTTCAAACGGCGCGCCCGAGGGGGTAGTTTTTTACGCCCAAAGTTTGGTAAAAAAAAAAAAGAAAAATTAAAAAAACCCAAACTTTGGGCGTAAAAAACTACCCCCTCGGGCGCGCCGTTTGAACCGAAAATTTAAACCCCCCGCTAAAATATACGGATCTAGGTATAAAAAAAATTTCGTCGCCGACGGCCACCCGCGGGGCGCGGTTCTCGTGGTTCTCATAACTCGTGGTGGTTCTCATTTTAGCGATCCCCTACGTACGTATATACGTATATACGTATATATATATAAGCTAAAGCGAGGTAGGAAACCCTAAAAATTTTAATTTTAAATTAACACATGTAATATACATGTTTTTAAAAGTTTTGGGCCAAAAAAAACAAAAAAGCGCCGAAGATTTTTTTTAAAAATAATAAACAAATTTCAGCAACTTCGGTGACTAACATGTGTTAGACAAAAAATGCTGAAACATGTTTATTTTTTTTAAATATTCCTTCGGCGCTTTTTTGTTTTTTTTTTTTTGCCCAAAACTCTTAAAAACATGTATATTACATGTGTTATTTTTTTCAAAAAAAATGTCGAGAGGTTGGGTTTTCTAGGGTTTATAAAATTTTTAGGGTTTTCTACATAGCCCTACCCTATATATATATATATATATATATATATATATATATATATATATATATATGGTAAGGTTCATGCGAAAACCACCTATATTGCGAGAACCGCGAGAACCAATGTGAACACAACCAAAAATACCTAAAAAAAAACCTAACCCACCCACCCCCCCCCCCCCCCCACCCCCCAAGCTAAATGCTAAAAACTAAGCCCCCCCCCCCCCCCTAAAAAAAAAACCTAACCCCCCCACCCAAGCTAAAATCCTAAAACTAAACTCCCAAAAAACCTAAAAAAAACAAAAATTATTTTTTTAATATTTTTTACATTAAAATCGCTACTTTTAGTAGAAAAAAAAATTAAAAAGAAAAACTTTTTGGTAACGAATAATAGCGATTTTTTATAAAAAAAAAAACTTTGTGTGTTTTTTTTTACCTATTTTTGGTTGTGTTCACATTGGTTATCGCGATTCTCGCAATAAAGGGTGGTTCCTAACGGATTCTTCTCCGATATATATATTATATATATTATATATATATATATAGGGAGGGGCTCATGCGAGAACCACCCTTATTGTGAGAACCTTGAGAACCAATGTGAACACAACCTAAAATAGCTAAAAAAAACCCTAAAAAAACCTAACCCCCACCCCCCCCCACCCAAAAACCTAAACCCCCCCACCCCCCCCCCCCAAACAAAAAAACCTAACCCCCCCCCCCCCAAAAAACCTAACCCCCCCCCCCCCCCCCCCCAAGCTAAAAAAAAACCTAAAAAAAACCTAAAAAAAACCTAACCCGACCCCCCCCCCCCCAAAAAAAAAAAACCTAAACCCCCCTCCCCCACCCCCCAAAAACCTAAACCCCCCCCCCCACCCCCCCCCCCAAGCTAAAATGCTAAAAAACTAAACCCCCCCAAAAACCTAAAAAAATCTAAAAAAAAATCTAAAAAAATCAAAAAAAAATCCAAAATTTTTTTTTTTATTTTTTTAATATTTTTTAGGTTAAAATCGCTACTTTTCGCACCAAAAAAAAAAAAAAAAAAAAATTTTTTTTTTAAAAAAAAAAAAAAAAAAATTTTTTTTTTTTTTTTTGGGTGCGAAAAGTAGCGATTTTAACCTAAAAAATATTAAAAAAATCAAAAAAAAAAATGTTTGTGTGTGATTTTTAGCTATTTTTGGGCATTTTTGGTGTGTTCACATTGGTTCTCGCGGTTCTCGCAATAAGAGGTGGTTCTCGCATGATCTTCTCCCTATATATATATATATATATATATAGGGAGGGGCTCATGCGAGAACCACCCTTATTGTGAGAACCATGAGAACCAATGTGAACACACCTAAAATAGCTAAAAAAACCTAACCCCCACCCCCCCCCCCCCCCCCCCCCCCCCAAAAAAAAAACCTAACCCCCCCCCCCCCCCAAGCTAAAAAAAACCTAACCCCACCCCCCCCCCCCCCCCCCCCCAAAAAAAAGCCTAAACCCCCCCTCCCCCACCCCCCAAAAACCTAACCCCCCCCCCACCCCCCCCCCCCCCCCCCAAGCTAAAATGCTAAAAACTAAACCCCCAAAAAACCTAAAAAAATCTAAAAAAAATCTAAAAAAATAAAAAAAAATCCAAAATTTTTTTTTTTTTTTTTGTTCGAAAAGTAGCGATTTTAACCCTAAAAAATATTAAAAAAATCAAAAAAAAAATTTTTGTGTGATTTTTAGCTATTTTTAGGCATTTTTGGTGTTGTTCACATTGGTTCTCGCGGTTCTCGCAATAAGAGGTGGTTCTCGCATGATCTTCTCCCTATATATATATAGGGTAAGGTTCATAAGTGAATAATGATGTGTTGTGAACAAAAGAAACATATTCTGACCATTGATTTTGTAGAACCAGATTGTTTCTTTAGTGGCAAGATTGTAATTATCTTTTGTAAGTTACATGTATTTTGATAGACATAAGGGTATAATTGTATTTTTCTCTCTTCATTTAATTAATTGATTTTTTTCTCTCTCCTAATTTCTCTTTCCAATTAAAAGAATATTTTATTTCATTCTTTATACTTTTTCTCTTATAAATTACCTAAATTAATATTTGATAATTAAAAAAAATACAAACATTATCAAATATTGTTCCATCTAGAACACGATTAAAAATTTTAATTACATTCAACATATATGTATTAGATCAATGTTTGATGAAAATATACATAGTGGAAACAAGTTGCAATAATACACATATATATAAGCCTCGTATATACCGACCTATATACATTATGTAATTGAATAATACACAGGTGAATACGTCTGGTATATACCGAGATGTATACACATATGTACTTGAATAATACATAGGTGTATAAATCTGATTTATACCGACCTGTGAGAACCAAGATGTAATAATATATAAGTGTATAAGTCTTGTATATACTGACCTGTATACACATAAGTTAAAAATATTATTTAATTAAGTTTAATATTTAATTTTAAAAATAACATAACAGTTTCTTAAAAAACAAAACATTAGCCTATGCTTGGATAATGTTAATCTTACCCTTTTACTCTAAAAAATAATCAAGGGCCAATGTTAGTTTACTCAGTTCACTCTAAATAAGTTGTTCACAAATGAACCTGATCCTCTATATATATATATATATATATATATATGTATATATATAGGGTTCCAGCGTGAACAACCTCCCAAGAGTGAACTGCGTGAACAAATCTGGACCCTTGATTTCCTTTTTAGTTGTTAAGGGTAGGATTGTAATTATATAAAAAATTAGATTTAAATCATTATTTTAATAATTGAATTAAGTTACATCTTTCCCTATTTTAAATTCATTATCCATATTATGTTTTACTTATTAATAAGATAATTATCAAAACAAACAACAAATCACCAGATTTCAATTTTAATTTTGATTTCAGATTTCATCACCAGAATTCAAATTTTGATTTTTAAGATCCACGTAACCTTCATATTTCAACGGTATACACATGTGTACTTGGATATAAATAGAACAGTACACATGTGTACTCAGCATCATACATATGTGTAATTAGCTACATAATACATACATAGAAAACAATACCTGTAAAACTATTTTATATTTAACAAATTACAAGTTCCATAATGTTTTCCAAACCAAACAAAAAAACATATAATTACAAGTTTCAGTTTCATAAAAATAATAAACCCCACATAATCGAAAAAACAAAAAAAACACAATCTTTTACAACTATTCGCCACGTTGTATGCTGAATCATCCTTATCGACCAAGCAAACAAACATATGTGAATCATCCTTATCGACCTCATACGTGAATCATCCTTTTCGACCTTCCATTTCCACTTTTCTCGTTAACGACATCTCCTATAATAGAACAAAAAAAAACTCAGCAACAAATACTTTGCATAATTCACAATGTACATTAACAACTTTACACATTCAATACACAAAAAATTCCGAGATATCACAAAAACAGATGCTATACACATGTGTACATCACATAAAAAACAGTGGAAAATCATAATACACATGTGTACTTCGAATTAAAAACAGAGCAAAATGAAAAAAATTGAACAAAAAACTCAACAGCTAATACTTTGCAATATTCACAAGTGTACATCAACAACTTTACACATTCAATACACAAAAAAAAGAGATATCACAAAAACAAACGTTATACACATGTGTACATCGCATTAAAAACAGAGCAAAATCAGAATACACATGGGTACATCGCATCAACTTCAATCTAAACATCTCTACAACATAAAAGAACTAGAATAACTTATCAAACTGACATTCAAGTTGGAAAACATTAAAAAACCTAAAAAATTAAAAAAAAATCAAAAAAAACACACAAAATATATATATATATTTTTTTTAATATTTTTAACATTAAAATCACTAAATTTAGTAGCCAAAAAAAAAAACTTTTTTTTAAATTTCTTTTTTGGCTACTAAAAGTAGCGATTTTTTATAAAAAAATATTAAAAAAAAAATTGTGTGTTTTTTAGCTTTTTTATGTATTTTTTGTTGTGTTTCACATTGGTTCTCGCGGTTCTCGCAATAAAGAATGGTTACTAACGAATCCTTCTCCTAGATATATATATAGGATAGGAGTTGGCCAGAAAGTCCAAATTTCCTAAAAAGTGTAAAAAGTCATAAAACACTATAATGTCAACCATAAAACACACCAAAAACCCCACAATAATATGATGAAGATTACTAAAACATCATGTATGTGGGTTTTGTGTTGTGTTTTAGATGTTATGGGCTCTGATTGTTGAATGACAAATATTATTGTGTTTTATGTTGTTTAGCATTGTGTGTTTTATATTCATAGTTCTACGATGGTGTGTTTGAAGTTTTTATGGACTATTAGAGTTTGAATATGGTGTTTTAGTAATATTCATTCTATTATTTGTGAGTTTTAGGTGTGTTTTATGCTTGAAATTATTGTGTTTTATGACTTTTTATACTTTTTAGGGAAAAAACACACTTTCCGTAGGATTCCCCACTCTATATATATATATATATATATATATATATATATATATAGGCGAAGATTCATTGGGGAACACTAAAAAAGTGGGGAACAGCGGGGAACTGACTCAAACGAACTCCGAATGGACTCATTCCAGCGGCGTTGGAACTGGCTCGTCGAACCCTAACTAAGATCTCTTAACCCAAAACCCTAAATCCTAACTCCTAAACTCCTAAACAATAAAGCTAAAAAATAAGGCTAAAACATAAGCTAAACCCGTAAAATCTAAACTTTAAACCCTAAAAGCTAAAACCTAAAGGCTAAACCTAAAGCTAAACCCTAAACACTATCGCTAAACCCTAAACCCTAAAGCTAAACCCTAAAGGCTAAACCTAAAGCTAAACCCTAAAACACTAACGCTAAACCCTAAACCCTAAAGCTAAACCCTAAGGCTAAACACTAAAGCTAAACCCTAAAAGCCAAACCCTAATATATTTAGGGTTTAGGGTTTATGATTTAGGGTTTAGGGTCAAGAGATCCTAGTTAGGGTTCGACGAGCTGGTTCCAACGCCGCTGGAATGAGTCCAATCGGAGTTCGTTTGAGTCGGTTCCCCGCTGTTCCCCACTTTTTTAGTGTTCCCCAATGAACCTCACACTATATATATATATATATATATATAGTAGGAGTTGGGTGGAAAGTCTATTTTTCCTAGAAAGTCTAGGAAGGAATAAGAATTGGACATGTGTCATTGAGGGATTTTAAGTAGAAGGGCTATCATGTAATTTCACATTTTAAATTTATTTTTGGAATGTATCTTCATTAACTAAAATTCCATGATTTTCGGAATTTTTATTATTTTCGAATTCAAATCTGGAAGTCAATGTGTTCATTAACTAAAATTCCATGTCACATTGCATCGCATATTCCATTGTTCAGAAGATTACTGGAATTTATCAGCATGTTCTTGGTGCTGTGTTTTAACAGTTTACAGGGCTAAAGTCAATTTTTTTTATAGATCCCACAATATAAAGATGGTAAAACACATGGTATGAATCTGATTGCTGTTAAAACACAACTGTATGAATCTGAATGCTAAAACACAAGTGTATGAATCTGCTTGCTGTTAAAACACAACTGTATGAATCTGTTTGCTGTTAAAACACAACTGTATGAATCTGAATGCTAAAACACAGCTGTATGAATCTGCTTGCTGTTAAAACACATCTGTATGAATCTGGATGTTAAAACACATCTGTATGAATCTGCTTGCTGTTAAAACACATCTGTATGAATCTGCTTGCTGTTAAAACACATCTGCATGAATCTGTATGAATCTGGATGTTAAAACACATCTGTATGAATCTGCTTGCTGTTAAAACACAACTGTATGAATCTGCTTGCTGTTAAAACACATCTGTATGAATCTGGATGTTAAAACACATCTGTATGACTTTGCTTGCTATTAAAACACATCTGTATGAATCTGCTTGCTGTTAAAACACATCTGTATGAATCTGTTTGCTGTTAAAACACATCTGTATGAATCTGAATGCTAAAACACAACTGTATGAATCTGCTTGCTGTTAAAACACATATGTATGAATCTGGATGCTAAACCACAACTGTATGAATCTGCTTGCTGCTAAAACACAACTGTATTAATTTGCTTGCTGTTAAAACACATCGTCAAGAAAACGGAGATGATAAGAACAATATTTGAATGGTGATGATGAACTCGGAGATGGTGGAGATGGAGAAATGTTTTAATTTGATCTGGTGCTCTCCATCGTTTCTAAAGTTATCTTCTTCCATGATTGTAGTTATTTTTTGTAGGGATTGGGGTTTCCAAGATGGGTTTGGAGAGAGAGAGAGAGAGGGAAAATCGCTTGAATTTAGGAACTGGGCGGTTATCTAATTGATTTAAAACACGGTCATTGACAAAATTGCCCCTACTCATTTAAAAGAATCAGTTAATTAAACTCAAATATTACAAGACTGCCATTGATTTAATCTCAACCCTTAAACACACCAATCGGATGGACCAGATCGCTTCCTAGACTTTCTAGGAAAAACACACTTTCCGTGCGAACCCTACTCTATATATAATATATATATAGGGGAGGGTTAGATTAAAAAAACCCTAAAAATTTGAGAAAACCCTAGAAAACCCAACCTCCCGACTTTTTTTTTTTGAAAAAAATAACACATGTAATATACATGTTTTTAAGAGTTTTGAGCCAAAAAAATCAAAAAAGCGCCGAGTGGTTTTTTTTTTTTTTTAAATAAACAAGTTTCAGCAACTTTTTGTCTAACACATGTTAGTGATGAAAGTTGCTGAAACTTGTTTATTTTTTTTAAAAACATGCACTCGGCGCTTTTTTTGATTTTTTTTGCTCAAAACTCTTAAAAACATGTATATTACATGTGTTATTTTTTTTTTTAAAAAAAAGTCGGGAGATTAGGTTTTCTAGGGTTTTCTCAATTTTTTAGGGTTTTCTATCTAGGATTGTCCCATATATATATATATATATATATATATATAGGGAGAAGATCATGCGAGAACCACCTCTTATTGCGAGAACCGCGAGAACCAATGTGAACACACCAAAAATGCCTAAAAATAGCTAAAAAATCACACAAAATTTTTTTTTTTGATTTTTTTAATATTTTTTAGGTTAAAATCGCTACTTTTCGAACCCAAAAAAAAAAATATTTTTTTTTTAAAAATTTTTTTTTTTTTTTTTTAAAAAAAAACTTTTTTTTTTTTGGCTTCGAAAAGTAGCGATTTTAACCTAAAAAATATTAAAAAAATCAAAAAAAAATTTTTGGATTTTTTTTTTTATTTTTTTTAGATTTTTTTTTAGATTTTTTTAGGTTTTTTGGGGGTTTAGTTTTTAGCATTTTAGCTTGGTGGGGGGGGGGGGGGGGGGGGGGGGGGTTTAGGTTTTTGGGGGGTGGGGGAGGGGGGTTTAGGCTTTTTTTTGGGGGGGAGGGGGGGGGTGGGGTTAGGTTTTTTTTTAGGTTTTTTTAGGTTTTTTTTAGCTTGGGGGGGGGGGGGGGGTTAGGTTTTTTTTTGGGGGGGGGGGGGGTGGGGGGTTTAGGTTTTTGGGTGGGGGGGGGTGGGGGTTAGGTTTTTTAGGGTTTTTTTTTAGGTTTTTTTTAGCTATTTTAGGTTGTGTTCACATTGGTTCTCATGGTTCTCACAATAAGGGTGGTTCTCGCATGAGCCCCTCCCTATATATATATATATATATATATATATACATATATGAGAGTTCAAGATAAAACTCCTTTTATTGCGAGAACTCGAAAACTCCTAAAAAAGCTTAAAAATCCACTAATTTTTTAACAATTTTTTGTTGTAAATCTTGCATTTTAAAATACAAAAAAAAAACTTTTTTTTTTTGAGAAAAAAAATAAAAAAAAATAGTATTACACATGTAAAACACTACGAAAAACCTGAAAATTAAATATCAAATAATATTAATCATATGAGTTAAATGTCATTTTAGTACAAAAGTTTCATTTTTTATATGTGGGTCTGGAAATGTTTGACCATTGCCATTTTAGTACACTGTGTTAACTTTATTCATTTTTTCTATTAACTAAAATGACATTTAACCCATTATTATATTATGATTATTTAGTCATAATTCTATTCCAAACAGTGTAAATCTATTGGCTTTAAAATTAATCATACTGTATCTTAAAAACGGGATCACGTCCTAGGGAAAGGATATGCAATTACTATATATATTTATGAAATTTTATTTTAAGCGATTGTAAATTAAAGAAATTGCGTTAAAAGTCCGTAGAAGAGTAATTATATCATTTTGTTAAAAATTATAGCATTATCATCGATCTAACTTTTGGCAAATTATGATTTTAACCCAGCCAAAAAACGACATTTCTCCCCCCAGTAAAAAAATTACAGTATTGCCATGCTTGGCACTTCCCCATTAGTCTAACTATATTACGATTTTAACCCCAGTTACAAAGTATGAATTTGCCCCTGCTCAAAGTTAGGATTTCCCCCCTTGGTTAAAATTACAGTATTGCCATCGCATTACCTTTTTTGCATATTACCATCTTGCCCATTTAAATTCGCAGTTTTGCCATTGGTTTTTTTTCCTCCCAGCCAAATTATCTTTTTGCCCTCGGCTTAAATTTACAGTTTTACCATCGTTTTTGTTTTTTTTCCCTATCAAATTATGATTTTGCCCCCATTGTAAAATTACAGTTATGTCATTGTTTTAGTTTTTTTTTTTTTTTTTTTTTGACAAAACTAGGGTAGTGCTTTGTAATTGATTGACTCGGTGTAATTTTTATTCGTGTCATGCGGCTGTCTGCCACACGCTCATTTGTCTTGAGAAAATACAATTTTGCCCAAGTGTAAAATTTAGTTTTCCCATCGTTTTAATTATTTTTTTGTAGCAAAAGTATGGTAGTACTTTGTTTTAATTGGTTTACTCAATGTAATTTTTTTAGATTGTGTTATGAGTAGTATATACAAGTAACCGAAACACAGACGTACATGTTATGAGAAAAAAAAAATATTCAACTTGGTACCCCGCAACGCGGGCTGGGCAATAACTAGTTGTATATATCCAACTTTCATAGTTAGCAAACTTTTTTTCTATCGGCATTTTTGAAAGGCTCACACTATCTGCACACCTTGGTTGGCTATCTGCATACTTATGATTTACCTACGCTACGTATAGGTCTATACGCAACGTATAGGGTTACCTCTATACGATGTATATAGAGCTATACTCAGCGTATATAAATCATGGATTTTAGAGCCTTATCAACAATCATTGCACAGAAAACAAGGGTTTATATACATTGCGTATAGAGCTATACGTAACGTATATAACCCATCAGATTTTTTTTTGCTATTTTGATGTATTTGTGGTATAAATTCTCACCCGGTTCCAATGTTAAATCGCTTAAAATATATAATCATTAATGTTATACCAATAATATTATACACCGTTAAATTGTTTTCGAAAACGTATACACGGTTCGAATATATTATATTGTTATCTTTTAAATTAAATTATTATACCATGTTTAGTGCGGTACGAATGCTATAAACGTTTAAATATCATACCGTTAATTATTTTTAAATACTAAATCTATAGGCACATACGGGTGTTGTATGGTATCCTATAGTATCGTATCGTATTGCATCGTACTGCATCGTATTGCATCGTATCGTATCATATAGTGTATAGTATAAGTCTCGTATAGGTTCCCTGTAGGTCTTGTATATGCTTATAGGCCTATACGGGACCTAAACCACACCTATAGGCCTATACGGGTGTTATATCGTATCGTATAGTATAGTATCGTATCGTATCGTATAGTGTAGTATAAGTCTCGTATAGGTTTTATATAGGTCTTGTATATGCCTAATGGATTATACGGGACCTAAACCACACCTATAGGCCTATACGGGACATAAACCACACCTATAAGCCTATACGGGACCTCAACCTCACATATAAGCCTATACGGGACCTAAACCACACATATAGGCCTGTAAGGGACCTATACTACATCTATAGGCTTATACGAGTTTTGTATGGTATCCTATAGTATCGTATCATATTCCATCGTATCGTATAGTGTATAGTATAAGTCTCGTATAGGTTCCCTGTAGGTCTTGATATGCCTATAGGCCTATACGGGACCTAAACCACACCTATAGGCCTATACGGGTGTTATATCGTATAACATAGTATCGTATCGTATAGTGTAGTATAAGTCTCGTATAGGTTTCCTGTAGATCTTGTATATGCCTATAGGCTTATACGGGACCTAAACCACACCAATAGGCCTATAAGGGAGCTATACGGGACATATACTACGTTATACGACACGGTATCACACTTATAGGCTTATACGAGGTCAATACGTCTAACAACACTCACCAAAACTATTATTTCTTATTATATTTTGTCCAATAGGAATCCCTAATTAAGACCCCCAAGTGATCCTATATGAACCCTAAAATTTTCAGAACAATCGGAATCAGGATAAGGGCCCCTAAAACTCAGGGGGGGGGGGGTAAACCCTAGTTAGTTTTATCCAAACAGTTTAACGTGTAAATCGAAACTGAACGAGTGACCAACTCAGCTAGCTAGTAAGACACGGGGCTACCCTATGATAGGGTGGTACCCCTCGCGCCACGCGAAGGCCCCTCGCGCCACGCGAGGGCGCCTGTTTTCAAGTATAAATAGTAGACTGTGGGACTTGAGTTCCTGCGTTGATTCGACGTTCAAAGTCATTACGTACACTGAGATATAGTAGAAACAGTCCAAAAACACACACGATCACGAAACGCTGCCGCTAAAACAGGGTAATAACTCGATCGCTGCTACGATTCAACGTCCGATCGATTGAAACTATCCAATGGATGTTTAAGTGCTGCCCACATTAGGGTTATGCTTTGTCATTCGTCGTGAATTCGATGGATGTTTAAGTATCGCACTTTGTCATTCGTTGTGAGGGTTTAATCTCGTGAGTTATCGTAAATGTTGTATTAGTTACTGACCTAGTTTGTGTGCATGTTGTTTCAATTTAGGTTAAAAGGCTAATCAGTAGGCTATACTCTGCCCATATAAATCTGCAATGTGAGTCATTCTCTTTTTATCAAATATTTTACAATACTCCATTTTCAAATGTTATAATTACAGGGAGTTAGTCGTGGTTATCTTAATCACTGGCTAGTGGGGTATTGTGCACATTACTAATTTTCTCCCGGTTAGGTTCATTGACCTACCAGGGATAATCATCACTATTTGGGTGACAGGACCCAATAGTGGTATGACCATCGTCACCATTGTGACACGGCGCCAGATAAAAATAAGATAGAAATCATTGTAATCGCTCTTATGCTGTAATTGATAACTATGTCTCATTTTATCCAAATTGAGTGACTCGCCAGCATTTCCCCGTTGATAAAATATTTTTAAAACATGTTTCAGGCAACCTGCTGTAAATCAAGGAAACGTGCTAAGGAGCACTTCCAAGCTTGAAGAGATGGCTCAGTTAAAAATGAATAAACATGTTTTAAATAAATCAGGGAATTTCATAGTTAAATTCCTCTATTGTAAAATACGGGGTTTATCTCCAATTTATGGAATAAAAGAATTGGGCATTTTTGAGTTTTAAAAGATCCTGTTAAAAATATTCCGCTGTCGCATCATTAATACCACGGGTTCCTGTCCCGCGGCTCCTGACCGGGTAAAACCGGGGCTGGGGCCGTGACAGGAAAATGTGGTATCAGAGCCACTGATTTAAGCCGATTAAGTATTTGGAAAATACTTAATTTTACTGATTGTCATTTTCATGATTACGTGTTTTATTATTTGAATATTTGTTTACAGTATGGGTAAGCAAAGACTTTCGGATATCTATCATAAATTAGATACTTCACCGAAAAAAAAAGGAACTTCATCCTCAAAATACCCAACAGATACTGAGGAAGGAATATTTGTTCGAAAGGCACAATATGAGGAACCACTTTCTCCTAATAAAAAAAGTTTAATTATTAGAAAAAGTCAGGAGAAAATAAAGAAATCACGACCAAAAGAAATGAGAGTTAATCAGAAAACCCAGGAATTAGACAGTAACCCTCCATGGGAAGACAAGTTAGATAAAAATGGACAGATCTTTATATGCTAGCCACTGTAGCAGTAAATGAAAATCTTTAAAATACCCTGACTCAATTATAGCAACCATATCATCTACAAGCCAGAAACTTTACCCAGTGAATAAATAATTTTACAATAAACCCTAGTATGTTTTAATTTTCAGTTATCCTTTGTATTAAATTAGTTACACGGTATGCAATAATACTTGAAGGTTGTCTATAAAATTTTGTTATAAAAAAAAAATTAACTTAGCATTTGTATATATTTTGCATATATGCTAAACAGCATGAATGAGTTATCTGAAGCCCTTCAAAATCTCAATCTCTATCCGGTGAAAGTAGAATTTTCCAAAGACTTTACTGGTTACATACCCGATGTGGATGAACCTATGGAATTCCACGCTCCACCTCTGGAAAAACCAAAACCTAAGAAAAAGAGAAGATTTGTCGAGGAGTTGCCATTTCAGGAGGAAATGGAAATTGGGGAAAGCTCGAGACAAGTCGAGGAGTTGCCATTTCAGGAGGAACTGGATCAAATACTGGCAAGCTGTGATATCCTTAGGCCTGTCAATACAAACCTTTATCCTTATCCTGCCGAAACTCAACTTCCAATAAACTTAGAACCAGCAATCCTAGAACCTTTAATCCATACTCAACCTTTAGGACAAATGGACGAGTGGTGGACGAACGATTGGCAGTTTCAAAACCTCCTTAATAATCCTTATACCTTTTTCCCTCAGTTCGACCCAGAACCTATACCAAACCTACCAATGAGCAATGAAACTTTAGCTGAACTCCACCATTTTGGCGAGGAGCTGATAGGTGTAGGAAATAGGATTTGGGAGGTGGGAGAGCAAATCTCCTGGAAGTACGATGAAAGGGAGCGTCGTTACTAACATAATAGCAGAAAGGATGGTGTGAGAACGTAGTTGTGATTGTATAATAATAATAATAATAATAAAAATATAATCTTGTAAAATAAAAATAAAACTTTGTAACATAACAGTGTGTACGGATGCATAATATGATATATAAAAAGGGAAATCGAGAAATCGATAATTTTGGATATATATGTGTGTTGTATGATTGTTTTGTATAATTGTTATTTATTTTATTCCAATAAATTATATATATTAATTATCAGATGGAAAACGCTAATAATGAACCAGTTAACGAGGTTAATCAATCTGAGCAACACCAGGAGGATCAATTTATGACTAGGCAAGATATAGAAAATATCGTTGCTCAAGGAATAGCCAATGATATTCCAGCAATCCTTGCTGCTGCCCAGAAACCTGTTGAACCTCAACAAATCATTCCTAGTAAACGTACCCAAGGAGATAACTTCAGTAATAGTGTAAATGGAGGCGGTAACCATACTAATCATGATAATGATCCACGGCAGGCCCCACTCCCTAAGAAAATGAAAACTGCAACGTCTGGTTGCACTTACAAAGAATTCCTTGCTTGTAAACGCGCTGAATTTGTAGGCAATGAAGGGGCAACTGCAGCACTGCGTTGGTTGGAAAAGACCGAAGCAGTAATTATGATAAGTAAATGTGCTGAAGAAGACAAGGTTATATATGCGTCAAATCTTTTCAAAGAAGGGGCGTTAGAATGGTGGAATACGGTACTTCAAGCCAAAGGAAGAAATTTGTCCTATGCTATGAGTTGGGAAGAATTTAAGCAACTAATGGAAAGAAAATTCTGTCCCGAGTATGAAAAGGAACAAATGGCAAATAAGTTTCTGAACCATCGGATGGTGAATGTAGACTGTCGAGGGTATACATCGACATTCTTCGAGTATGCGAGAGTAGTACCAACCCTGGCTTCGCCAGAACCAGTACTTATTTCCCGCTATATTTGGGGATTGATTGGCGAAATCCGTAATATCGTCAAGGCTGCAAAACCCCGCATGATTGATGATGTGGTGGATTTAGCCAATACTCTGACTGACGAACTGGTACGGACACGAGAAGAGAATAGAAAGAAGGAAGTGGCCCAAAAGATTACCCAAGGATTCCGTATGGGTAACCGTAACAATTTCAAGAGAAGAGGAATTGGGCAATCTTCCACTGGTCCATTTTGCAATTCTTGCAAAAGGAAGCAATCTGGAAGATGCAAGGGATATTGCAATTTCTGCAAAATTCCGGGGCACCAAGAGGAAGATTGTAGGAAGAAGAGATTCACAGTCTGTTACAACTGTGGAGAAGCTGGACGTCTTAGGCCAGACTGCCCGAAATTGGTCAAACCAGCTGATAATAAAGCCAAGCCTACAGAAGGAACTACTAGGAAGAACGTAAGAGCCTTCCAACTTACTACTCAGGAAGTAGAGCTGATCTCGGATGTGATAGCTGGTACGTTCCTAGTTAACAATGTTTATGCAAAAGTATTATTTGACTCTGGTGCAAACCAAAGTTTTATAAATACTTCATTCTGCCAAGCACTTAAGTTACCTTTAAACCAACTTAGACAGATTCTTACAGTCGAAACGGCAGACGGAAATTCCATTAACATAGATAAGGTTTTGTAAGAAGGAAAGATAGAACTCTTAGGACATAATTTTTCTGCAAACCTGTTACCTATGAAATTACCCGGATTCGATGTTGTGTTAGGAATGGATTGGTTAGTAGCCAACCATGCTCGGATTCTTTGTGATAAGAATTCCATAGAAATTCATACACCCACAGGAGAATTAGTGGTGATTACAGGAGATAAGCCACAAAAGCCACTAAAATTCATTTCAATAATGAAATTGGCCAGTTATTCCAGAAAACAAGAAATGGTGTATATGATTTCAGTAATCATTAATACAAAAAGTAAAGAACTTAAGGACATTCCAGTAGTATCGGAATATTTGGATGTATTCCCAGAAGAACTACCTGGATTACCACCTGATAGGGAAGTAGAATTTAGAATTCATCTAATTCCTGGAACTATACCGATAGCTAAATCACCCTATCGGTTAGCACCCACTGAAATGTTAGAATTGAAAAAGCAATTAGATGAATTACTAAGCAAAATATTTATACAACCTAGCTCATCCCCATGGGGAGCGCCAGTGTTGTTTGTAAAGAAGAAAGATGGGTCGATGCGAATGTGTATCGATTATAGAGAATTAAATAAAGTTACAATTAAGAATCGATACCCATTACCTAGGATTGATGATCTTTTCGATCAACTCCAGGGAGCTAGATATTTTTCTAAAATAGATTTACGCTCCGGATATCATCAATTGAAGGTACAAGAAGAAGACATACCTAAAACTGCTTTCAGAACTAGGTATGGTCATTACGAGTTTACAGTCATGCCCTTTGGGTTAACAAATGCTCCTGCAGCATTTATGGACATGATGAATAGAATCTGTAAACCGTATTTGGATAAATTTGTAATTGTCTTCATCGACGATATACTTATTTATTCCAAAAGTCATGAGGAACATTGTGAGCACCTGCATGTACTCTTAACCTTGTTAAGAAAGAAGAATCTTTATGCCAAATTCTCAAAGTGTGAATTTTGGTTACAAGAAGTGCAATTCTTAGGACACATAGTAAACCACGATGGCATTCACGTAGATCCTGCTAAGATAGAAGCAATCACTAAATGGAAAGTTTCGCAATCAGCGATGGAAATTAGAAGTTTTATAGGTTTAGCCGGATATTATAGACAGTTTATTAAGGATTTTTCTAAGATAGCCGTGCCATTAACTAAGCTAACCTGTAAATCAGTTAAGTTTGAGTGGGGACCCAAACAAGATAAGGCTTTTAAGATTTTAAAACAGAAATTAACCAATGCTCCAATTCTAGTTTTACCAGAAGGAACAGAAGATTTTGAAGTATATTGTGATGCTTCAAAGCTAGGATTAGGATGTGTGCTTATGCAACGCAAGAAGGTAATTGCGTATGCATCAAGGCAATTGAAAAAGCACGAGGAAAATTATACGACTCATGATTTAGAGTTAGGAGCCATAATTTTTGCCCTTAAGATTTGGAGACATTACCTGTACGGAAGTAAGTTTACTATCTATACAGATCATAAGAGTTTAAGATATATATTTGGCAAAAAGAGTTAAATATGAGGCAAAGGAGATGGATAGAAATCCTAAGTAATTACGACTGTGATATTCAATATCATGAAGGAAAAGAAAACGTAGTTGCTGACGCTTTAAGTCGTAAGTATCATGAAAAACAACGTCGAGTTCGTGCTCTTAGATTAAGTTTACAATTAGATTTAATGGACCAACTGAAAAGCATTCAAGAAACAGCAATCAAGGATGATGCTGAAGGAATGAAAGGGCGAATTAAAGACTTAGAATAAGGTAATGATGGAATCTGGAGATTTCATAAGAAACGGATTTGGGTACCTAAGCAGGGAGAATTAAGAAATCAAATTCTAGAGGAAGCTCATAAATCTAGATATACCATGCATCCTGGTAACAATAAGATGTACCAAGATTTAAGAAATAACTTCTGGTGGATAGGAATGAAAAAGGACATAGCTAGATATGTTTCTAAATGTTTAACTTGTTCACAAGTTAAGGCAGAACACCAGAAACCTTCAGGTTTACTACAACAACAACTAGAAATGCCTGTATGGAAATGGGAACTTATAACAATGGACTTCGTTACTAAGTTACCCAAAACCAGAAAGGGTAATGACGTGATTAGGGTAATTGTGGATCGATTAATGACAGGTGGTCCGTAGGACAACCCTTTATGATGTTAAAAGACAAGTTTATCCCTCATTTAAGTGTGTAATTATCTTGAATTAGATAACTACTGTTGCATATGTGTCAGGTGCGGTTTGGCGGCTTAAAGTGAAGAAAAATGCAGCTTTGGAAGTTTGGAAGTTGAACGGGTCGCGCAAGAAACGAAAGATGAAACAAAGTGGAAAATTCAGGTTGATACCGTAATTACGGTGGACCTGAATTCCACTTAAATTCCACCGTAACTCAGACTTATGCTGCCGTAACATCTAGAAGGTCACCGTAACTTACGGTGGTGCCGTAAGTTACGGTGGAAGCTGCGGAAAGCTTTGTAACTGCCTCATTAAAATCAGTTTTATTGTGTCTTTTCAAGTATTCTCATCATTGGTCGGTTAGAGAACACATTGGGGGCGATTTTGGCTATCTTGGCTTGGTTCTAGACAATTTCTATCATTCGGTTTGTGATTTTGATTCATATGAACATTGAACTTATTGTTATGATGATTCACCAAGCTATGTGTGGCTAAAACTTTCGGTGATCATCTTAGGTGAAGGTTTCTCTTGAACTTTTGTGTGTTTATTTATGAATTTCTAGAATGATAACTTGCGTTGCTTGAATATCATGGTGTATGCATAATTGTTTGTAGCTTGTTAATCAATAGTGCAATTTCTAGTCTCAATCGTACGTTCTTGGTGCCGTTGGCAATCGAGATATCACGGGAAGGGTTAGGGTTGGTTATTGATTAATTGATCATCGGGAAACAACCTCGCGTTTATAAATCCGAGTACTTTGTTCCCTTTTATCACTTCGATTATTTATGCACGAGTTATGTCTATGTAACTCTTTCTAGTTGAAATTTCACACAATTGTTTAAAGAAACTAAATCCTAAGATGGTCATCGTTCTCTCCTAATCTGTTTTACAACAATCTTTGATTTGCAATTTAATTAGTTAATATTAGTTCTTAAAACCAAAACAATCAACTCTTGAATTTTAATTTCTGCAATTTTAGTTTAATATTAGTTTAAGTGCAAAGCTATAAAATCAACACACTTTCCACATACTCCCTGAGTTCGATACCCTCTTACCACTATCTATAGTTGTTATTGGGATTAAATTTGCGTGTACCACGACAAGCACGTCAAATTTTGGCGCCGTTGCCGGGGAGTAGTGCGCAACGTGTGTCAGTTTGTTAGTTTTGTTTTGTTATTTTCGGGTTTACATTGGTGTGTTTAGTGTGCAGGTTCTACAGGTGCATGCATACTAGAGGCTCTCACAAAGCGTCACCATTGTCATTTGATCCGGAGATCGAACGAACGCTAAGGCAAAACCGAGTTTTACTACGCGAAAACAGAATCATTAGTTCACCTACTTCACCCATTACACCAAGAAACATCATGGAAGAAACACAAGTACCACCCACAACGGATCAAACGACCTCATCATTTATACCTACTTCCACACAACCATCACCAAACACAACCATACCAAATTCCACTACAATTCCTACTCCACCTCATGACACTACCCCATCTAACACCACACAACCGATTACTACTCAAAGTGAACCCAATCTTTCCTTTAACCCATCTACTACAATTCCACCACTCACTCATTTCTTCCCAGTTTCGGGTCAGTCATCGTCACATTATTCAATACCCCAAGGTTCAACGGTCGTTCATGCAACTTCAACATTTAGACCATCGAACCAATCGGGCTTTCAATACTCGACTCTTCCCTTTGGGCAAACTTCGGGTATAGGGGGAGATGGATATGAGGAAGGATACGAAGACTTTGAGGGTTATGAGGAAGAGGGATATGTTTATGAGGGTGATGGAGAACAAGGGGAGTTGACTTATGTGCCTGGTCAAACTCAAAGAATGGCAAGTGTTGGTGGAATACCACAACAACAACTCATACCGCAACATATTTGGCCAAGACCACAAGGGCCACCAATGCAACGCCTTATCCCATTGTAACAAGTTCGGCCACAAAATGTACAACCACAATTTCAAAGGCCGATTCAATACCCACCGGTGCCACAACAACAAGTTCAACAACCATTCGTACCACAAGGGCATATACCAAGACCAATGGGTCCTATTCGTCCAAGGGGTCGATTGGGTGTTCCAAGAAGGCATCTTAGGGAACAAGCACGGGGAATAGAAGCACATTTCAGGCCGATAATTACTCAAAACCCTTCGTCGGTGGTTATCCCTCACAACAATCAAGGGAGAACCTTTGAAGTAAGAACAAATTCTTTGCAAAGTTTGCCGAAATACAAAGGGCTAGCAACGGAGGAACCGTATTTCCATTTAGAGGCCTATGACTCAATTTGCAATACTTTTTGGAGTCAAGGTTTTTCGGCCGATGATGTCAAGTTGGTCCTATTTCAGTTTTCTTTGGAGGACAAGGCAAAGAAGTGGTTCTACACTTTGCCATCAGCATCTATTTATACTTGGGCGAAGATGCAACAAATTTTCTTAGACGAATTCTATACCGCCCAAAAGACCAACGATGCTAGAAAGGGGTTGAGGAGTTTCCAACAACAACATGGTGAGATGTTCCATGAGGCATTTGAACGTTTTAATATGATGATTAAAAATTGCCCTCACCATGGAATTGAATTGTGGGAGTTGATGAATGCCTTCCATGAGGGGTTGAGTGCCGAAGATGCTCGTGATTTAATGTCCATTACCGGTGGGACTTTTGGCACAAATTATGAGAATGACGATTGGGAGTTCTTAGAGAATATGGCAATTACATCAAAGAGAAAGGCTCAAGCATCGAGGAGAGCCCGACCGACCATTGCCCGACCTCAAGTGCACGCCATAGATGATGGTAATGTTCAAACTACTAACCAAATTTATGATGTTTATGCATTGTGTAATGAAATAGGTCATGCGGCTAAAAATTGCCAAGGGATGCTGGAAGGGCAATATGAAGAGGTGCATGCGGTTCAAGGTCAAGGTCAAGGAGGGGGTGGTAGAAACTACAACAACATGAACTCTAATACTTACCACCCCGGTTTGAGGAACCACCCAAATTTTCGCTATGGGAACCCCTCAAATCAAGCTAACCCGAACTTTCAAGGTAGCCAAGGTAACTTTGGTTCACGCCAACCTTTTAACAACCAAAGTGGATATCGAGGCGGAAACAACCAAGGCTATCAAAAGCAATATCAAACGGGTCAAGAACAAGGGGGGTCTTCGGGTGGAAATGAGATGATGGAGATGTTAAAAAGCATGCAAGTGGAGATGCAAAAACGCAACCAACTCGATGAAGTCCGAATGCAAAAAGATGAGGTTCGTGACAAAAGCATCCAATCACTAACAACCCAAATGGGTCAATTAGCAACCGACGTGGCTGAATTGAAGAAAAGCAAGGGTCAACTTCCTAGCGACACTAAGGTAAATCCTTCGCATGGTACGTCACGAGGTAATGTTAATGTTCATCATGTTAGTGTTTTGAGAAGTGGAAAAGAGTTTAAAGCTAATTTGTCACTCGAATTGGTTTAGGGGGTAGTTGAGGACATCACGGGTAATGATAGTGATGATGACGTTTCACCGGTTAAACCAAAAGAATTAAATCTTAATAAACCGGGGTTGGGTGAAAATGAAAAGAGTGAAAAAGTTGAGGGTGAACCGAGTCAAGTCCCGTTTCCATCGGCTTTACTTGACCCGGGAAAGAAAAATTTTATTGCATCAAGAGGTCCCCAAAAAGAAGAATTGTGGGACATGTTTAAACAAGTTAAAATTAACCTTCCACTCCTTGATGCAATAAAACAAGTACCCGCCTATGCAAAATTCTTAAAAGAGTTGTGTACACAAAAGAGGCAAAATAAAAAGAAAATGCCTAAGCGGGTGGAGTTAACCGGGCAAGTGAGTGCGGTTTTGAACGGAGAGCTTCCTCCTAAGCTCCAAGATCCGGGCACGCCATTGATTAATATACAAGTTGGTAATTTTCAAATGGCTAAGGAGTTGCTAGATCTTGGAGCCGGAGTTAGCATTTTACCGGGGGGCTTATATGACCAATATGATTTTGGTCCGTTAGAAAGGGTGGAGACAACGGTTGTTTTAGCCGATTTGTCTCATAAGTTACCCCGGGGTATGGTTCAAAATGTAATTGTAAAAATTGATGAATTTTATTACCCGGTTGACTTTTTAGTCTTGGACTACTCATCGGCAGACCCCAAGCAACAACAAAACGTAATTCTGGGTCGGCCATTTTTGAGCACCGCACATGCAGTAATCGATTGTAGATTCGGTACAGTCGATATGACTTTTGGAAATCGAAAAATGCGTTTGAATGTTTTTACTAACAATTCTAATGCTAATGGTGTTGATGAGTGTTTCATGGCAGATATAGTTGACGGATGCAACCCGCATGAGTATGAGGAGGATGGTTTGGATGTTTGCCTGTGTGATTTTTCTGAACAGGTACATGCTTATGTACTCCGGGTTGAAGAGGAAAAACAAGATGTGATGGCGTTGAAAGAAGGTCGACCGCCATGGACCCACCAGTTCGAAGGCTTACCGGCGAAAATAGATTCGGGTACTAAACCATCATTAGAGGAACCTCCAAAGTTGGAGCTCAAAGACTTGCCGAGCCACTTGAAGTATGTGTTTTTAGGGGATAATGACACTTTACCGGTCATTATTGCCTCTAATTTAGAGTTGGCTCAAGAGCAAGCATTGTTGGAAGTCTTGAAGGAAAACAAGGGAGCTATTGGATGGACAATTGCCGATCTCAAAGGAATTAGTCCATCAATCGTCATGCACAAAATCATTACCACCGAAGATGCCAAGCCGACAAGAGAAGCTCAAAGGCGATTGAATCCGAACCTAAGGGAGGTAGTGAAAAAGGAGGTAATTAAATGGTTGGATGCGGGAATCATCTATCCGATTTCGGATAGTGCTTGGGTGAGTCCCACCCAAGTTGTGCCTAAGAAGGCCGGCATTCAAGTAGTCAAGGACGAAAGTGGTGAACAAATTGCCACCCGACCGGTTACCGGATGGCGTGTATGTATTGACTACCGAAAATTGAATGCCGCCACTTCTAAGGACCATTTCCCGCTACCCTTCATTGACCAAATTATTGAAAAATTATCGGGTCAAAAGTACTACTGCTTTTTGGACGGGTACTCGGGTTACAATCAAATAGCAATACACCCGGATGACCAACACAAGACCACCTTCACTTGTCCATATGGTACCTTTGCCTTTCGGCGAATGCCATTTGGCTTGTGCAATGCTCCGGCAACTTTCCAACGATGTATGATGAGTATCTTCTCGGACATGGTTGGAGAGTCGCTCGAAGTATTTATGGATGATTTCTCCATTTTTGGCACTAGTTTTGATGCTTGTCTCAACGAATTACAAAAGGTTTTAAAAAGGTGCGTTGAGAAAAATCTAGTGCTAAGTTGGGAGAAAAGTCATTTCATGGTGCAAGAGGGCATTTTGTTGGGTCATGTAATTTCTGAAAGAGGGATGGAGGTGGATAAGGCAAAAATACGGGTAATAGCATCTTTGCCACCTCCGAAAAATGTTAAGGGTGTAAGGTCATTCTTGGGACATGCGGGTTTTTATAGACGGTTCATAAAAGGTTTTAGTGTTATCACCAAACCTTTATGTAACTTATTATTAAAAGATGTCCCATTTGATTTTACTAACGAGTGTATGCAAGCTTTTATTGTTTTGAAGGAACACTTGGTCAAAGCTCCTATCTTGCAACCACCGGATTGGTCAAAGCCGTTCGAGATAATGTGTGATGCAAGCGACACCACTATTGGTGCAGTTTTGGGTCAACGGGTTGATAGAAAGCCGGTGGTGATTTACTATGCAAGCAAAACTTTATCCGAAGCGCAACTCAATTACACCACAACCGAAAAGGAGTTATTAGCGGTGGTGTATGCTTTGGATAAGTTTCGTGCTTATATTTGGGGGAGCAAAGTGGTGGTTTATTCGGATCATAGTGCGGTCCGATACTTGATGGAGAAGAAGGATGCAAAGCCTCGGTTGATTCGATGGGTATTATTGTTACAAGAGTTTGATTTAGAAATCCGAGATAAAAAGGGAAGTGAGAACGTAGTGGCGGATCACTTGTCTCGGATTCCGGTGGAAGGGATCGATGATGTTAGTGAAATTAATGAGAGTTTTCCCGACGAGCAACTACTAGCCGTTTCTACCTTTGTTGCACCGTGGTATGCTCACTATGTCAACTATTTAGCCACGGGTGCCATCCCAAGTCATTGGACCAAAAAGCGTCGACAACAATTTATGGTCCAAGTGAAGCAATACATTTGGGATGAACCGGATCTTTTCAAGATTGGACCGGATCAAGTTATACGAAGGTGTGTACCCGAGACAGAAGTGTTGGAAATTTTGACCCATGCTCATTCGTCCGCATGTGGGGGTCATTTTAGTGGGCACAAGGGTGCTCTCATGTGGGTTCTATTGGCCCACAATTTTCAAGGATGCTTGTGAATTCGCTAGAAATTGCATAAATTGTCAAAAGATGGGAAGCATATCGAAGAGGGATGAGATGCCTTTACAACCAATCTTGGTTGTAGAGATATTTGATGTATGGGGTATAGACTTTATGGGTCCTTTTCCGAATTCGAATGGCTTTCTATACATTTTGGTAGCGGTGGATTACGTCTCGAAGTGGATTGAAGCTATTGCAACACGCACAAACGACCATTCGGTTGTTTGTAAATTTGTTCAATCCAACATTTTCTCTCGTTTTGGCATCCCGCGGGTTATTATAAGCGATGGTGGTTCGCATTTTAAGAACTTCAACTTTGGGAAACTATTGAAGAGGTATAGTGTGAATTACCGGATTGCCACACCTTACCATCCGCAAACGAGTGGACAAGTCGAAGTGTCCAACCGTCAAATCAAAGAAATTCTCATGAAGACGGTAAGAACGGATAGGAAGGATTGGTCGAGTAAGTTAGACGATGCATTGTGGGCATACCGAACGGCCTACAAGACTCCTATTGGCACAACGCCATACCGGATGGTGTATGGGAAGGGTTGTCACTTGCCAATGGAGTTAGCGCATCGGGCACATTGGGTAATTAAGACGGTAAACGCAGATTATGATGAGGCGGGAAAGATGAGAAAGTTGCAGTTAAGCGAGATAGAAGAAATTCGGGATGAGGCATATGAATGTGCATCGGCGTATAAAGATAAACTCAAGAAGGTGCATGATGCAAAATTGTGAAAGAAAACGTTCGAAGTGGGTCAAAAGTTTGGTTGTATAACTCAAGACTCAAGATGTTCGCGGGCAAGCTTAAAAGCAAATGGATGGGCCCGTATGTCTTTCGGAGAGTTGGGAGATTTGGTGACGTAGACATCCAAGACGAGCAAACATTGAAACAACAAATGGTGAACGGTCACCGGTTAAAGCCATACTTGGAAGGGAACGACATCAACAACTTGGAGCTTGACAAAGCGGGCTACATCTTACGCCCGGTCGACGATGAGCAACCATGAGAGGCCCAGGTTTGGTAGTGTAAATAGTAGCATTTTATTTTATTTTGTTTTGTATAGTTTGCACGATTATCGTATTTCTTTGAAATCCGTGTATGAAACAAGTGTGGGGACGTTCGGACTCGAATTACTCTAACATTGTGTTGAGGACAACACGGGACTTTCGAGGGGGTAGGGTGATTTTTACACGTTTTTGAAAAAAATTAAAAACATAGAAAATATATATATATATATATATATATATATATATATATATATATATATAGGGAGGGGCTCATGCGAGAACCACCCTTATTGTGAGAACCTTGAGAACCAATGTGAACACAACCTAAAATAGCTAAAAAACCTAAAAAAACCTAACCCCCACCCCCCCCACCCAAAAACCTAAACCCCCCACCCCCCCCCCCCCCCAAAAAAAAAACCTAAACCCCCCTCCCCCACCCCCCAAAAACCTAAACCCCCCCCCCCACCCCCCCCCCCCCCCCAAGCTAAAATGCTAAAAACTAAACCCCCCAAAAACCTAAAAAAATCTAAAAAAAATCTAAAAAAATCAAAAAAAAATCCAAAATTTTTTTTTTGATTTTTTTAATATTTTTTAGGTTAAAATCGCTACTTTTCGCACCCAAAAAAAAAAAAAATTAAAAAAAAAAAAAATTTTTTTTTTTTTTTTGGGTGCGAAAAGTAGCGATTTTAACCTAAAAAATATTAAAAAAATCAAAAAAAAATTTTTTTGTGTGATTTTTAGCTATTTTTGGGCATTTTTGGTGTGTTCACATTGGTTCTCGCGGTTCTCGCAATAAGAGGTGGTTCTCGCATGATCTTCTCCCTATATATATATATATATATATATATATAACGAACCTTAAAATCACATTTTGCAGTGAACCAGAAACCCCCAGATACCACCGTAAGTTACGGTTATACCGTAATTTACGGTGGGGAGCAAAAACAATTGATTGTTACGGTGTAACTTTCTTGAATTACGGTAGAAATAGATGTTAAGGGTGTACCGTAATTTACGGTCATACCATAAGTTACGGTGAGTGATGAAAAATTTTGGGCTTTACGGTGCAGTTCTAGTGTTTTACGGTGAGAGTTTGTGATTCAGGTTGTACCGTAATTTACGGTATTACCGTAATTTACGGTACGCAGGAAACATGGATCCGTCGGTTTGGTTTCTATATGTATATAAAAAAAATAATAATATAATAACATCTGGTCACGTGAAATCTATCACAGCCACACAATTCTTTCTCATCCATCTCTCTCATACATCACTTTTCAAGACCAATAAAAACCCACAAGACTCCATAGCTTCTTCTACCTTCAATCCTCCATAACCTTCTCAATTCTGGTCCAAACTAAGTGAAATCGGAGTCTATCTTGACTAATTTTTCACATAGTTTCTGATTTTGCCAAGAGATTGGTGAAAAAACGAAGTTATTGGGTCCGAATTCAAAACCCTAGTCCGAAAATTTTTGGGGGTTTTTGGAGTTTTTGTTTCACAAGCACTTTAGCATCTTCAAAACAAAGGTAT
Source organism: Helianthus tuberosus (assembly GCA_030545235.1). Taxonomy (NCBI): domain Eukaryota; kingdom Viridiplantae; phylum Streptophyta; class Magnoliopsida; order Asterales; family Asteraceae; genus Helianthus; species Helianthus tuberosus. The sequence goes on from CM060442.1 coordinate 50,149,711, forward strand.
GAAAGCTTATTTGTTATATTTTGATGCTACATTGTGAAAAGTAAGGTTATTTAGGTTACTTGGCCATACCCACTTGCTTGTTCTTAGATATGGTTATGAATTTGGTTATTTGAACATGGTTATGGTTGTAGATGTAGGATGTGTGGTTAAAGTAGTGAACTTTTGGGATGCTCTACATTGTAGAGACACCATGCCCGATTTTTGAAAAATTCTTGATATATTTTTGGTTCACTAACATCTACAACCATAGTAACAAGCAAGTGTGGGGATATTTTGAAAAAAAAAAGAGTTTAATTTTGTTTCTTTGGTTGTGTTGTTTGCTCGAATGTGTGTAGGAAATGGCACGAACAAAAGAAAAGACCGGAGCTAGTTCATCTTCGTCTTCGAAGGGAAAGGGTAAACAGCCGGAACAGCAACCAAGGAAGAGACAATACATGGGTCGAGTGGATGAAAGCGAAAGTGAAAGTGAGGAAGAGATGGAGTTGGATCCGGCTGAAAAGCCAAAATGGAATTCGGGTCCATTAGATGATCAAGTAGAGGAGTGGCAACCGACACTCTACCATGACAGCATGAATAAGTTGAAGCACAAGGCTGCTGCATTCATTTGTGAAAGAAAAGTTAATGAGGTTCAATTTGGCCAGTTCGGTGTGTTTGATAAATTTCGCGCTCTAGGTTAGGAGGGGGCGCTTAATTGTTATGATAAAGATAAAAACAACTTGTTCATAGCCGAAATACAAGAATGGATGGCAACTCTTAAATGCAACACGTATGACAGGCCATAACACATGAAGCTAAGGGGTATAGTGCATGGGATTCCGGTGGAAATGTCCTTCGACACGTTGAAGAAGCTTGGGAAATATGATAGTCTTCCAGCCCGTGATTATATGATACCGACTCTTGATGACCTCCTAGTTAAACCGGAGAAACATACTCGATGGAATGATATATTGGCAGCACTATTTTTACCCGGTAAATACAGTGGTATTTTATACCGGAAGAATTTAAAAATAGAAGCTAAATTGTTGTTAGCCATATGTGTTCTCAATGTTATTCCACGAAGGGGAGACAAAGAGCAGGTGAGGTTTCCCGAAGTACCTGTTCTTTATTCGCTAATGCATGGGTCTCCGTGTTTTCCGATACGCTATCTGATCATGAACCACTTATGGATTTGCCGGAATAAGTATGGAAGAGATATCGTCCCGTATTGTCGAATAATCACGGGGTTGATGAAACAACAAAAGGCAATAACATCTGAAGATCGAGGAGCAACAAAAAGGCATCAGCCTTTTACGCTAGATAAGCTGGGGATTGGTTGGTCATATACACAATCGGAGCGTTATCACAAGTTAAAGTCGGAAGGGCAAAGGTGGAGAGCACTAAAGTTGGGTGCACGAGATTTGTTACCGGGTGAGCCGGACGAGCCAGAAAGTGATGAAGAAGTAGTTCCAAGTGGAGACGAGGATTATGCGGACGAGCCGCATGGTGGTGAAAATGTAGGTCAAGGGGGTTATGGTAGAGGTTATGGTGGGATGTTTTATGATTATACGCAGCAATCTTATGTGCCGGGTTGGGCCTATGAAGGCACAATGCAAGAAGTGATTGAGAATCAACGTCCTCCGGCATCCGTGTTTGATACGTGGTCGGGTTCGGAAAGGACGTTATTTGATCAAAATACGAGGAATAGTGCAAGTATAGAGCGGTCCTTGAAACAAAACCTTGATCGTCAAGAGGCATGGAATCGCACACATGCGTATTCCCGTGAAGTGGAAATGAATAATCGTTATTATGATGATCAAGAAAGGAGATTGCACGAGGATTATCATGTCGGGCGGCGGTGGTTGTGGATCCACAACATGTGGATTATGCGTCTCTACCACCGTATGATGGTAGTGTTTCGTATCCAACCCCGCCGATCCACCATTCACAATGGATTGACCCAAGGCAACAAGAGGGAGCTCAACAACAACAAGGAGGAAGTAGTAGCGGCTCATTTGCGTTCGGTGAATGGAACGACATGATGTCTTTCATGTTTGGACCTCCGGGACCGCGCTATTATTAGTCAGGTTGTGTTCCCTCTTTGTATATTTTTGTGCATATTTGTTAGTTTGTTTGTTTAAGGTTGGGTGGTGTTTTGATATGTTGTGTTTGGGTTCGTGCTTGTTGGTGGTGTCTTGTTTTAAAAAGAAGAAAAATATAAAAATTATAAAATGAAAAATACAAAAAGAAATTTGTGGTTTGAGTGAAGAAGTTTTTTTTGTTGATGTTGAATGAATTTTAGTGATCAAAGCCTCCTAAAACCATACATTGGGGTCAATGTATCCCAAGTGTGGGGATGGGGGGGAATTTTTTGAAGATTTTGAAAATTTTGAGTCAAGCAAAACGTTGTGAGAATTTGAACACCCTAGATTAGCCCTAATTTGGTGCACCGGCAACCCTTGATACCTTTTCATTCTTGGTGAGAGTTGTAGCTACACTTGTATATAAATAATGATTGTCTTTGATGAGAGTGGCTACGGGTGGGGGTGCATTAGAACTTGTACTTGAATGCGGTTTGAGGCCTTTGTTGAACATGAATGTAGAAAGGATAAGGGCATTTAGGTAGCCTCGTTTTTAGTGTGTGCGAGTGTGGGATTTGGGGGGTTGGACCTCATAAGTTATATATATGAGCATGGTAGTGAGAGGGGCGGGGGTTTGGACATTTAGTTGCCCAATTTTGTGCCTAAAAGCCTATCATTTGTTACCCCTAGCTACTTACCTAAAAATTTACCCAACTTGACCCGGTTTTATAGTGATTAGTGATTGTTTAGTAGTATGTAATGTTATTTGATGTTATGTTGAAAGTATTATGTTTGAAAAAAAAAATTAGAAACGAAAAAGAAAAAAAAAAGAGAAAAAGCAATGAAAAATGGAAAAAGAAGTGATGTTTAGTTGTCTTGTATATAGTAGTTAAGTTTGATAGTTGTTCGTTTGTTTCTTTGTGTAATAAAAAGACCGGGTTAAGTTTCCGTTACTTCATATATATTCCATTTCCTACCTATACACCTAGCCACGTTACAACCTTGAAAGTCCCTTTGATTTGCATTCATGTTTGACACATTTTAGGAGAAGGATCGATTTAGGTACAAGCCTATAGTTGTGCAAGCACCCGTTTGCCTATTGTGTGTCTAGCTTATCTTTGCTAGTTTTCACTTGTAGCCGAGAGGAGAGATTTAGAGAGGGGTGCATTGGTTGGGTGTTAAAAAGGGGTTAGTAAAAGGATTGCATGTTTTTGCTTGGTTTAAATTGATCACTTGTTGAGAAATTGATTTGATGAGTTGCTTGAGACAAGCAACGGTTAAGTGTGGGGATGTGACGGGTGATCCGTAGGACAACCCTTTATGATGTTAAAAGACAAGTTTATCCCTCATTTAAGTGTGTAATTATCTTGAATTAGATAACTACTGTTGCGTATGTCTCAGGTGCGGTTTGGCGGCTTAAAGTGAAGAAAAATGCAGCTTTGGAAGTTTGGAAGTTGAACGGGTCGCGCAAGAAACGAAAGATGAAACAAAGTGGAAAATTCAGGTTGATACCGTAATTTACGGTTCCACCGTAAATTACGGTGGACCTGAATTCCACTTAAATTCCACCGTAACTCAGACTTATGCTGCCGTAACATCTAGAAGGTCACCGTAACTTACGGTGGTGCCGTAAGTTACGGTGGAAGCTGCGGAAAACTTTGTAACTGCCTCATTAAAATCAGTTTTATTGTGTCTTTTCAAGTATTCTCATCATTGGTCGGTTAGAGAACACATTGGGGGCGATTTTGGCTATCTTGGCTTGGTTCTAGACAATTTCTATCATTCGGTTTGTGATTTTGATTCATATGAACATTGAACTTATTGTTATGATGATTCACCAAGCTATGTGTGGCTAAAACTTTCGGTGATCATCTTAGGTGAAGGTTTCTCTTGAACTTTTGTGTGTTTATTTCTGAATTTCTAGAATGATAACTTGCGTTGCTTGAATATCATGGTGTATGCATAATTGTTTGTAGCTTGTTAATCAATAGTGCAATTTATAGTCTCAATCGTACGTTCTTGGTGCCGTTGGCAATCGAGATATCACGGGAAGGGTTAGGGTTGGTTATTGATTAATTGATCATCGGGAAACAACCTCGCGTTTATAAATCCGAGTACTTTGTTCCCTTTTATCACTTCGATTATTTATGCACGAGTTATGTCTATGTAACTCTTTCTAGTTGAAATTTCACACAATTGTTTAAAGAAACTGAATCCTAAGATGGTCATTGTTCTCTCCTAATCTGTTTTACAACAATCTTTGATTTGCAATTTAATTAGTTAATATTTGTTCTTAAAACCAAAACAATCAACTCTTGAATTTTAATTTCTGCAATTTTAGTTTAATATTAGTTTAAGTGCAAAGCTATAAAATCAACACACTTTCCACATACTCCCTGAGTTCGATACCCTCTTACCACTATCTATAGTTTTTATTGGGATTAAATTTGCGTGTACCACGACAAGCACGTCAATTAACCAAATCAGCTCATTTTCTACCTATGAAAGAAGCCTTTAGCATGGAAAGATTGGCAAAGTTGTATGTAGATGAAGTTGTATCCTTACATGGAGTTCCACTCTCCATTGTATCAGATAGGGATAGTCGTTTCACTTCCCACTTCTGGACAAGTTTCCAAGAAGCTATGGGAACTCGACTAAATCTAAGTACTGCATATCATCCACAAACAGACGGACAAAGTGAAAGGACAATCCAAACTCTGGAAGACATGCTTAGGGCATGTGTGATTGATTTTGGTGGAAATTGGGACAACCATTTACCCTTAATTGAATTCTCCTATAACAATAGTTATCATTCAAGCATTGAAGCTGCCCCGTTCGAAGCACTGTATGGACGTAAATGTAGAACTCCAGTGTGTTGGGCAGAAATAGGAGAAATTCAATTATCAAGTCCTGAAATTGTGCAAGAAACTACTGACAAAATCACTCAAATCAAGGAAAGACTAAAGACTGCTCAAGATCGCCAAAAGAGCTATGCCGACAATCGAAGCAAACCACTAGAATTTCAAGTCGGAGATAGAGTACTCTTGAAAGTTTCTCCTTGGAAAGGAGTTGTTCGGTTTGGTAAGAAAGGAAAGCTGAGTCCAAGATACGTAGGACCATTTTCAATAATCCAACGTATAGGACCAGTTGCATATCGCTTACAACTACCAGAAGTGTTGGCTGGAGTACATGATGTATTTCATGTATCTAACCTCAAGAAATGTCTATCTTGTGAATCTTTGGTAGTACCTCTTCAGGATATAGAGGTAAATGAAAGATTAAAATTTGTTGAGAAACCTCTTCAGATAGAAGACAGAAAGATTAAGTTTCTCAAACACAAATGGTTAATACTTGTCAAGGTCAAGTGGGATTCCAAGAGAGGACCCGAATACACTTGGGAGTTGGAATCAGAGATGAAGCGAAAATATCCCTATTTATTCCAGTAAATCTCGAGGACGAGATTTTTATTAAGGTGGGGAGAATGTAACAACACTCACCAAAACTATGATTTCTTATTATATTTTGTCCAATAGGAAACCCTAATTAAGACCCCCAAGTGATCCTGTATGAACCCTAAAATTTTCAGAACAATCGGAATCAGGATCAGGGCCCCTAAAACTCAGGGGGGTAAACCCTAGTTAGTATTATCCAAACAGTTTAACGTGTAAATCGAAATTGAACGAGCGACCAACTCAGCTGAGCTAGTAAGACACGGGGCTACCCTATGATAGGGTGGTACCCCTCGCGCCACGCAAAGGCCCCTCGCGCCACGCGAGGGCGCCCTTTTTCAAGTATAAATAGTAGACTGTGGGACTTAAGTTCCTGCGTTGATTCGACATTCAAAGTCATTACGTACACTGAGATATAGTAGAAACAATCCAAAAACACACACGATCACGAAACGCTGCCGCTAAAATAGGGTAATAACTCGATCGCTGCTACAATTCAATGTCCGATCGATTGAAACTATCCAATGGATGTTTAAGTGCTGCCCACATTAGGGTTATGCTTTGTCATTCGTCGTGAATTCGATGGATGTTTAAGTATCGAACTTTATCAATCATTGTGAGGGTTTAATCTCGTGAGTTATCGTAAATGCTGTATTAGTTACTGACCTAGTTTGTGTGCATGTTGTTTAAATTTAGGTTAAAAGGCTAATCAGTAGGCTATACTCTGCCCATATAAATCTGCAATGTGAGTCATTCTCTTTTTATCAAATATTTTACAATACTCCATTTTCAAATGTTATAATTACAGGGAGTAAGTCGTGGTTATCTTAATCACTGGCTAGTGGGGTATTGTGCACATTACTAATTTTCTCCCGGTTAGGTTCATTGACCTACCAGGGATAATCATCACTATTTGGGTGACAGGACTCAATAGTGGTATGACCATCGTCACCATTGTGACACAGCGCCAGATAAAAATAAGATAGAAGCCATTGTAATCGCTCTTATGCTGTAATTGATAACTATGTGTCATTTTATCCAAATTGAGTGACTCGCCAGCATTTCCCCACTGATAAAATATTTTTAAAACATGTTTCGGGCAACCTGCTGTAAATCAAGGAAACGTGCTAAGGAGCACTACCGAGCTTGAAGAGGTGGCTCAGTTAAAAATGAATAAACATGTTTTAAATAAATCAGGGAATTTCCTAGTTAAATTCCTCTATTGTAAAATACGGGGTCTATCTCCAATTTATGGAATAAAAGAATTGGGCATTTTCGAGTTTTAAAAGATCCTGTTAAAAATCTTTCGCTGTCGCATCATTAATACCATGGGTTCCTGTCCCGCTGCTCCTGACCGGGTAAAACCGGGGCTGGGGCCGTGACAATACGTGACCTATACTACACCTGTACGGTACGATATCACACTTATAGGCTTATACGAGGTCAATACGTCACCTATACTACACCTATACGATACGATATCACATTTATAGGCTTATACGAGGTCAATACGTGACCTATACTACACCTATACGATATGATATCACACTTATAGGCTTATACGAGGTCAATACGTGACCTATACTACACCTATACGATATGATATTTATCGTATAAAACTGATTAATATTTTATAAAAAAGCTTGTAAGAAATACTTAATTTTTTATTTATTTAAAATAGAAAACTTTTTTTTAATAAAATTTACTAAAACCAATAATGTATAAATGTTTCTAAAAAAACCTTTATATATGCTGCGTATACGCAGTGTATATAAAGGGTCAAAAAGACAATGTTACCTCTGGTTTTGGTTGCGCATAGCCCCCAATGCAGGGGTAAAATGGTCATTTTTACCAAACTTGCCCCATTTTACCACTGCACTGGAAGCTCTACGCAGCCAAAAACAAGGGTAACATTGTTTTTTAACCATTTATATACGATGCGTATAGGTCTATACGCAACGTATATAAAGGGTAGCTTTTATTTTTAACCCAAAACCTGTGGTAAAATTATCTTTTTAACCCTTTATATACGCCGCGTATAGGCCTATACGCAGCATATATAAAGGGTGTAATTAAAAAATCATTTTTAAGTATTGTATCGTATAGTATAAGTCTCGTATGAACCTAGTATAAGTCTCATATAGGTCTTGTATCTGCATATAGGCCTATACGGGTGTTATATCGTATCGTACAGTATCGTATCATATCGTATCGTATAGTGTAGTATATGTCTCGTATAGGTTTCCTACAAGTCTTGTATATGCCTATAGGCTTATACGAGACCTAAACCACACCGATAGGCCTATACGGGACCTCAACCACACATATAAGCCTATACGGGACCTAAACCACACATATAAGCCTATAAGGGACCTATACTACATCTATAGGCTTATACGGGTGTTGTATGGTATCCTATAGTATCGTATCGTATTGTATTGCATCGTATCGTATCGTACAATGTATAGTATAAGTCTCGTATAGGTTCCCTGTAGGTCTTGTATATGCCTATAGGCCTATACGGGACCTAAACCACACCTATAGGCCTATACGGGACCTAAACCACACAAATAGGGCTATACAGGACCTCAACCACACATATAAGCCTATACGGGCCTAAACCACACATATAGGCCTGTAAGGGACCTATACTACATCTATAGGCTTATACGAGTGTTGTATGGTATCCTATAGTATCGTATCGTATTGCATCGTATCGTATCGTATAGTGTATAGTGTATAGTATAAGTCTCGTATAGGTTCCCTGTAGGTCTTGTATATGACTATAGGCTTATACGGGACCTAAACCACACCTATAGGCCTATACAGGTGTTATATCGTATCGTATAGTATAATATCGTATCGTATAGCGTAGTATAAGTCTCGTATAGGTTTCCTATAGGTCTTGTATATGCCTATAGGCTTATACGGGACCTAAACCACATTAATATGCCTATATGGGGAGCTATACGGGATATATACAACGCTATACGATAATATATCACCCTTATAGGCTTATACGAGGTCAATACGTGACCTATACTACACCTATACGATACGATATCACACTTATAGGCTTATACGAGGTCAATATGTGACCTATACTACACCTATACGATACGATATCACACTTATAGGCTTATACGAGGTCAATACATGACCTATACTACACCTAAACGATACGATATCACACTTATAGGCTTATACGAGGTCAATACGTGACCTATACTACACCTATACGATACGATATCACACTTATAGGCTTATAGGAGGTCAGTACGTGACCTATACTACACCTATACGATACGATATCACACTTATTGGCTTATACGAGGTCAGTACGTGACCTAAAGTACACCTATACGATACAATATCACACTTATAGGCTTATACGAGGTCAGTACGTGACCTATAGTACACCTATACGATACGATATCACACCTATAGGCTTATACGAGGTCAATACGTGACTATAGTACACCTATACGATACAATATCACACTTATAAGCTTATATGAGGTCAATACGTGACCTAAACTACACCTATACGATACGATATATATCATATAAAACTGATTAATATTGTATAAAAAAGCTTGTAAGAAATTCTTAATTTGTTATTTATTTAAAACAGAAAACTTTTTTTTTATAAAATTTACTAAAACCAATAATGTATAAATGTTTAAAAAAAAACCCTTTATATACGCTGCGTATATAATCTTTGTGAAAAACTGATGCCTCAAACCTACCAAAATGACTTAATAAAATCGGATGGTTTATATACGCTGCATATAGACCTATACGCAACGTATATAAACCCTTGTTTTCTGTGTAATGATTGCTGATAAGGCTCTGAAATCCATGGTTTATATACGCTGAGTATAGTTCTATACGCAGTGTATAGAGGTAACCCTGTACGCTGCGTATAGGTCTATACGCAGCGTAGATGAACCCTGATTCAACTAGGGTTTGGTGTGCATATAGGCACATTGGTGTGCCAATAGGTACACCCTATCAGAAATCCTCTGAATGATTCAGCGACTCCTCAAAGCTGAATAGTAAGAGCTAGCTCTTAACTATTTTGATGCCATTCAGATGTCAAACCAAATATCAAAACCTCTGACCGAATCAGAGCCAACCTCTGATTGATTCCATTCAGATGCAAACAAACAGAGCCTAATAGTGTTCCTAAACCACCTATTTATACAGAAAATTATCGTAATTAGTCGTAGTCATATAATTCTATCATTTTTTCTGTCCATGGAGACTTTATTCACTCTGATAGAAATGATTAAGGTTAAAACAACTCGGTGTCAAGTAAAAAATAGCAATAAGTCATTGTAAAAAAAATTCATTGTAAATTTGAGACCAATTTTGTATAATTGCTAACTTTCAGACTGATTGTTTTGGTCGCTAAATTTGCAATCAATTTAGTTCCTGCCTTTAATTTTCTGACAAATTATGGTCGCTAAATATTGACGTTGAGGCGATTGCTCATCGCCTCATCTCACTAACATTTACAACAGCCCCTTCTGCGAAGTACTTCTTTATGATGGGTTGGTGATTAAATGTTTTTGCTGACATTTTGTTATATTGTTTGATTTTTTGGATTAATTTCTTCTTTCACAATATTAGTGAAATTCTGAAATGGATTTTGAACTTCATCTTAAAGTTACAAAATCTAGAGCCCCGCTTGCGGTCTGCTCATATAATGTAATATATGTGTGGGCGCTCGGGGGGGCAAAAGCAAAAGTGCACTAATTTTTAACGTTATTTTACTAATTTCGTGAAAATAACGTTAAAAAGAGGGGATCGTTAATCAGGCATCATGTGGTGGCGTTGATAGCCGAAAGACAAGGGGGTACATGCACCAATTGGCGTTTGTCTCAATTGCTGAGTGTTATGTGCCTTATGTCCAAGGCTTGATGCAAAACCACAATCGAGCCGGGGGTCTCATTGGAAGCAGCCTCTCTATTCCTACGGGGTAGAGGTAAGGCTGTCTACATCCCACCCTCCTCAGACCCTACCTTAGCTTTGCTATAGGTGGGATATACTGAGTACGATGATGATGATGATGATCTTAAAGTTACAAAATCTACGATTAATTGATTTCTTTAGGGAAATGATATTTTTAGACTAGTGCATGGCACTTGGTATTTACCTTCAACATCATACTCAGTGAATCTCACCAATAACAAAGCTAAGTTAGGGTCTACGTAAGGTAAGCTTTAAACAGTCTTATCTTTACCATGTAGGAGTAGAGAGGTTGCTTCCAATAAGACCACCGGCTCGATAGTAGTTGCAAACTTTGGACATATGACACATAACACTCAGCAATTAAGACAAAGGCCGATTAGTGCGTGTACTCTCTTGTCTTTCGATTATCTACACTACCACATGATACATGATCAACCATCACTCTCTTTTAACGTTATATCCACGAAAGAGGGTCCAAATATTAAAGTATATTTTAGAGTGTGTGTGTGTGCGTTTCCCATTAAATATCTTTCTATGGGGTATGATAAGCATGCGTTAAAGTTCTTGACCAAAGGTTAGATCCTAATCTATAACTTTTGTACCCATTGATCATATTGTAAGATAAAGTTATCATATCTAGTGGCGCCAATAGTTATAAATTCTATACTTATCTCATTTGACATACATGTATTTAATATTAAATTAATCTCGTTATCTTTTAACTACTTTTCTTTGTTTTCATGGTTTTTACATTATTTTATAAAAAAAAAAACAAAAAAAAAACCAAGTATTCCGTTACAATATGCGTATTTTTATCTATGTGTCGATATATACATTTTTTAAAACCAAATTGTGATTAATAATAGATAAGTAACTGAAAAGCAAATCTACATATCTTCAAAGATACCTTATATCTAATTCTAATAAAGGATTACAAAGAATGTCATATAGGGTTCTCTTTAAATTTAATAATAATAATATTAGTTAACTATAATAAATATAATAATTAATTCTACAATAATTCTAATAGATATCTAATATTTAACAATTAATAAGCGTAATGCATTTTTTAAGATGTGTTATGAATTATATTAATTTATTAATAAACTAATAATATTATTAATATATTATATTAAAATCTAATATTATTATTATATTATATTGTGTGTGTTTGTGTGTGTATATATATAGGATTATGTTCAAAACTGAAAACTAGTATATTTGTAAACTGAGTGAACTAATCCTGGTCATTCATGTGTGTAAATCAATGGTCAGGATTTTTCACGCAATTCGCAAATACACTAGTGTTCACTCTAGAACCCCACTCTATATATATAAGAGAATGATCCGTTAGAAACCACCCTTTATTGCGAGAACCGCGAGAACCAGTGTGAACACAACAAAAAATACCTAAAAAATATAAAAAACACACAAAAAAAATTTTTTAATATTTTTTTTTATAAAAATCACTACTTTTCGTTAATAAAAAATTAAAAATAATTTTTTTTACTAAAAGTAGCGATTTTTATAAAAAAAAATTGTGTGTGTTTTAAATTTTTTTAAGGGTTTAACTTTATTATTTAGTTTTTAGAATTTAGCCTGGGTGGGGTTAAGTTTTTGAGGGGTGGAGGTGTTAGGTTTTTTTATTATTTTTTTTTTTGGGGGGGAGGGGGGGGGAGGGGGTGTTTAATTTTTATCATTTAGCTTGGGGAGGAGGGGATTTAGGATTTTTTTTTTTTTTTTTTTTTTTTATGGGGAGGGGGGTGAGGGGTTTAGGTTTTTTTTTTTTTTTGAGTGATTTTATTTTGTTGTGTTCAGATTGGTTCTCGCGAATCTGGCAATAAAGGTGGTTTTCGCAATAAGAGTGGTTCTCAAATGAAACTTACCCTATATAAATATCTAAAAAAATCCTAACCCCACAATTTTTTTTTAATATTTTTCTAATAAAAATCTCTATATTTTGTAACAAAAAAAACATTTTTTTCGAGTAACAGTTATGGATGCACATGTGCATATGTATCATTTCTTGAACAAATTACATAATATATTACCAGTAGTAGAAAAATGCACTTTCATTTACACTATCATATCTAATACACTACTTTTTATATTACTAATATTAGAAATGCACATGTGCATCTATATGTATCAATATGAAATAAGGTGTTTTGGTTAAAAAATTGTGATTTTAAATTATCCGTCTCTTCAATTTTACTGTTTTTGTAGTTACTGTTTCTAGTTACAATTTCAAGTTTGGTTTTTATTTTTTTTATTAATTTTTGGGTTTTTTATAATATATGTCCAAAGTAATTTTATTATAGTTTGTTAGTTTTTGGGGCGTTTTATGGCATGATGACATTTTGACAAGCATTTGAATATGTGGCGTTTTTATTACATATGGCGTTGTTATTATATAACAATCAACTGAAAAAGAAAATTATTAAAATATGTAAAAACAATTGATCTTCTAAATCTTCCATGTCACCTGTCTCTTTCTTCTTTTGAACCATCTTCACTGGCTGTTTCGACTTTGTCACCAGTCTCTTTCTTCTTTTGAACCATCTTCACTGGCTGTTTCGACTTTTGTATGATTTATTTTGATTTTTGTTTTTGGAAGTAGGTTTTTTGTCGCCGTGTGGAAGCACAAAGTCTGAAATCAGCCTCTTTTTATTGAATATTTGTCCATCTCATGCAGCAAAATGTTATTGAGTTTACACCCTTCAGCCAACAATCTTTTGAATTTCCAATGAACGATGTTTGATTTTTTAACTTTTTTGGCGTTTTACCGAGAGAAAAGAACACCACTAAATAAAACACCTAAAAATTCTAATTTTGATCATGCTAAATCAATAATTGTTTTGTTGTATGGTGATGGACAACATTGTTAATCCTCAGTTAACAAAGATGTCTGACAATGTTGACCATCCCATACAGCTAAATTTTATTGACAACCCTCAATAATGTTTTTGTATGTTTTGGCCTTATAAATTGAATGGAAGTTTGGTTTTAGAGGATATTTGATGTTTGGGATTTTTGGCGTTTATAAGACGAATGGTATATATTAAATATGGCGTTTGGGTTTTTGTGTGTTTTAATTGAATGTCTGAGATGTTGTATATATAGCATTTTTTTGCGGTTTTTTAGGCGGGATTTTATTATACTTAAGTTTGGTGTTTTATATTTAATGGCGTTTTTAGATTTAGGATGGGGTGTGCTATTGTAGGGTTAAGGGGTTAATTTTAATGGCGTTTTATTTCATGAGATGGCGTTTTGTGTGGAGAAGTCAAAATATTTTTTTACCCTTAATGAAGCGCGCCAGAGTAATAAAAGTGATGTTATTTACGAAAACGCCACCGCGTCATCTAGTCCATAGATTGTTTTAATCTGACGATCCATAACCGTTCTCACCGTTCTTACACTTTTCACCGTTTCTCTAAATCCTGACCCTATATATATATATACTCCCTATATAGGGGATCGCTAGAATGAGAACCACCACGAGTTATGAGAACCACGAGAATCGCGCCCCGCGGGTGGCCGTCGGCGACGAAATTTTTTTTACACCTAGATCCGTATATTTTAGTGGGGGTTTAAATTTTCGGTTCAAACGGCGCGCCCGAGGGGTAGTTTTTTACGCCCAAAGTTTGGGTTTTTTTAATTTTTTAAATTTTTCTTTTTTTTTTTACCAAACTTTGGGCGTAAAAAACTACCCCCTGGGACGCGCCGTTTGAACCGAAAATTTAAACCCCCCACTAAAATATACGGATCTAGGTGTAAAAGAAATTTCGTCGCCGACGGCCACCCGCGGGGCGCGGTTCTCGTGGTTCTCATAACTCGTGGTGGTTCTCATTCTAGCGGCTCCCTATATATATATATATATATATATATATATATATATAGGGGATGGCTAAAATGAGAACCACCTCCAGTTGTAAGAACTATGAGAACCACTTTTTGACCATTAGATCAAGTTGATGGATGGATGAGATTAAAAGTATTAAAAAATAATATTAAGTATTTTTTGTCTTATTATGTTTTTAGTATTATAATCTAAAAGGGTATTTAGGTAAAAACACTCTATTTTGTCTTTTTTACTTTATTGTTTTTTTATTACTTTATTGTATTATTATATTACTTTTTATTTTTTAAACATAATTTTTTTATTAAAACATTTTTAAATTCTGATTTTTTTTAAAGATTTTTTATACTTTTTACAATTTCAGTTTTACGTTAAACTTTTTACGTTTTACGTATTTTTGACGCGCCGTTTTTACGCCGGGTTTTTTCAAGCGTCGTTTTTTTAACACGCCGTTTTTTAACGCGCCGTTTTTTAACGCCGTTTTTTACGCGTCGTTTTTTACACGCCATTTTTTAACGCCCTTTTTTACGGGCCGTTTTTTAACGCCGTTTCTTACGGGCCGTTTTTTTACGTTTTACGCTCCGGTTTTTTACGTTAACGTTTTTTTACGTTTTACGCGCCGGTTTTTTACGTTAACGTTTTTTTACGTTTTACGCGCCGGTTTTTTACGTTTTACGCGCCGGTTTTTTACGTTTTACGTTTTTACGTTTTACGGGCCGGTTTTTTACGTTTTACCTAAAACTTTTTACGTTTTACTAAAAAAAATTAACTATTTACGTTTTACGAAAAACCTTTTACGTTTTACGTTTTACGCGCCGGTTTTTTACGTTTTACGCCCCGGTTTTTTAGGTTAACGTTTTTTTACGTTTTACGCGCCGGTTTTTTTACGTTAACGTTATTTACGTTTTACGCATCGGTTTTTTACGTTTTACGCCCCGGTTTTTTACGTTAACTTTTTTTTAGGTTTTACGCGCCGGTTTTTTACTTTAACGTTATTTACGTTTTACGCGCTGGTTTTTTACGTTTTTCGCGCCGGGTTTTTACGTTTTACGCGACGGTTTTTTACGTTAACGTTATTTACATTTTTATTTTACGTTTTACCTAAAACTTTTTACGATTTACGTTTTACGTTAAAAAAGTTTACGGTTTACGTTAAAAAGTTTACGTTTTAATTTTTTTTTTTAATTTTACGTTAAAAAGTTTTACGTTTTACGTTAAAAAGTTTACGTTTTAAGTTAAAAAGTTTACGGTTTAACATTTTTTTATACAAAAACTTTTTTACGCAAACACGGACACACCCAGAAAACGCAAACTCGGTAGGTGTCTCAGATAGATAGATTATTATCGTCATCGACTAGGGAAAAAAAATATAAAAAGCCAACAACATCAAAACAAAGCGTATCTCGAAAAAAAACGGGGTTTGGCTACCTCGAGTTGTAAGAACCCGCGAGAACCACACCCGCCGGGGGCCGTTGACCGCGATTTTTTTTTACAACTAGATGTGTATATTTTAACACCTACGCAAAGTTTGGGTTTAAACGGCGCGCCCGAGGGGGTAGTTTTTTACGCCCAAAGTTTGGTTAAAAAAAAAGAAAAATTAAAAAAACCCAAACTTTGGGCGTAAAAAACAACCCCCTCGGGCGCGCCGTTTAAACCCAAACTTTGCGTAGGGTGTTAAAATATACACATCTAGTTGTAAAAAAAAAATCGTGGTCAACGGCCCCCGGCGGGTGTGGTTCTCGCGGGTTCTTACAACTTTAAATAGAAAAGAGAGGAGAGAGCATTAAATAGAGGAGAGAGGTGAGAGGATAGATTTGACATTTGGGGTAAATGACCAACATACCCTTTATGTTGGCATAACCTGATTGGTTGAGATGGTTCTCATGGTTCTTACAACTGGGAGTGGTTCTCATTTTAACTCAATCCTATATATATATATAATATATAACTTATAATAAATAGTTCTAAATAATGTCACGTTGTAATAAATCATCTCGTTCAAAAAGATTTGTTTATTATTTAAGCAATTATCAGATTATCATTTTTTTGTATGTTTAGCAAACCGTATCATATGTTATATATACTTTTTTTTTTTTAACGGCTGCTCACCGGTTTGTCTCAACACGGGTATTGCGCGCGGCCCGGGTTCGAGACGGCGCCGTAGGCGTCTGCGACAAGCATACCAAACCGAGGCCCGGCCAAAGGTAACTCGGGGCTGCCAGGAATCGAACCCGCAACCTGAGGATGGGAACCACACTGGGGTGTAAACCCACCCTCACCTCACTTGTAGTGAGTGGGGATCGAACCGGAGTCTCTATAGAGAACTCAAGTTCTTTCCACCACTAGACCACAAGGTCATTGGCATATGTTATATATACTTATAAACACTTTTAGTTGATAACCTATAAATTATTATTTATGTTGTCTTTGTTGATCTTACAACATTCATAAATTATTATGTCTTTACTATTATGCCAATATCATTTTGAATTTTTATCTTTAAAATAAATCAAACACATATTTTAAACTTAAAATCACAACTGGGTACATATTTTTAAAACTTATTACTATGTAGTAATAAACAAAAGATTTTTAACGAAGTTTATAAAGTCTTAGGTTGACATAATAGAAAAAGATTATGATTATGGTAAATATTAAAGTAAATATTATGTTTAAATGTTATGGTAAATATTAACCATAGTAGATATTTATCATAACAAAAGATAATCATATAAGCAATTTGAATAATCTGTTATATCTTTTGTTTTACTTGAGATGTTGTGTCATACTGTACTTATTTAATTAAATATATGAATTAAATAAATACATCCTCTATTTATTTTAATTAAATAAATATTATTTAAATATAATTGTAATTGAATTAAATCATCATCATACTCAGTAAATCCCACAAATAGCAAAGTTAAGGTAGGGTCTGAGAAAGGTAAGATGTAGACAGTCTTACCTCTACTCCATAGGAATAGAGAAGCTGCATTGTGTGAGACCCCCGACTAAATAGTAGTTTTGCATCAAGCCTTGGACATAAGACACATAACACTTAGCAATCGAGACAAAGGCCGATTAGTACATGTAACCCCTTGTTTTTCAGCCATCAACGCCACCACAAGATGCATAATTAACCGTCTGCCGCTTTTGACATTATTTTCACAAAAATAGTAAAATAAAGTTAAAAATTAGTGTAATTGAATTAAATGATATATTAAATGTAATAAGCAATTTTAAATACTCTACATGATAAACAGATTAAATTTTAAATTAAATTCAACAACTTCAATATTTAAATTATATAAGATAATTAGGTTCTCATGTCCTCAACTTTGGTGATTCACAGGTTCGATCAATCGGAGAACATCTCCTCCATTACATTTAAGACTCTAATTTCGGGATCTATATCGAAACGCATATCAGGATTTCAAAATTCCAAAAAATAGTTAATCTCAAGCTATCAATGTTCCTCCAAATGGCAATCTATAGACGTCACCGCTAATAACAATTTTAACTTTACCAAAGCATAGCAGTTTACCTTTTCTATTAACATATCCTAAAATACCATACTACCAATATTATTCTTCAATATTTCAAAAAAAATATGAATACTTTCATAACCGAGCCAAATTTCCTACGAACGAAGTTATACAGAATGTAAATGATTGCCTACTTTCATTTCTTCTTGACAAAGAAAAAGAATACCTAAGTTATGTAAATTGATGTATATATAAAAATAGTTCACTTATGTAAATTTTTGTAGACATTGTAAACTTACATGATTTATGTCTTTAACTCCATGTAATACACGGGTTTATAATCTAGTTTAGTTATAAAGTGACAACATTTAACATTTTCATTATTATAGTAATATAATGTAATGCTTTGTAAAACTGTAAATATATCGTTGCAACATGTTTTTTATCCATGTTTTGATAAAAGTTTTTGTCTAAAATCGAACAAGTCAAATATAGTTGATTTTTTTCTGGTTCTTTAACGCGATGACATGGATCGATGCCATCGAAACACTATCAGTGTCGGCACCATTGCTATATAAAATTCTAAAAATATTGTTGCGAAATACTTGTCTTTATCTGTGTTTTGATAAAAATCTGTTAAAATTCAAACACGTAAAATATAACTGAATTTTTTTCTTCACTCTCATGAGCATATTAAGTATTTAAAAAAGCAAATAAGGTGTTGTGTTATAAAATTTTCTCTTGATGTTCTGATGTAAATTTCATTAGAAATGGAGTTTTATTCAAAATAGGTTTTTTTTATTATCGTAAGCTATAACAATTGTCGATACCACACTGATTTCGACCAAACTACATCGGTAGCGATATCGATGTTATCGCCACCGGTACTGGTATTCGTTTTTATGGTTTTCGATCAATGTGAAACATGTGTGATATCCATTTGGGCATATCCCAACTTTATTTTTTTGATTTTTTACTTTCGGTTATTATACCGAGTGCCCGTACTATGCAAATAGCAAACCGAATTGATACCTATCAAATTCACGCCCCCAACGACATGCGCCAGAATTCTAGTAATTTATGAATTTCATACATTATATATAGTAGGATATAGCATTTGCCAGTTTAATGACATTTTGACACCATCTATAAGTAATAAAATATATAAACGTTTTTAACATGTGAATTTGGTTTTACTTAATTATTATTGAACACCTTTAAGCTCCATTTTTGTGGTGATCCATTCTTGAAGAAACAGTGGTTCGAATGACCGAAATCAATCGGACCAGGGGTTTAGTTCTGCATAAAAAGGTGAGTCCTCTAGTTTGATTCGGGGTTTGGCTGAGCTTCTTCTCCGAATGATAACTGCAAAACGAACAGCCGTTAGACTCGCCAGGGGGGAGAATGGGGGTTCTCTCTGTGACCACACTTCGGCATGAGAATAAGTACAGGTCTCAATGAAGAAGAAGAAGAAGTAATAGTGAAAGTGAAGTGAGTGTAACTTGAGAGATTATACCTGAGTCGTCTTATTTATAACCAGATTTGGACGGGAAAGTTTGTTGACGGAGGAGATAATGAAAAGCATCTTCCGTAAGCAGTTACTATTTTTGCCGTTAGTCACCATCCTGATGTTTAAGCACACGGATCGTGGGCGAGATCAACGGCTGGGGAGGTGCCACATGGAAAGTGAATGTATGTGGATCTTTCTCCAAGTTAGTGTCATCATTGTGACCCTGATGAGCGTTTAGGATGATGCCATGTCACCATTCAGTTATAACCGAATGGTTGTGCACGATGGGGCCTTCTAGAAGGTTTTCAGCTGTAATCCTCTATGCCTCAACCTCATATTAATCCTGTTGTAACAGAAAGGTCTCTTTCTGTTTAAGCCTTGGTTGTAATTGCGCAGAGATGTTTTAGGGTTTTGTTCCCAACTTAATTATTCCTTTGCATGAGCCCGCTCAAGGATGTGTTATTAGTTCTATCTTGGCGCGTGGATGTTGAAGACTGCTTTTTCTTAGGTTTTCTTCTTTGGAACCGTTGCGCAGCCGCGCGGGGTTCTCTTGAAAGAAGGTTTATTGTGGTGAAGTTGTGGTATGGTCCAATGTACCTGTGCGAGGTTTTTGGGACCATACCCCTTCAAGTCCCCCCAGTCCAGTGTTGCTCTTATGCAAGTAAGTGGAGTACTGGATTATATAAGAAGTGTGTGTTTTGTGAATTTTTAGAGTGAAATGTGAAGAATCTTCTCGGAGAAGATACTCATTTTAAGTTGACTTGCTCATGATTTCAAATTTTGAAAAATGTGATCCTTGGCAGGTGAATAGTACTATGCTGACTGTTGACGTGTGTTGTTTTGATGACAGGCTGTCAATTGTCAGATGTGCGTTGTCAACCGCGACTTACACGCGCGCGTGAGGGTGTTTGTTGCTTCTCACTCACCCCTGATGCTTCGTGTAAGGACTCTCAAAAATATCCTAAATCAACCCACAAATTAAAACCCAGACATCTGAAACCATACCATGCATAAAAATCAAGAAAAACAAGATTTATGGTGTTCAGGCGGGCCGCGTAAGATATGGGCATATGCTCACGCGGGCCGCGTCAACCCTATGTTTGACCGGATAAGTGTTCCGGATCCACGTGTCGTCAACGTGGCATACCTACGCATGACACGGATGCCCTAATCTACGATATAGGTGCCCTCACGGGCCACGTAAAGTTCGAGCTAAGGTTCACGCGGGCAGCGTGAACCTCTAATTTCAGCTATAAATAGCTTGTCACAGGAGCTATCCTCTGGTGTCGAAATCACACCACAAAAACGAAAATATACTCTCCAGAAGTCGAATTTTCAATTTAGATAGCGAGGCGCTGCTCCGATACCGGGTATTAACTCGATCGCTGCTACGATTCAATGTCCGATCGATTGAAACTATCCAATGGATGTTTAAGTGCTGCCCACATTAGGGTTTATGCTTTGTCATTCGTAGTAAATTAGATGGATGTTTAAGTATCGCACTTTGTCATTCGTTGTGAGAGTTTAATCTCGTGAGTTATCATAAATGCTGTATTAGTTACTGACCTAGTTCGTGTGCATGTTGTTTAAATTTAGGTTAAAACGCTAATCAGTAGGCTAAAGCTCTGCCCATATAAATCTGCAATGTGAGTCATTCTCTTTTATCAAAAATAATTTACAATACTCCATTTTCAAATGTTATAATTACAGGGATTAAGTCGCGGTTATCTTAATCACTGGCTAGTGGGGTATTGTGCACATTACTAATTTCTCACGGGTTAGGATAATAACTCCTCACCGTTATAAACGTCACTACTTGGGGTGGGACCCAATAGTGGTATGACCATCGTCACACGGGTGACAAGGCGCCATATAAAAATAAGATAAAAGCCATTGTAATCGCTCTTATGCTGTAAATTATAACTACGTGTCATTTTGTCAAAATGAATGATTCACCAGTATTTCCCCGCTGACAAAATATTTTTAAAACATGTTTCAGGCGACCTGCTGTAAATCAAGGAAAACGTGCTACGGAGCACTAACAAGCTTGAAGAGGTGGCTCAGTTAAAATAAATAAACATGTTTTAATAAATCAGGGAATTTCCTAGTAAAATTCCTCTATTGTAAATTATGGGGTTTATCCCGAATTATGAAATAAAATAATCGGGCATTTAAAGTTTTAAAAGATGCTGTTTAAAATACTTCCGCTGTCGCATTAATCAAATACCACGGGTTCCTATCCCGCGGCTCCTGACCGGGTCAAACCGAGGCTGGGGCCGTGACAGGAAAAGGTGGTTTCAGAGCTAACTCAGAGAGCCACTGATTTAAGCCAATTAAGTATTTAAGAAAATACTTAAATTTTTACTAATTGCCATTCGGTGATTATGTGTTTTATTATTTGAATATTTGTTTACAGTATGGGTAAACAAAGACTGTCAGACATCTATTATAAAATAGATAGTTTACTGAAAGAAAAAGGATCATCATCCTCAAAACACTCAGTGAATACTGATGAAGGAATATTTGTCCGTAAGGTTCATTATGAGAAACCACTTTCTCCTAATAAAAGAAGTCTGGTTATTAGGAAACTAAAGAAATCCAAAGAAGGGAAGAGTAATCAGGAAACCCAGAGAATAGGCAGTAACCCACCATGGGAGGATGAACTAGACGAAAAATGGGCAGATCTCTATATGTTAGCTACTGTAGCAGTAAATGCTAACCTTTAATTTCCTTGACCTAGTAATAGTACCCATATTATCTGTAAGCCAGAAACTCTAAAGAAAATCTTACCCAGTAAATAAATAAAATTACGATAAAACCTAGTATGTTTTATTTGAGTAGTTCTTTGTATTAAATTAATCACACGGTATGTAATAATACTTAAATTTTTATTTGTAAAATGTTTAACTTAGTCTTTTGTGTTCATTTTTGCATATATGCTAAACAGCATGAATGAGTTATCTGAAGCCCTTCAGAATCTTAACCTTTATCCAGTAAAAGTAGAAGTTTCCAATGACTTTACTGGTTACATAGCTGATATGGAAGAACCTATGGAATTTTGTGCTCCACCTCCGGAGAAACCAAAGCTTAAGAAAAGGAGAAGATTTGTAGGATGGAGACGTGTACGCAGGAGGAAACTAGCAACTAGAAAAGTTCCCAAAATAGAGAATCCTATAGACAAAGGAAAAAGAATTGAGTTCGGAGAAGGATCTAGGCAAGTAGAAATGGAAATTGGGGAAAACTCTAGGCAAGTCGAGGAGTTGCCATTTCAGGAGGAATTGGATCGTACATTGGCAAGCTGTGATATCATTAGGCCTATCAATAATAATCTCTACACTTATCCTGCTGAAAATCAACTTCCAATAAACTTGGAACCAGCAATCCCAGAACCTATAATCCACACCCAACCTCTAGGGATGGACGAGTGGTGGACTAATGACTGCAGTTTCAAATCCTCCTTAATAACCCTTATACCTTTTTCCCTCAGTTCGACCCGGAACCTATACCTAACCCACCAATGAGTAATGAAAACTTAGTTGAACTCCGCCATTTTAGCGAGGAGCTGATAGGTGCAGGAAATAGGATTCGGGAGGTAGGAGAACAGATCTCCTGGAAGTACGACGAAAGGGAACGTCGTTACTAAAGTACCAACTGACGAGGGATAGTGGGGTTGTGAAACTGTGATTGTATAATAATAATAATAATAATAATAATAATAATAATAATAGTAATAGTAATAATAATAATAATAGTAATATATAATCTTGTAAAATAACTACCAATAAAACTTTGTAAGATAACGGTGTGTACTGATGCATAATATAATATATAAAAATGGGAATCGAGAAATCGATCATTTTGGCTATCCATGTGTTATGAATTTGTGTGATAATTTGTGTATTGCTATTCATTTTATGCTAATAATTTATATATATATTAATTATCAGATGGAAAATGCTAATAACGAACCAGTTAACGAGGTTAATCAATTTGAGCAACACCAGGATGATCAATTTATGACTAGGCAAGATATCGAAAATATCGTTGCTCAAGGAATAGCTAATGCTATTCCAGTGATGTAGCGCGTGATACGGAAACGAAGATCAAACACGTTGATTCTAAGAATACCCGTGTGTTCTTCCCAAACCCCCAAATTGCAACCCAAAGGCCACGGAATTTGAAGTGAAAAATTCAATAATTTCTAAAATCAATTCTGATCATTCATATTACTAGAGGGACATATAAATAGAAACCGAAATTCAAAATGGGCCTAAAAAAGATAACGGGCCAAACACACGGCCTAAAAGAAAATGCCCAAAATAGTCCAAAAATCATAAAAATGCAAATAAATAATAGAAATAAGCGTTTTTTCAGTCGGACGATGACCCAAACCACCGTAGGCGTTTGCAGCAAGATGGAGCTCGTTCACACGGTCGTTTCGCCTGGTCACACGCCTAAAACGGACCCCTGTAGCCCAAGTTAGAGCCATTTTAGTGAAGCCCCTTTTGTTACGCGGTCTTGGGCCTCCAAATACAAAATAGCCCGTTCCTCCACACTTGGGCCTGCATCATTCCCCCCTGGATAGACAAAATTCGCCCTCGAATTACCAACAGGTTCATCATCAGAAGAATCTCCATAATAAGGCAACAGATGCTTCACGTTAAACACATCAGAGCAACGAATGTGACTAGGCAGCTGTAGACGATATGCATTCGGATTGATCTTCTCCACGACTTCAATTGGGCCAATCTTCTTTGCTGATAACTTGTTGTATTCCCCAACTGTAAAACGATCTTTAGTCAAAACAGCCCAAACAAAATCACCTTCCTCGAACTCAACATGCCTACGCTTCTGATCAGCAGCTTGCTTATACTTCAGATTAGCACTGGTCAAATGATCATACACAGCATTATGAACTTCATGTAAACCCTCCACAAAATCCTGAACTTTCTTTGGAACAGATCCAGAAACAGGAAGAGACATCAAATCAAGTGGTCCTCGAGGCTGAGAAGAATAAACTATCTGAAATGGGCTATATCCAGTGCTCCGATTAACAGCATGATTATGAGCAAACTCAGCTTGACACAATTTTTGATCCCATGCCTTCACATGATCACCAACCAAACACCTCAACAAATTCCCAAGTGACCGATTAACAACTTCAGTTTGCCCATCAGTTTGCGGGTGATAAGCACTACTGAAGTTGAGTTGAGTATTCACCATCTTCCACAAACTACGCCAAAAATGACTCAGAAATCGGGTATCCCGATCAGACACAATAGAAGAAGGTAGCCCATGCAGACGGTACACATCACGAAAAAAGAGTTGGGCTACATTAACAGCATCAGTCGTCTTCTTGCAAGGAATAAAATGGACCATCTTAGAAAACCGATCCACCACAACAAAGATGGAATCATTACCTCTCTGAGTACGAGGTAACCCCAACACGAAATCCATACTAATATCAACCCATGGCTGCGAGGGGACTGGCAAAGGCATATAGAGACCCGCATTGGTGGCCGTGCCCTTGGAAACCTGACAAATACGGCACCTCTTCACATAACGATCCACCTCTTTCCTCATAGTAGGCCAATAATAAGAAGCTTGAACCAACTGTAAAGTACGATCACGACCAACATGCCCTTCACCATGCAGCTCCTTAATAATCTTTAAACGAAGACTAGAATCAGGAATACATAGCTGATTTCCCCTGAACAAGAAACCATCATGCAAAAGAAAATCTGACTTTTTCCCAGTTTCCACATCCTGCACAATAACTGAGAAATAAGGGTCAATGGCTAACTGCTCACGAATGACCTCCAGACCCGGCACATCAACCCTCATAGATACAAGCAGATTACTCCTCCTGCTTAAGGCATCAGCAACCCTATTTGAAACACCAGTCTTGTGCTTGACCACAAAAGTAAACTTCTCAAGAAAGGCCAACCATCGCCCATGCTTATGAGATACCTTGTCTTGAGTACGAATGTGCCTTAGGGAATCATGATCAGTGAATAAAACAAACTCCTTTTGAAACAAGTAATGACGCCAATGCTTTACAGCTTGGACCACTGCATAAAACTCTAGGTCATAAGTACTGTACCTCAACTTAGGCCCAGTTAACTTCTCACTAAAATAAGCAACAGGTCGACCACCTTGACTAAGAACCCCACCAATTCCAACCTTTGAGGCATCAGTATGAACTTCAAAAACTTGAGAAAAATTAGGCAATACCAGAATTGGTGCTGTAGTGAGCTTCTCTTTCACAACTTGAAAAGCCAACTCTGCCTCATCTGTCCATACAAACGTCTTCCCCTTCATACAATCTGTAACTGGAGCCATAATAGAACTGAAGTGTGGAATAAACCGTCTGTAAAAAGAAGCAAGCCCATGGAAACTACGAACTTCAGTAATGGTAGTAGGAGTTGGCCAATTTTGAACAGCCGCCACTTTGGATTCATCAACCTGTATCCCATCACCAGAAATAACATACCCCAGAAATAACACTTTAGGGGTCATGAACACACACTTCTTGGTGGCTGCATAAAAACGGTCCCTACGAAGTAAGGCCAAAACTTGCCTCACATGCACAACATGGTCGCTGAAAGAAGCACTAAAAATGAGAATGTCATCAAAATACACAACCACAAACTTCCCAATAAAAGGCCTAAGCAACTGATTCATCACACGCATAAAAGTACTAGGAGCGTTTGATAAACCAAATGGCATCACCAACCACTCATACAACCCTTCACGAGTCTTGAAGGCAGTCTTCCACTCGTCACCCTGTCTAAGACGAATCTGGTAATAACCACTCTCCAAATCTAACTTCGTAAAAATAGTAGCACCACTAAGTTGATCAAGCAAATCATCAAGTCGAGGAATAGGAAACCTGTACCTCACAGTAATCTTGTTGATTGCTTGACTGTCAACACACATACGCCAAGTGCCATCTTTTTTTGGAGTCAATAAAGCAGGAACAGCACAAGGGCTCATACTTTCACGAACATGCCCCTTAGAAATCAATTCCTCAACCTGCCTTCGCAACTCTTCATGCTCACCAGGGCTCATCCTGTAATGTGGTCTATTGGGTAACTGTGACCCAGGCTCCAAATCAATATGATGTTGGATGTCACGCAAAGGTGGCAATCCATCGGGCAATTCAACAGGAAACACATCAGAAAATTCCACAAGCAAAGGAACCATAGCATCAGGAATTTAGACTTCCTCGGGCACTGCCTTCCCTATCAAAACAAAAACACTGTCTGTGTCCTCCAATTCATCTTGAAACTGACTGATGGTCAACAAATTACCCGACTGTTTTGTGGCTAACTGCCGTAGGCAGTTTGCAGCAAGATGGAGCTCGTTCACACGGTCGTTTCGCCTGGTCACACGCCTAAAACGGACCCCTGTAGCCCAAGTTAGAGCCATTTTAGTGAAGCCCCTTTTGTTACGCGGTCTTGGGCCTCCAAATACAAAATAGCCCGTTCCTCCACACTTGGGCCTGCATCATTCCCCCCTGGATAGACAAAATTCGCCCTCGAATTACCAACAGGTTCATCATCAGAAGAATCTCCATAATAAGGCAACAGATGCTTCACGTTAAACACATCAGAACAACGAATGTGACTAGGCAGCTGTAGACGATATGCATTCGGATTGATCTTCTCCACGACTTCAATTGGGCCAATCTTCTTTGCTGATAACTTGTTGTATTCCCCAACTGTAAAACGATCTTTAGTCAAAACAGCCCAAACAAAATCACCTTCCTCGAACTCAACATGCCTACGCTTCTGATCAGCAGCTTGCTTATACTTCAGATTAGCACTGGTCAAATGATCATACACAGCATTATGAACTTCATGTAAACCCTCCACAAAATCCTGAACTTTCTTTGGAACAGATCCAGAAACAGGAAGAGACATCAAATCAAGTGGTCCTCGAGGCTGAGAAGAATAAACTATCTGAAATGGGCTATATCCAGTGCTCCGATTAACAACATGATTATGAGCAAACTCAGCTTGACACAATTTTTGATCCCATGCCTTCACATGATCACCAACCAAACACCTCAACAAATTCCCAAGTGACCAATTAACAACTTCAGTTTGCCCATCAGTTTGCGGGTGATAAGCACTACTGAAGTTGAGTTGAGTATTCACCATCTTCCACAAACTACGCCAAAAATGACTCAGAAATCGGGTATCCCGATCAGACACAATAGAAGAAGGTAGCCCATGCAGACGGTACACATCACGAAAAAAGAGTTGGGCTACATTAACAGCATCAGTCGTCTTCTTGCAAGGAATAAAATGGACCATCTTAGAAAACCGATCCACCACAACAAAGATGGAATCATTACCTCTCTGAGTACGAGGTAACCCCAACACGAAATCCATACTAATATCAACCCATGGCTGCGAGGGGACTGGCAAAGGCATATAGAGACCCGCATTGGTGGCCGTGCCCTTGGAAACCTGACAAATACGGCACCTCTTCACATAACGATCCACCTCTTTCCTCATAGTAGGCCAATAATAAGAAGCTTGAACCAACTGTAAAGTACGATCACGACCAACATGCCCTTCACCATGCAGCTCCTTAATAATCTTTAAACGAAGACTAGAATCAGGAATACATAGCTGATTTCCCCTGAACAAGAAACCATCATGCAAAAGAAAATCTGACTTTTTCCCAGTTTCCACATCCTGCACAATAACTGAGAAATAAGGGTCAATGGCTAACTGCTCACGAATGACCTCCAGACCCGGCACATCAACCCTCATAGATACAAGCAGATTACTCCTCCTGCTTAAGGCATCAGCAACCCTATTTGAAACACCAGTCTTGTGCTTGACCACAAAAGTAAACTTCTCAAGAAAGGCCAACCATCGCCCATGCTTATGAGATACCTTGTCTTGAGTACGAATGTGCCTTAGGGAATCATGATCAGTGAATAAAACAAACTCCTTTTGAAACAAGTAATGACGCCAATGCTTTACAGCTTGGACCACTGCATAAAACTCTAGGTCATAAGTACTGTACCTCAACTTAGGCCCAGTTAACTTCTCACTAAAATAAGCAACAGGTCGACCACCTTGACTAAGAACCCCACCAATTCCAACCTTTGAGGCATCAGTATGAACTTCAAAAACTTGAGAAAAATTAGGCAATACCAGAATTGGTGCTGTAGTGAGCTTCTCTTTCACAACTTGAAAAGCCAACTCTGCCTCATCTGTCCATACAAACGTCTTCTCCTTCATACAATCTGTCACTGGAGCCATAATAGAACTGAAGTGTGGAATAAACCGTCTTTAAAAAGAAGCAAGCCCATGGAAACTACGAACTTCAGTAATGGTAGTAGGAGTTGGCCAATTTTGAACAGCCGCCACTTTGGATTCATCAACCTGTATCCCATCACAAGAAATAACATACCCCAGAAATAACACTTTAGGGGTCATGAACACACACTTCTTGGTGGCTGCATAAAAACGGTCCCTACGAAGTAAGGCCAAAACTTGCCTCACATGCACAACATGGTCGCTGAAAGAAGCACTAAAAATGAGAATGTCATCAAAATACACAACCACAAACTTCCCAATAAAAGGCCTAAGCAACTGATTCATCACACGCATAAAAGTACTAGGAGCGTTTGATAAACCAAATGGCATCACCAACCACTCATACAACCCTTCACGAGTCTTGAAGGCAGTCTTCCACTCGTCACCCTGTCTAAGACGAATCTGGTAATAACCACTCTTCAAATCTAACTTCGTAAAAATAGTAGCACCACTAAGTTGATCAAGCAAATCATCAAGTCGAGGAATAGGAAACCTGTACCTCACAGTAATCTTGTTGATTGCTCGACTGTCAACACACAAACGCCAAGTGCCATCTTTTTTTGGAGCCAATAAAGCAGGAACAGCACAAGGGCTCATACTTTCACGAACATGCCCCTTAGAAATCAATTCCTCAACCTGCCTTCGCAACTCTTCATGCTCACCAGGGCTCATCCTGTAATGTGGTCTATTGGGTAACTGTGACCCAGGCTCCAAATCAATATGATGTTGGATGTCACGCAAAGGTGGCAATCCAACGGGCAATTCAACAGGAAACACATCAGAAAATTCCTCAAGCAAAGGAACCATAGCATCAGGAATTTTGACTTCCTCGGGCACTGCCTTCCCTATCAAAACAAAAACACTGTCTGTGTCCTCCAATTCATCTTGAAACTGACTGATGGTCAACAAATTACCCGACTGTTTTGTGGCTAACTGCCGTAGGCAGTTTGCAGCAAGATGGAGCTCGTTCACACGGTCGTTTCGCCTGGTCACACGCCTAAAACGGACCCCTGTAGCCCAAGTTAGAGCCATTTTAGTGAAGCCCCTTTTGTTACGCGGTCTTGGGCCTCCAAATACAAAATAGCCCGTTCCTCCACACTTGGGCCTGCATCATTCCCCCCTGGATAGACAAAATTCGCCCTCGAATTACCAACAGGTTCATCATCAGAAGAATCTCCATAATAAGGCAACAGATGCTTCACGTTAAACACATCAGAACAACGAATGTGACTAGGCAGCTGTAGACGATATGCATTCGGATTGATCTTCTCCACGACTTCAATTGGGCCAATCTTCTTTGCTGATAACTTGTTGTATTCCCCAACTGTAAAACGATCTTTAGTCAAAACAGCCCAAACAAAATCACCTTCCTCGAACTCAACATGCCTACGCTTCTGATCAGCAGCTTGCTTATACTTCAGATTAGCACTGGTCAAATGATCATACACAGCATTATGAACTTCATGTAAACCCTCCACAAAATCCTGAACTTTCTTTGGAACAGATCCAGAAACAGGAAGAGACATCAAATCAAGTGGTCCTCGAGGCTGAGAAGAATAAACTATCTGAAATGGGCTATATCCAGTGCTCCGATTAACAACATGATTATGAGCAAACTCAGCTTGACACAATTTTTGATCCCATGCCTTCACATGATCACCAACTAAACACCTCAACAAATTCCCAAGTGACCGATTAACAACTTCAGTTTGCCCATCAGTTTGCGGGTGATAAGCACTACTGAAGTTGAGTTGAGTATTCACCATCTTCCACAAACTACGCCAAAAATGACTCAGAAATCGGGTATCCCGATTTTTGGTGCACTTGTGTCTGTACTTTGTCTGTATTTCGTCATGATACAAAACGATGTCTTTAATGTAAGGTTGATGTAAGTTTGACCAAGTCAACCATCCTCCTGGTTTGACTTGTCCAAACAGTTAGCACATGGTTGAAAGATGTTTGAGTCGAAGGATGGTCATCGAAGGATTACTTATATCCTTCGATGATGATGAGCTCGAAAGATATCCTTCGAAGTCGAAGGATGGACCACGAAAGATCACATCTTTCGTGGTATATGTTGATCCTTCGAGCTGTTTCTGGTCGACAGATGATCTTTCGATCAGTCTGTCTGATCCTTCGACCAGACGATCTGTGTCGGGTATATATACCCATGTAGTGTGTTGTGTTCGAGAGAAGTTAGATATAGAGAGATAAGGCAGAGAGAGACAGGAGCACACACACACACTTTGAGAGTTTATAGAATACTTCTGTAAACATTGAGCTTGTAACCGGACCCTTCATTCGTATTAATACAAGTGGTGTTAATCGGTGAATCTTGCGTGTTGTGTTTGTGCTTGTTCTCGTATAAAGTCTCGGTTGCATGCTAGCTTGGATTCCGCACTCGCTAGTGTGTTTGATATAACAATGATAAAGTTTTATCTCATCCTCGAGAGGGACCTACAAGTGGTATCAGAGCCTTGGCTCTTCTCCTTGTTAAAACCGAGGTGTTCTTGGCTGTTTTTCGGGTTTTGAAAGTTGTATTTTTCTGAAAAACTTTGTTTTATCGGGTTTAAATCTTGTTCGGAAGTTTGTTGTTTTACCGAAAAACCCATTGTGTTCATAATATCTTCAAGGGTTCTTCAAAGTCTACATCCTTTGATCTTGTTTTGTTATTCTCGAAAGTTGTTGGTGTATTGGAAAAGGGAACTGATTAAAATAATCATACAAAATCTGTTTTTGCAGAAAATGATGGTCTGAACCATACTTTCTGCCGAAAGATTTACCAACCCATCACCTTTTTCACCAACCTGTCACCCGTTGTCAACTGTGTCAGAACCGATCGAAAGATATCCTTCGAAGTCGAAAGATCATCTTTCGACCAAAGGAGGTTCGACAGATAGTCATCATTCGAGCATCCTTCGAAGTGTGAGACTTATCTTTCGTTCCAAGGAATATTTTCGAAACATACATCTTTCGGTCTTCTGCTCATTTTCGAAAGACTAGGATCCTTCGATTGGGGAGTCTTTCGAAGTCATCTTTCGTGTTCATCTTTCGGTCTACAGTCCTTTTCGAAAGATAAGGATCCTTCGTTTGGAGAATCTTTCGAAAAACATTGTTCGACACTCAACAGTGATCTTTCGAACACTGTTGATCTTTCGAACAGGTGTTGATCTTTCGATCCTTGTCTGTTTAAGTTTAACAGTTTGTGTTTTTCAGGTCTTTCGATCAAGGATCTTTCGGCTGGTGTTATCATTTGAAATTAACATAGTTTGTGAAAATTAAATTTTTAAATAGAAAACTTGTTTTCATTTTTAAATCAATTTTCACTTAATATATTAATTTTCATAAAATGGGAACAAACGGTCAGTGGGATCCAACCGCGTGGACTCAAATAACTTCGACTCCACAATCATCAGCTATGCAATCTACGCAATCTACGTCAGATTTCGACAAAACTGCATGGATGCGAGCTATTGCCCCACCTCAAGCTGCAATGATAACTGCAAATCAATGGGCTTTGGTCACAAATCAAAGCAACAGCATTCAATCTATGATGCAGAACGACAGTGAAACTGGTACAAGCACAAAACCGCCAAAGTTAAATCACATCAATGACTGGGGATGGTGGAAAGAAAGGCTGAGAACTTATGTTCAGGGACAAGGTCAAGATCTATGGATGTGCTTCTTCACAGCTTTTGAAAATGAGTTGGAAGTTGCAGGATCTAATCCACAAACTTACAGCACTTTGTCTGAAGAAGATAAAAAGAAGTTTGAGTTAGAAAAGAAGGCATTCATGATTCTCACACAAGCTCTCCATAAAGACATTTACCATCAGTTTGTTTACTGCACGACTACTAAAAGCTTGTGGGATATGCTCACGTTACGGTGTGAAGGAAATGCTCAATCTAGAAAGATCAAGCAAGAATTACTGAAGAAAGAGTTTGAAGGATTCACGTGTTTGGAGAATGAGACTTTGGCAGACTTATCTACAAGGTTCCATCACTTGTTGAGCGAGATGTTTGCTTTTAAAGTCACTGCCACTCCACAAGAATTGGTGAAGAGATTCGCTGATAGCTTACCAGCAAAGTGGAGCAGTTATCTTGAAATTCTCAAAGAAAATGGTGTTTTAGAAACAATCACCGTTTATGAATTAATTCAAAGATTGGAGAATAAGGATGTAGAAGAAAAGCTGAAGGCAAAAAGAACACAAACTCCTCAAAATCCAGAAATGTACTTTGGGATTGCAGGAGGTATCAGTGGAGAAAAACCAGCTTCTCAACACGCGAAGCTTCAAACAGCTTTCATCTCAAGCACCGGACCTTCGACAACAGATTAGTTTGATCCTTCAGCATACACGATGATGTATTCAGGACCGAATGTGCAACCGACAGCTCAGCAACAACAACCGCAACAGCAAGGGTTTTATGGAAGCTCTTCAAACTTTCAAGCCACTTCCAATCCTAACACAGTTAGATTAGACACTTCCAACTTTTCCAAAGTCAGTGTCGAAGTAGCCAAGGAGCATATGGAGATGTTGAATACCTTGGTTAGTGCTTATAGTGGATTGATCGCAGGTCAGATTGGGAATGTCAATCTAACCAATGAAGATTATCAGCAAGTGGATAAAGAAGAGTTTGAAATGATGGATATCAAATGGGCTCTTGCTAGTGCAATTCGAAGAGCAAAGGAGTTTATGGAAAGGACGGGGAGAACCAACTTGGAAAACAAGAAAGACACCAAGTATGGGTTCGACAAGCAAGCTGTCAAGTGCTTTAACTGTGGCGAACGGGGTCATTTCAAAAGGGAATGCACAAGACCAGCTCAGCATGGAAATCAAAATCCGTTCAGAAATCAAGGCAACCAGCAGAACCAGAACGGGAACAATGTTCGTACGTTGATACCTGTCAACAACCAAGGCCAAGCAGGGTCATCGAATGCCAACCGGGGGCTAGTGGTTCAAATAGATGAGGGTTGTGATTGGTCACTTCAGCTTGGAGAAGGAGGAAATGGTGGAACAGCATGTTTTGCTGAAGTCGTAAAGGATTTAAAGCACGCCAGTGGTGGAGAATCTTCCACCAATGGTGTTGCATCTTCTGGAGATGAAGACAGTTCTGGTTATAGTGGAAGCTCAGATGAAGAATCCTCCACTTCAGGAAATGATCATGTGGATGAGACATCAAGTGCGTCAGTCGATGCATATATTGATGAGCTTTTGGAAGAAGCTGCAGCAGGAACTGAAAGAAGATCTAATTTGATGGATCAAGCTGCTTACTCTTCGTCTTCTCTCCATTCAGCCTTTATGGCTAATGTCGACAGTTCATCAGGTCAGGTATGTGTCGATGAACCCACTGTAGTTAGCTGTGAAAATTGTGATAGTTTAAATGTTAAATATGCTGAACAGGAAAGTCAGATTGAAATCCTATCCAAACACAATCAAGAATTGATTGTAGATCTTTCTAAAGCAGCTGAAGCTAACGTGTTTTTGACCAGAAATGAAAAGGAATTTAAAACAACAATTGCGTCATTAAGACATGATGTTTCAGAATTACAAAAAGCTGTTTTGCGAAAACAACATGCTAACAATGATCTTATAGACACAATTGAAAAACAGATGGTAGAATTGGCAACCGCTCGATGTGAATGTGAAACAATCAAGCAGAAATTGGAAAGTTATTCCAATTCCCGCTATGTATTGGATCACATTATTGATGTTCAAAAGAAAAAGGGGGATAAGAAGTGTATGGGATTCAAATCATGTCCTCCCCCAATGAATCACAATTACTCCAAATTGCCTGATGACGAGGATATGCCCCGTTTTGAACCTACTATGCCACTCGGTCTAGATGACTTTGCAGCAGGCCTCGGGTTCACAACTGGTACATCATCCTCGGGCCAATCTGAAACTGAATCTGAATCTGAGAATGTGACAGATTCATCATGTGTTAAGGAACAGAGTCCTCCCACTGTTGAGGATGCTGATTCTTCGGATGATGAATCTGAAGTAATTGTGAAACAACAGTCTAACTCGGTTACAACAGATATTCCAATCGAGAATCACATCCTGTGTGATCCACCAGTGAAACCGAGTAAGACTGATATGTCAAAACCAATGGAGTCCCTTGTATCTAGCAGTGAAGAGAATAACTTGTTGTACACGCTCAAAGGAGATAGCAAAATCTACTCTAACAAAGATTTTCCAATTAAAAATGTAAATCAAGATTTAATTGAGCAAATTTTTGAAGGATGCACTGATAAGTTTTTGGGGAACAAAAGTGGCAAAGTTACTGTCACTCAATGTGATCCAATTCCGTGTGAACAAATTAGAAAACAGTACGGAAACCAAAAACTACAAGTTGAGCGAAAACAACAAGTCAATTCCGGAAAAGGTAAGGTACAGGGAAAGAAGGCTCAGAACAAGAATTTTCAAGCACCTAAGGTTCAACAACAATGGGTGCAAAACAAAAGAGCTCCTGTTAAGAAAAGAGAACCGAAAGTGAACTTTGTTGGATCCACGGGTTCAGACAAACTTGAAACATTTCAGGATAAATCTAACCTTGATTTTATAAAACAAGTTAGAATTTTAAAACGAAATGATCAGAATAATTACACCCAACACACCAACGGATGTGATTTAGGTCCAAGCACGTCTAGATCACAAAGTTCATTGTCTGGTTCTCAGTCTGGTCATCAACGTGTTTCTCCGAGGTTTGTAGAGCGGAGAATGTGCTTTGAGTGTGGCACAATTGGGCATATTGTAAGATACTGCCCATACCTGCAAAAGTTGAAAGCAAAAACGAGTGCTCCCCAAGAAACCAATTACCAAAAACGATCACTTTCCCCGAAACAAGACCCACGTGTCTTGAAAGAAAGGGAAAAGAAGTTAAAACAAAAGAATCAAAAGGTAATTGAAAAGGCCTTAAAATCAGAGGTCAAAGAAGAAAAACCTGTTCAAGCAAAACCTAAAACTGTAAAACCAGTAAATGCTAAAACAATTAATGCAAATACTGGTAAAGAACAAACAGCTTGGAAACAAAAACAGGTAATTCAGTCAGGGGGAGCACCACAGGTTCTTTTTCCTAATCATCAAGTGATTGAAATCACTTTTCTTGATGATCAAGGACGACCCAAGTCCACAAAGGCTTGGGTCCCTCTCTCCAACTAATTTTTGAGTAAGTGTGTAGGATATTCCAGGAGGAACTTTCGATAGTCGTAAGATTGTTGATAGTGGAGCATCCTTGCACAAAATAGGCAACAGAAGAAATTGCTGCCTTTGATGGAGAGAAAAAGTAAAGGGAAACAGAAATGTCTGTTGAAAGAGATTGAAAAGCTTCGACAAAATGAAAATTTTTTCAAAATGTGAATGTTCAAGGCTTTGATCGGGTCCCCGGGATAGATTCAAATCAAAATGTACGCACCTGCAACACGTCTGAAGTTCAACAATCTACAAGATGAACGTGCAGTGTACATTTCTTCGTGGTGTGATTGAAGAAAATGTGTTTGTTGAACAAACCAACCGGGTGTGCGGATGCCTTGGCATGGATTGAACAACCGCACACTGCTTCTGAAAGAGAAAGACAAAGACCTTCGCTGGTGCAATGTGGAAGACCAGCCGGACCCGAAGGTTTATGATCTTGTTGCTGTCAAGAGAATTCTCAGTAGCTACAAAGAATCGACTTTGAAATCCACACCGGGTGGATATCCAGTTTGGGAGAGCACTCAAATTCCTGGCAATGCATGAAGCAGTTGCAGGATACGGTCTTAAAATTTCTAATCTCTCCTATACTTGTCGATAATTAAGCTGCTTTGTGAATTATTATCTCGTTCAGCACTCTTTGGCCAGACAATGCTGTCATGGTCCGCACCGCTTACCGACATGCCAACTGATTTTTCCAAAATTCGCTAAATCTTTTCTGATTAAAACTTAATTTTGGTAAACGACATTGAGGTAAAACATGAGTTAACCAACATCGGAAAATCATTTTTGTAAATACCTTTGTGTTTTAAATTTATTTTAGTTTGTTGATTTTAGGGGGAGTAATCCAAATTTGAAAATCCAAAAACATCGAAAAAATTTCAAAAACACAAAAACAATAGAAAAACAAAAATGAGTTTCCTGGCGAGCAAAAGAGAATATGATAGTACATCAGTGGTCTGTCTAAACCTCTTTAAACCTTAAATGAAAAACGATAAGCAGCTCTATATAAGATGTATCGGTAGGCTCACAATCATTTTAAAGTGTGCAGGGTGATATAAACTTAAATCGACTGAAGACCAGGTGGGAACCATTCATTGGCATATGGTCTTAGTACCGAAATTTCGTTTGAGAGATTGCCGAGGTTCTGAGATATTCGGTCTTTATGCTGCTTATCATCTGGGTATCATGGTTGTATCTTTTACCGAAAAATAACGGGGACGCAAGTCTAGATCTTCCATGATACTATACATACGTGTACATACTGCATACGACCTCAATAAGTGATAAACAATCACATGTCCAATCAAATAAGTGATAATATATCACAAATTCTTTCCGGGAGTCAAGTTCGTCTCTCTGCTGTACGAAAGTACTGACCTGTTCACGGACTTGCTCCTGTGCCCTCATGCATCGAAAATCAAGTTCCTCATCAATAAGTGATTATATCACATAGGGCTTGTTTTCAATCAAAATAAGTGAGAATCTCACATCATATACGGTCAAACAGATGATAATCGGTATACTCACCGGTAAGATGAACCCTCGTGCATACCTTGATACGGGAATGTGTCGTGATGTGGATGAACACCGGTCGGTAAGTATAAATTATACCTTAACGTATCCCTTCGCCATGATTACAAATGATAAGTTGAGCTTATGTGGACAACAATACCGATAATCGTTATAGGATGCTTATCTTAATGTTAACTAAAAGAACAACAAGAGCGTTTTGGCATGACCGTACACTGATATGATTTTCTTACCCTCGAAACTCGCAAAAAGAATGTCTGTAAATATTTATTTAATGTTTCCTGTTTATGTATCTTGGTATATATTTATTTATTGCTTTCCGTCTTTACATTTGAAAAATGAAAATTTCAAAAAGATTTTAGGTGTGTTTTAATTTAAACTTTATAAAATCCTAAAAGATTTTTCTTCAAGTTTATTTTTGATTGACCGATGTTGGAACTCGAGTCTATCCTACCCAAAATCCTGATCGTAAGCTGGAAAACAATTGCAATCTTCATAAACAGTCGAAGTTAACTAGTTTTGAAAGTTAAAGGATTAAAATGAATATTTTTCTAAACTTTCAAACTGCTGTCGGTTGGTGTTTGATTGAGATTTGATCTCATAAGTGTCATTAGTTTAAATGTTAACTATATTCCAAGCGGTTGTTCTCATTATGCGTTTAGCTTTCTTGCATGTGCAGATGCTAAAGGCGAGGAGAACATGTTCGATGAAAAGCTTTGGAATGAAGACACGAAGTGGAGGCACTCAAAGGATAAAATGATCGAGTTGCCGCTGTCCCTTCATCAACACCACAAGGATCTGAAGAATTGACAAGTCAAAAGATTCACGAGCATGACTCAATGGAGAGTTCAATCTAAGGGGGAGTTTGTCAACACACTTTCTACATTAAACGGGGAGTTTGTTGATACACTTTCTGCTTACGACGCGTGAAGACTTTGAAGATCCTCCGACATGAAAGACATAGAAGACGAACCATCACGAGTAGCGTCCAAGGGGGAGTTTGTTGATGCACTTTGTGTGGACGCGACTCGGCTCGGTTCGACTCGGCCTTGAAGACTTGAAGACACGAAGATCGAGACAAAGCTACAGCCAAGGGGGAGTTTGTTGGTGCACTTGTGTCTGTACTTTGTTTGTATTTCGTCATGATACAAAACGATGTCTTTAATGTAAGGTTGATGTAAGTTTGACCAAGTCAACCATCCTCCTGGTTTGACTTGTCCAAACAGTTAGCACATGGTTGAAAGATGTTTGAGTCGAAGGATGGTCATCGAAGGATTACTTATATCCTTCGATGATGATGAGCTCGAAAGATATCCTTCGAAGTCGAAGGATGGACCACGAAAGATCACATCTTTCGTGGTATATGTTGATCCTTCGAGCTGTTTCTGGTCGACAGATGATCTTTCGATCAGTCTGTCTGATCCTTCGACCAGACGATCTGTGTCGGGTATATATACCCATGTAGTGTGTTGTGTTCGAGAGAAGTTAGATATAGAGAGATAAGGCAGAGAGAGACAGGAGCACACACACACACTTTGAGAGTTTATAGAATACTTCTGTAAACATTGAGCTTGTAACCGGACCCTTCATTCGTATTAATACAAGTGGTGTTAATCGGTGAATCTTGCGTGTTGTGTTTGTGCTTGTTCTCGTATAAAGTCTCGGTTGCATGCTAGCTTGGATTCCGCACTCGCTAGTGTGTTTGATATAACAAGGATAAGGTTTTATCTCATCCTCGAGAGGGACCTACACCGATCAGACACAATAGAAGAA
Organism: Helianthus tuberosus; assembly: GCA_030545235.1. Lineage (NCBI taxonomy): Eukaryota > Viridiplantae > Streptophyta > Magnoliopsida > Asterales > Asteraceae > Helianthus > Helianthus tuberosus. Next base: position 50,188,887 of record CM060442.1, read on the forward strand.
GGTAGCCCATGCAGACGGTACACATCACGAAAAAAGAGTTGGGCTACATTAACAGCATCAGTCGTCTTCTTGCAAGGAATAAAATGGACCATCTTAGAAAACCGATCCACCACAACAAAGATGGAATCATTACCTCTCTGAGTACGAGGTAACCCCAACACGAAATCCATACTAATATCAACCCATGGCTGCGAGGGGACTGGCAAAGGCATATAGAGACCCGCATTGGTGGCCGTGCCCTTGGAAACCTGACAAATACGGCACCTCTTCACATAACGATCCACCTCTTTCCTCATAGTAGGCCAATAATAAGAAGCTTGAACCAACTGTAAAGTACGATCACGACCAACATGCCCTTCACCATGCAGCTCCTTAATAATCTTTAAACGAAGACTAGAATCAGGAATACATAGCTGATTTCCCCTGAACAAGAAACCATCATGCAAAAGAAAATCTGACTTTTTCCCAGTTTCCACATCCTGCACAATAACTGAGAAATAAGGGTCAATGGCTAACTGCTCACGAATGACCTCCAGACCCGGCACATCAACCCTCATAGATACAAGCAGATTACTCCTCCTGCTTAAGGCATCAGCAACCCTATTTGAAACACCAGTCTTGTGCTTGACCACAAAAGTAAACTTCTCAAGAAAGGCCAACCATCGCCCATGCTTATGAGATACCTTGTCTTGAGTACGAATGTGCCTTAGGGAATCATGATCAGTGAATAAAACAAACTCCTTTTGAAACAAGTAATGACGCCAATGCTTTACAGCTTGGACCACTGCATAAAACTCTAGGTCATAAGTACTGTACCTCAACTTAGGCCCAGTTAACTTCTCACTAAAATAAGCAACAGGTCGACCACCTTGACTAAGAACCCCACCAATTCCAACCTTTGAGGCATCAGTATGAACTTCAAAAACTTGAGAAAAATTAGGCAATACCAGAATTGGTGCTGTAGTGAGCTTCTCTTTCACAACTTGAAAAGCCAACTCTGCCTCATCTGTCCATACAAACGTCTTCCCCTTCATACAATCTGTCACTGGAGCCATAATAGAACTGAAGTGTGGAATAAACCGTCTGTAAAAAGAAGCAAGCCCATGGAAACTACGAACTTCAGTAATGGTAGTAGGAGTTGGCCAATTTTGAACAGCCGCCACTTTGGATTCATCAACCTGTATCCCATCACCAGAAATAACATACCCCAGAAATAACACTTTAGGGGTCATGAACACACACTTCTTGGTGGCTGCATAAAAACGGTCCCTACGAAGTAAGGCCAAAACTTGCCTCACATGCACAACATGGTCGCTGAAAGAAGCACTAAAAATGAGAATGTCATCAAAATACACAACCACAAACTTCCCAATAAAAGGCCTAAGCAACTGATTCATCACACGCATAAAAGTACTAGGAGCGTTTGATAAACCAAATGGCATCACCAACCACTCATACAACCCTTCACGAGTCTTGAAGGCAGTCTTCCACTCGTCACCCTGTCTAAGACGAATCTGGTAATAACCACTCTTCAAATCTAACTTCGTAAAAATAGTAGCACCACTAAGTTGATCAAGCAAATCATCAAGTCGAGGAATAGGAAACCTGTACCTCACAGTAATCTTGTTGATTGCTCGACTGTCAACACACATACGCCAAGTGCCATCTTTTTTTGGAGTCAATAAAGCAGGAACAGCACAAGGGCTCATACTTTCACGAACATGCCCCTTAGAAATCAATTCCTCAACCTACCTTCGCAACTCTTCATGCTCACCAGGGCTCATCCTGTAATGTGGTCTATTGGGTAACTGTGACCCAGGCTCCAAATCAATATGATGTTGGATGTCACGCAAAGGTGGCAATCCATCGGGCAATTCAACAGGAAACACATCAGAAAATTCCTCAAGCAAAGGAACCATAGCATCAGGAATTTCGACTTCCTCGGGCACTGCCTTCCCTATCAAAACAAAAACACTGTCTGTGTCCTCCAATTCATCTTGAAACTGACTGATGGTCAACAAATTACCCGACTGTTTTGTGGCTAACTGCCGTAGGCAGTTTGCAGCAAGATGGAGCTCGTTCACACGGTCGTTTCTCCTGGTCAAACGCCTAAAACGGACCCCTGTAGCCCAAGTTAGAGCCATTTTAGTGAAGCCCCTTTTGTTACGCGGTCTTGGGCCTCCAAATACAAAATAGCCCGTTCCTCCACACTTGGGCCTGCATCATTCCCCCCTGGATAGACAAAATTCGCCCTCGAATTACCAACAGGTTCATCATCAGAAGAATCTCCATAATAAGGCAACAGATGCTTCACGTTAAACACATCAGAACAACGAATGTGACTAGGCAGCTGTAGACGATATGCATTCGGATTGATCTTCTCCACGACTTCAATTGGGCCAATCTTCTTTGCTGATAACTTGTTGTATTCCCCAACTGTAAAACGATCTTTAGTCAAAACAGCCCAAACAAAATCACCTTCCTCGAACTCAACATGCCTACGCTTCTGATCAGCAGCTTGCTTATACTTCAGATTAGCACTAGTCAAATGATCATACACATCATTATGAACTTCATGTAAACCCTCCACAAAATCCTGAACTTTCTTTGGAACAGATCCAGAAACAGGAAGAGACATCAAATCAAGTGGTCCTCGAGGCTGAGAAGAATAAACTATCTGAAATGGGCTATATCCAGTGCTCCGATTAACAGCATGATTATGAGCAAACTCAGCTTGACACAATTTTTGATCCCATGCCTTCACATGATCACCAACCAAACACCTCAACAAATTCCCAAGTGACCGATTAACAACTTCAGTTTGCCCATCAGTTTGCGGGTGATAAGCACTACTGAAGTTGAGTTGAGTATTCACCATCTTCCACAAACTACGCCAAAAATGACTCAGAAATCGGGTATCCCGATCAGACACAATAGAAGAAGGTAGCCCATGCAGACGGTACACATCACGAAAAAAGAGTTGGGCTACATTAACAGCATCAGTCGTCTTCTTGCAAGGAATAAAATGGACCATCTTAGAAAACCGATCCACCACAACAAAGATGGAATCATTACCTCTCTGAGTACGAGGTAACCCCAACACGAAATCCATACTAATATCAACCCATGGCTGCGAGGGGACTGGCAAAGGCATATAGAGACCCGCATTGGTGGCCGTGCCCTTGGAAACCTGACAAATACGGCACCTCTTCACATAACGATCCACCTCTTTCCTCATAGTAGGCCAATAATAAGAAGCTTGAACCAACTGTAAAGTACGATCACGACCAACATGCCCTTCACCATGCAGCTCCTTAATAATCTTTAAACGAAGACTAGAATCAGGAATACATAGCTGATTTCCCCTGAACAAGAAACCATCATGCAAAAGAAAATCTGACTTTTTCCCAGTTTCCACATCCTGCACAATAACTGAGAAATAAGGGTCAATGGCTAACTGCTCACGAATGACCTCCAGACCCGGCACATCAACCCTCATAGATACAAGCAGATTACTCCTCCTGCTTAAGGCATCAGCAACCCTATTTGAAACACCAGTCTTGTGCTTGACCACAAAAGTAAACTTCTCAAGAAAGGCCAACCATCGCCCATGCTTATGAGATACCTTGTCTTGAGTACGAATGTGCCTTAGGGAATCATGATCAGTGAATAAAACAAACTCCTTTTGAAACAAGTAATGACGCCAATGCTTTACAGCTTGGACCACTGCATAAAACTCTAGGTCATAAGTACTGTACCTCAACTTAGGCCCAGTTAACTTCTCACTAAAATAAGCAACAGGTCGACCACCTTGACTAAGAACCCCACCAATTCCAACCTTTGAGGCATCAGTATGAACTTCAAAAACTTGAGAAAAATTAGGCAATACCAGAATTGGTGCTGTAGTGAGCTTCTCTTTCACAACTTGAAAAGCCAACTCTGCCTCATATGTCCATACAAACGTCTTCCCCTTCATACAATCTGTCACTGGAGCCATAATAGAACTGAAGTGTGGAATAAACCGTCTGTAAAAAGAAGCAAGCCCATGGAAACTACGAACTTCAGTAATGGTAGTAGGAGTTGGCCAATTTTGAACAGCCGCCACTTTGGATTCATCAACCTGTATCCCATCACCAGAAATAACATACCCCAGAAATAACACTTTAGGGGTCATGAACACACACTTCTTGGTGGCTGCATAAAAACGGTCCCTACGAAGTAAGGCCAAAACTTGCCTCACATGCACAACATGGTCGCTGAAAGAAGCACTAAAAATGAGAATGTCATCAAAATACACAACCACAAACTTCCCAATAAAAGGCCTAAGCAACTGATTCATCACACGCATAAAAGTACTAGGAGCGTTTCATAAACCAAATGGCATCACCAACCACTCATACAACCCTTCACGAGTCTTGAAGGCAGTCTTCCACTCGTCACCCTGTCTAAGACGAATCTGGTAATAACCACTCTTCAAATCTAACTTCGTAAAAATAGTAGCACCACTAAGTTGATCAAGCAAATCATCAAGTCGAGGAATAGGAAACCTGTACCTCACAGTAATCTTGTTGATTGCTCGACTGTCAACACACATACGCCAAGTGCCATCTTTTTTTGGAGTCAATAAAGCAGGAACAGCACAAGGGCTCATACTTTCACGAACATGCCCCTTAGAAATCAATTCCTCAACCTGCCTTCGCAACTCTTCATGCTCACCAGGGCTCATCCTGTAATGTGGTCTATTGGGTAACTGTGACCCAGGCTCCAAATCAATATGATGTTGGATGTCACGCAAAGGTGGCAATCCATCGGGCAATTCAACAGGAAACACATCAGAAAATTCCTCAAGCAAAGGAACCATAGCATCAGGAATTTCGACTTCCTCGGGCACTGCCTTCCCTATCAAAACAAAAACACTGTCTGTGTCCTCCAATTCATCTTGAAACTGACTGATGGTCAACAAATTACCCGACTGTTTTGTGGCTAACTGCCGTAGGCAGTTTGCAGCAAGATGGAGCTCGTTCACACGGTCGTTTCGCCTGGTCAAACGCCTAAAACGGACCCCTGTAGCCCAAGTTAGAGCCATTTTAGTGAAGCCCCTTTTGTTACGCGGTCTTGGGCCTCCAAATACAAAATAGCCCGTTCCTCCACACTTGGGCCTGCATCATTCCCCCCTGGATAGACAAAATTCGCCCTCGAATTACCAACAGGTTCATCATCAGAAGAATCTCCATAATAAGGCAACAGATGCTTCACGTTAAACACATCAGAACAACGAATGTGACTAGGCAGCTGTAGACGATATGCATTCGGATTGATCTTCTCCACGACTTCAATTGGGCCAATCTTCTTTGCTGATAACTTGTTGTATTCCCCAACTGTAAAACGATCTTTAGTCAAAACAGCCCAAACAAAATCACCTTCCTCGAACTCAACATGCCTACGCTTCTGATCAGCAGCTTGCTTATACTTCAGATTAGCACTGGTCAAATGATCATACACATCATTATGAACTTCATGTAAACCCTCCACAAAATCCTGAACTTTCTTTGGAACAGATCCAGAAACAGGAAGAGACATCAAATCAAGTGGTCCTCGAGGCTGAGAAGAATAAACTATCTGAAATGGGCTATATCCAGTGCTCCGATTAACAGCATGATTATGAGCAAACTCAGCTTGACACAATTTTTGATCCCATGCCTTCACATGATCACCAACCAAACACCTCAACAAATTCCCAAGTGACCGATTAACAACTTCAGTTTGCCCATCAGTTTGCGGGTGATAAGCACTACTGAAGTTGAGTTGAGTATTCACCATCTTCCACAAACTACGCCAAAAATGACTCAGAAATCGGGTATCCCGATCAGACACAATAGAAGAAGGTAGCCCATGCAGACGGTACACATCACGAAAAAAGAGTTGGGCTACATTAACAGCATCAGTCGTCTTCTTGCAAGGAATAAAATGGACCATCTTAGAAAACCGATCCACCACAACAAAGATGGAATCATTACCTCTCTGAGTACGAGGTAACCCCAACACGAAATCCATACTAATATCAACCTATGGCTGCGAGGGGACTGGCAAAGGCATATAGAGACCCGCATTGGTGGCCGTGCCCTTGGAAACCTGACAAATACGGCACCTCTTCACATAACGATCCACCTCTTTCCTCATAGTAGGCCAATAATAAGAAGCTTGAACCAACTGTAAAGTACGATCACGACCAACATGCCCTTCACCATGCAGCTCCTTAATAATCTTTAAACGAAGACTAGAATCAGGAATACATAACTGATTTCCCCTGAACAAGAAACCATCATGCAAAAGAAAATCTGACTTTTTCCCAGTTTCCACATCCTGCACAATAACTGAGAAATAAGGGTCAATGGCTAACTGCTCACGAATGACCTCCAGACCCGGCACATCAACCCTCATAGATACAAGCAGATTACTCCTCCTGCTTAAGGCATCAGCAACCCTATTTGAAACACCAGTCTTGTGCTTGACCACAAAAGTAAACTTCTCAAGAAAGGCCAACCATCGCCCATGCTTATGAGATACCTTGTCTTGAGTACGAATGTGCCTTAGGGAATCATGATCAGTGAATAAAACAAACTCCTTTTGAAACAAGTAATGACGCCAATGCTTTACAGCTTGGACCACTGCATAAAACTCTAGGTCATAAGTACTGTACCTCAACTTAGGCCCAGTTAACTTCTCACTAAAATAAGCAACAGGTCGACCACCTTGACTAAGAACCCCACCAATTCCAACCTTTGAGGCATCAGTATGAACTTCAAAAACTTGAGAAAAATTAGGCAATACCAGAATTGGTGCTGTAGTGAGCTTCTCTTTCACAACTTGAAAAGCCAACTCTGCCTCATCTGTCCATACAAACGTCTTCCCCTTCATACAATCTGTCACTGGAGCCATAATAGAACTGAAGTGTGGAATAAACCGTCTGTAAAAAGAAGCAAGCCCATGGAAACTACGAACTTCAGTAATGGTAGTAGGAGTTGGCCAATTTTGAACAGCCGCCACTTTGGATTCATCAACCTGTATCCCATCACCAGAAATAACATACCCCAGAAATAACACTTTAGGGGTCATGAACACACACTTCTTGGTGGCTGCATAAAAACGGTCCCTACGAAGTAAGGCCAAAACTTGCCTCACATGCACAACATGGTCGCTGAAAGAAGCACTAAAAATGAGAATGTCATCAAAATACACAACCACAAACTTCCCAATAAAAGGCCTAAGCAACTGATTCATCACACGCATAAAAGTACTAGGAGCGTTTGATAAACCAAATGGCATCACCAACCACTCATACAACCCTTCACGAGTCTTGAAGGCAGTCTTCCACTCGTCACCCTGTCTAAGACGAATCTGGTAATAACCACTCTTCAAATCTAACTTCGTAAAAATAGTAGCACCACTAAGTTGATCAAGCAAATCATCAAGTCGAGGAATAGGAAACCTGTACCTCACAGTAATCTTGTTGATTGCTCGACTGTCAACACACATACGCCAAGTGCCATCTTTTTTTGGAGTCAATAAAGCAGGAACAGCACAAGGGCTCATACTTTCACGAACATGCCCCTTAGAAATCAATTCCTCAACCTGCCTTCGCAACTCTTCATGCTCACCAGGATTCATCCTGTAATGTGGTCTATTGGGTAACTGTGACCCAGGCTCCAAATCAATATGATGTTGGATGTCACGCAAAGGTGGCAATCCATCGGGCAATTCAACAGGAAACACATCAGAAAATTCCTCAAGCAAAGGAACCATAGCATCAGGAATTTCGACTTCCTCGGGCACTGCCTTCCCTATCAAAACAAAAACACTGTCTGTGTCCTCCAATTCATCTTGAAACTGACTGATGGTCAACAAATTACCCGACTGTTTTGTGGCTAACTGCCGTAGGCAGTTTGCAGCAAGATGGAGCTCGTTCACACGGTCGTTTCGCCTGGTCACACGCCTAAAACGGACCCCTGTAGCCCAAGTTAGAGCCATTTTAGTGAAGCCCCTTTTGTTACGCGGTCTTGGGCCTCCAAATACAAAATAGCCCGTTCCTCCACACTTGGGCCTGCATCATTCCCCCCTGGATAGACAAAATTCGCCCTCGAATTACCAACAGGTTCATCATCAGAAGAATCTCCATAATAAGGCAACAGATGCTTCACGTTAAACACATCAGAATAACGAATGTGACTAAGCAGCTGTAGACGATATGCATTCGGATTGATCTTCTCCACGACTTCAATTGGGCCAATCTTCTTTGCTGATAACTTGTTGTATTCCCCAACTCTAAAACGATCTTTAGTCAAAACAGCCCAAACAAAATCACCTTCCTCGAACTCAACATGCCTACGCTTCTGATCAGCAGCTTGCTTATACTTCAGATTAGCACTGGTCAAATGATCATACACAGCATTATGAACTTCATGTAAACCCTCCACAAAATCCTGAACTTTCTTTGGAACAGATCCAGAAACAGGAAGAGACATCAAATCAAGTGGTCCTCGAGGCTGAGAAGAATAAACTATCTGAAATGGGCTATATCCAGTGCTCCGATTAACAGCATGATTATGAGCAAACTCAGCTTGACACAATTTTTGATCCCATGCCTTCACATGATCACCAACCAAACACCTCAACAAATTCCCAAGTGACCGATTAACAACTTCAGTTTGCCCATCAGTTTGCGGGTGATAAGCACTACTGAAGTTGAGTTGAGTATTCACCATCTTCCACAAACTACGCCAAAAATGACTCAGAAATCGGGTATCCCGATCAGACACAATAGAAGAAGGTAGCCCATGCAGACGGTACACATCACGAAAAAAGAGTTGGGCTACATTAACAGCATCAGTCGTCTTCTTGCAAGGAATAAAATGGACCATCTTAGAAAACCGATCCACCACAACAAAGATGGAATCATTACCTCTCTGAGTACGAGGTAACCCCAACACGAAATCCATACTAATATCAACCCATGGCTGCGAGGGGACTGGCAAAGGCATATAGAGACCCGCATTGGTGGCCGTGCCCTTGGAAACCTGACAAATACGGCACCTCTTCACATAACGATCCACCTCTTTCCTCATAGTAGGCCAATAATAAGAAGCTTGAACCAACTGTAAAGTACGATCACGACCAACATGCCCTTCACCATGCAGCTCCTTAATAATCTTTAAACGAAGACTAGAATCAGGAATACATAGCTGATTTCCCCTGAACAAGAAACCATCATGCAAAAGAAAATCTGACTTTTTCCCAGTTTCCACATCCTGCACAATAACTGAGAAATAAGGGTCAATGGCTAACTGCTCACGAATGACCTCCAGACCCGGCACATCAACCCTCATAGATACAAGCAGATTACTCCTCCTGCTTAAGGCATCAGCAACCCTATTTGAAACACCAGTCTTGTGCTTGACCACAAAAGTAAACTTCTCAAGAAAGGCCAACCATCGCCCATGCTTATGAGATACCTTGTCTTGAGTACGAATGTGCCTTAGGGAATCATGATCAGTGAATAAAACAAACTCCTTTTGAAACAAGTAATGACGCCAATGCTTTACAGCTTGGACCACTGCATAAAACTCTAGGTCATAAGTACTGTACCTCAACTTAGGCCCAGTTAACTTCTCACTAAAATAAGCAACAGGTCGACCACCTTGACTAAGAACCCCACCAATTCCAACCTTTGAGGCATCAGTATGAACTTCAAAAACTTGAGAAAAATTAGGCAATACCAGAATTGGTGCTGTAGTGAGCTTCTCTTTCACAACTTGAAAAGCCAACTCTGCCTCATCTGTCCATACAAACGTCTTCCCCTTCATACAATCTGTCACTAGAGCCATAATAGAACTGAAGTGTGGAATAAACCGTCTGTAAAAAGAAGCAAGCCCATGGAAACTACGAACTTCAGTAATGGTAGTAGGAGTTGGCCAATTTTGAACAGCCGCCACTTTGGATTCATCAACCTGTATCCCATCACCAGAAATAACATACCACAGAAATAACACTTTAGGGGTCATGAACACACACTTCTTGGTGGCTGCATAAAAACGGTCCCTACGAAGTAAGGCCAAAACTTGCCTCACATGCACAACATGGTCGCTGAAAGAAGCACTAAAAATGAGAATGTCATCAAAATACACAACCACAAACTTCCCAATAAAAGGCCTAAGCAACTGATTCATCACACGCATAAAAGTACTAGGAGCGTTTGATAAACCAAATGGCATCACCAACCACTCATACAACCCTTCACGAGTCTTGAAGGCAGTCTTCCACTCGTCACCCTGTCTAAGACGAATCTGGTAATAACCACTCTTCAAATCTAACTTCGTAAAAATAGTAGCACCACTAAGTTGATCAAGCAAATCATCAAGTCGAGGAATAGGAAACCTGTACCTCACAGTAATCTTGTTGATTGCTCGACTGTCAACACACATACGCCAAGTGCCATCTTTTTTTGGAGTCAATAAAGCAGGAACAGCACAAGGGCTCATACTTTCACGAACATGCCCCTTAGAAATCAATTCCTCAACCTGCCTTCGCAACTCTTCATGCTCACCAGGGCTCATCCTGTAATGTGGTCTATTGGGTAACTGTGACCCAGGCTCCAAATCAATATGATGTTGGATGTCACGCAAAGGTGGCAATCCATCGGGCAATTCAACAGGAAACACATCAGAAAATTCCTCAAGCAAAGGAACCATAGCATCAGGAATTTCGACTTCCTCGGGCACTGCCTTCCCTATCAAAACAAAAACACTGTCTGTGTCCTCCAATTCATCTTGAAACTGACTGATGGTCAACAAATTACCCGACTGTTTTATGGCTACCTGCCGTAGGCAGTTTGCAGCAAGATGGAGCTCGTTCACACGGTCGTTTCGCCTGGTCACACGCCTAAAACGGACCCCTGTAGCCCAAGTTAGAGCCATTTTAGTGAAGCCCCTTTTGTTACGCGGTCTTGGGCCTCCAAATACAAAATAGCCCGTTCCTCCACACTTGGGCCTGCATCATTCCCCCCTGGATAGACAAAATTCTCCCTCGAATTACCAACAGGTTCATCATCAGAAGAATCTCCATAATAAGGCAACAGATGCTTCACGTTAAACACATCAGAACAACGAATGTGACTAGGCAGCTGTAGACGATATGCATTCGGATTGATCTTCTCCACGACTTCAATTGGGCCAATCTTCTTTGCTGATAACTTGTTGTATTCCCCAACTGTAAAACGATCTTTAGTCAAAACAGCCCAAACAAAATCACCTTCCTCGAACTCAACATGCCTACGCTTCTGATCAGCAGCTTGCTTATACTTCAGATTAGCACTGGTCAAATGATCATACACAGCATTATGAACTTCATGTAAACCCTCCACAAAATCCTGAACTTTCTTTGGAACAGATCCAGAAACAGGAAGAGACATCAAATCAAGTGGTCCTCGAGGCTGAGAAGAATAAACTATCTGAAATGGGCTATATCCAGTGCTCCGATTAACAGCATGATTATGAGCAAACTCAGCTTGACACAATTTTTGATCCCATGCCTTCACATGAACACCAACCAAACACCTCAACAAATTCCCAAGTGACCGATTAACAACTTCAGTTTGCCCATCAGTTTGCGGGTGATAAGCACTACTGAAGTTGAGTTGAGTATTCACCATCTTCCACAAACTACGCCAAAAATGACTCAGAAATCGGGTATCCCGATCAGACACAATAGAAGAAGGTAGCCCATGCAGACGGTACACATCACGAAAAAAGAGTTGGGCTACATTAACAGCATCGGTCGTCTTCTTGCAAGGAATAAAATGGACCATCTTAGAAAACCGATCCACCACAACAAAGATGGAATCATTACCTCTCTGAGTACGAGGTAACCCCAACACGAAATCCATACTAATATCAACCCATGGCTGCGAGGGGACTGGCAAAGGCATATAGAGACCCGCATTGGTGGCCGTGCCCTTGGAAACCTGACAAATACGGCACCTCTTCACATAACGATCCACCTCTTTCCTCATAGTAGGCCAATAATAAGAAGCTTGAACCAACTGTAAAGTACGATCACGACCAACATGCCCTTCACCATGCAGCTCCTTAATAATCTTTAAACGAAGACTAGAATCAGGAATACATAGCTGATTTCCCCTGAACAAGAAACCATCATGCAAAAGAAAATCTGACTTTTTCCCAGTTTCCACATCCTGCACAATAACTGAGAAATAAGGGTCAATGGCTAACTGCTCACGAATGACCTCCAGACCCGGCACATCAACCCTCATAGATACAAGCAGATTACTCCTCCTGCTTAAGGCATCAGCAACCCTATTTGAAACACCAGTCTTGTGCTTGACCACAAAAGTAAACTTCTCAAGAAAGGCCAACCATCGCCCATGCTTATGAGATACCTTGTCTTGAGTACGAATGTGCCTTAGGGAATCATGATCAGTGAATAAAACAAACTCCTTTTGAAACAAGTAATGACGCCAATGCTTTACAGCTTGGACCACTGCATAAAACTCTAGGTCATAAGTACTGTACCTCAACTTAGGCCCAGTTAACTTCTCACTAAAATAAGAAACAGGTCGACCACCTTGACTAAGAACCCCACCAATTCCAACCTTTGAGGCATCAGTATGAACTTCAAAAACTTGAGAAAAATTAGGCAATACCAGAATTGGTGCTGTAGTGAGCTTCTCTTTCACAACTTGAAAAGCCAACTCTGCCTCATCTGTCCATACAAACGTCTTCCCCTTCATACAATCTGTCACTGGAGCCATAATAGAACTGAAGTGTGGAATAAACCGTCTGTAAAAAGAAGCAAGCCCATGGAAACTACGAACTTCAGTAATGGTAGTAGGAGTTGGCCAATTTTGAACAGCCGCCACTTTGGATTCATCAACCTGTATCCCATCACCAGAAATAACATACCCCAGAAATAACACTTTAGGGGTCATGAACACACACTTCTTGGTGGCTGCATAAAAACGGTCCCTACGAAGTAAGGCCAAAACTTGCCTCACATGCACAACATGGTCGCTGAAAGAAGCACTAAAAATGAGAATGTCATCAAAATACACAACCACAAACTTCCCAATAAAAGGCCTAAGCAACTGATTCATCACACGCATAAAAGTACTAGGAGCGTTTGATAAACCAAATGGCATCACCAACCACTCATACAACCCTTCACGAGTCTTGAAGGCAGTCTTCCACTCGTCACCCTGTCTAAGACGAATCTGGTAATAACCACTCTTCAAATCTAACTTCGTAAAAATATTAGCACCACTAAGTTGATCAAGCAAATCATCAAGTCGAGGAATAGGAAACCTGTACCTCACAGTAATCTTGTTGATTGCTCGACTGTCAACACACATACGCCAAGTGCCATCTTTTTTTGGAGTCAATAAAGCAGGAACAGCACAAGGGCTCATACTTTCACGAACATGCCCCTTAGAAATCAATTCCTCAACCTGCCTTCGCAACTCTTCATGCTCACCAGGGCTCATCCTGTAATGTGGTCTATTGGGTAACTGTGACCCAGGCTCCAAATCAATATGATGTTGGATGTCACGCAAAGGTGGCAATCCATCGGGCAATTCAACAGGAAACACATCAGAAAATTCCTCAAGCAAAGGAACCATAGCATCAGGAATTTCGACTTCCTCGGGAACTGCCTTCCCTATCAAAACAAAAACACTGTCTGTGTCCTCCAATTCATCTTGAAACTGACTGATGGTCAACAAATTACCCGACTGTTTTGTGGCTAACTGCCGTAGGCAGTTTGCAGCAAGATGGAGCTCGTTCACACGGTCGTTTCGCCTGTTCACACGCCTAAAACGGACCCCTGTAGCCCAAGTTAGAGCCATTTTAGTGAAGCCCCTTTTGTTACGCGGTCTTGGGCCTCCAAATACAAAATAGCCCGTTCCTCCACACTTGGGCCTGCATCATTCCCCCCTGGATAGACAAAATTCGCCCTCGAATTACCAACAGGTTCATCATCAGAAGAATCTCCATAATAAGGCAACAGATGCTTCACGTTAAACACATCAGAACAACGAATGTGACTAGGCAGCTGTAGACGATATGCATTCGGATTGATCTTCTCCACGACTTCAATTGGGCCAATCTTCTTTGCTGATAACTTGTTGTATTCCCCAACTGTAAAACGATCTTTAGTCAAAACAGCCCAAACAAAATCACCTTCCTCGAACTCAACATGCCTACGCTTCTGATCAGCAGCTTGCTTATACTTCAGATTAGCACTGGTCAAATGATCATACACAGCATTATGAACTTCATGTAAACCCTCCACAAAATCCTGAACTTTCTTTGGAACAGATCCAGAAACAGGAAGAGACATCAAATCAAGTGGTCCTCGAGGCTGAGAAGAATAAACTATCTGAAATGGGCTATATCCAGTGCTCCGATTAACAGCATGATTATGAGCAAACTCAGCTTGACACAATTTTTGATCCCATGCCTTCACATGATCACCAACCAAACACCTCAACAAATTCCCAAGTGACCGATTAACAACTTCAGTTTGCCCATCAGTTTGCGGGTGATAAGCACTACTGAAGTTGAGTTGAGTATTCACCATCTTCCACAAACTACGCCAAAAATGACTCAGAAATCGGGTATCCCGATCAGACACAATAGAAGAAGGTAGCCCATGCAGACGGTACACATCACGAAAAAAGAGTTGGGCTACATTAACAGCATCAGTCGTCTTCTTGCAAGGAATAAAATGGACCATCTTAGAAAACCGATCCACCACAACAAAGATGGAATCATTACCTCTCTGAGTACGAGGTAACCCCAACACGAAATCCATACTAATATCAACCCATGGCTGCGAGGGGACTGGCAAAGGCATATAGAGACCCGCATTGGTGGCCGTGCCCTTGGAAACCTGACAAATACGGTACCTCTTCACATAACGATCCACCTCTTTCCTCATAGTAGGCCAATAATAAGAAGCTTGAACCAACTGTAAAGTACGATCACGACCAACATGCCCTTCACCATGCAGCTCCTTAATAATCTTTAAACGAAGACTAGAATCAGGAATACATAGCTGATTTCCCCTGAACAAGAAACCATCATGCAAAAGAAAATCTGACTTTTTCCCAGTTTCCACATCCTGCACAATAACTGAGAAATAAGGGTCAATGGCTAACTGCTCACGAATGACCTCCAGACCCGGCACATCAACCCTCATAGATACAAGCAGATTACTCCTCCTGCTTAAGGCATCAGCAACCCTATTTGAAACACCAGTCATGTGCTTGCCCACAAAAGTAAACTTCTCAAGAAAAGCCAACCATCGCCCATGCTTATGAGATACCTTGTCTTGAGTACGAATGTGCCTTAGGGAATCATGATCAGTGAATAAAACAAACTCCTTTTGAAACAAGTAATGACGCCAATGCTTTACAGCTTGGACCACTGCATAAAACTCTAGGTCATAAGTACTGTACCTCAACTTAGGCCCAGTTAACTTCTCACTAAAATGAGCAACAGGTCGACCACCTTGACTAAGAACCCCACCAATTCCAACCTTTGAGGCATCAGTATGAACTTCAAAAACTTGAGAAAAATTAGGCAATACCAGAATTGGTGCTGTAGTGAGCTTCTCTTTCACAACTTGAAAAGCCAACTCTGCCTCATCTGTCCATACAAACGTCTTCCCCTTCATACAATCTGTCACTGGAGCCATAATAGAACTGAAGTGTGGAATAAACCGTCTGTAAAAAGAAGCAAGCCCATGGAAACTACGAACTTCAGTAATGGTAGTAGGAGTTGGCCAATTTTGAACAGCCGCCACTTTGGATTCATCAACCTGTATCCCATCACCAGAAATAACATACCCCAGAAATAACACTTTAGGGGTCATGAACACACACTTCTTGGTGGCTGCATAAAAACGGTCCCTACAAAGTATGGCCAAAACTTGCCTCACATGCACAACATGGTCGCTGAAAGAAGCACTAAAAATGAGAATGTCATCAAAATACACAACCACAAACTTCCCAATAAAAGGCCTAAGCAACTGATTCATCACACGCATAAAAGTACTAGGAGCGTTTGATAAACCAAATGGCATCACCAACCACTCATACAACCCTTCACGAGTCTTGAAGGCAGTCTTCCACTCGTCACCCTGTCTAAGACGAATCTGGTAATAACCACTCTTCAAATCTAACTTCGTAAAAATAGTAGCACCACTAAGTTGATCAAGCAAATCATCAAGTCGAGGAATAGAAACCTGTACCTCACAGTAATCTTGTTGATTGCTCGACTGTCAACACACATACGCCAAGTGCCATCTTTTTTTGGAGTCAATAAAGCAGGAACAGCACAAGGGCTCACACTTTCACGAACATGCCCCTTAGAAATCAATTCCTCAACCTGCCTTCGCAACTCTTCATGCTCACCAGGGCTCATCCTGTAATGTGGTCTATTGGGTAACTGTGACCCAGGCTCCAAATCAATATGATGTTGGATGTCACGCAAAGGTGGCAATCCATCGGGAAATTCAACAGGAAACACATCAGAAAATTCCTCAAGCAAAGGAACCATAGCATCAGGAATTTCGACTTACTCGGGCACTGCCTTCCCTATCAAAACAAAAACACTGTCTGTGTCCTCCAATTCATCTTGAAACTGACTGATGGTCAACAAATTACCCGACTGTTTTGTGGCTAACTGCCGTAGGCAGTTTGCAGCAAGATGGAGCTCGTTCACACGGTCGTTTCGCCTGGTCACACGCCTAAAACGGACCCCGGTAGCACAAGTTAGCGCCATTTTAGTGAAGCCCCTTTTGTTACGCGGTCTTGGGCCTCCAAATACAAAATAGCCCGTTCCTCCACACTTGGGCCTGCATTATTCCCCCCTGGATAGACAAAATTCGCCCTCGAATTACCAACAGGTTCATCATCAGAAGAATCTCCATAATAAGGCAACAGATGGTTCACGTTAAACACATCAGAACAACGAATGTGACTAGGCAGCTGTAGACGATATGCATTCGGATTGATCTTCTCCACGACTTCAATTGGGCCAATCTTCTTTGCTGATAACTTGTTGTATTCCCCAACTGTAAAATGATCTTTAGTCAAAACAGCCCAAACAAAATCACCTTCCTCGAACTCAACATGCCTACGCTTCTGATCAGCAGCTTGCTTATACTTCAGATTAGCACTGGTCAAATGATCATACACAACATTATGAACTTCATGTAAACCCTCCACAAAATCATGAACTTTCTTTGGAACAGATCCAGAAACAGGAAGAGACATCAAATCAAGTGGTCCTCGAGGCTGAGAAGAATAAACTATCTGAAATGGGCTATATCCAGTGCTCCGATTAACAGCATGATTATGAGCAAACTCAGCTTGACACAATTTTTGATCCCATGCCTTCACATGATCACCAACCAAACACCTCAACAAATTCCCAAGTGACCGATTAACAACTTCAGTTTGCCCATCAGTTTGCGGGTGATAAGCACTACTGAAGTTGAGTTGAGTATTCACCATCTTCCACAAACTACGCCAAAAATGACTCAGAAATCGGGTATCCCGATCAGACACAATAGAAGAAGGTAGCCCATGCAGACGGTACACATCACGAAAAAAGAGTTGGGCTACATTAACAGCATCAGTCGTCTTCTTGCAAGGAATAAAATGGACCATCTTAGAAAACCGATCCACCACAACAAAGATGGAATCATTACCTCTCTGAGTACGAGGTAACCCCAACACGAAATCCATACTAATATCAACCCATGGCTGCGAGGGGACTGGCAAAGGCATATAGAGACCCGCATTGGTGGCCGTGCCCTTGGAAACCTGACAAATACGGCACCTCTTCACATAACGATCCACCTCTTTCCTCATAGTAGGCCAATAATAAGAAGCTTGAACCAACTGTAAAGTACGATCACGACCAACATGCCCTTCACCATGCAGCTCCTTAATAATCTTTAAACGAAGACTAGAATCAGGAATACATAGCTGATTTCCCCTGAACAAGAAACCATCATGCAAAAGAAAATCTGACTTTTTCCCAGTTTCCACATCCTGCACAATAACTGAGAAATAAGGGTCAATGGCTAACTGCTCACGAATGACCTCCAGACCCGGCACATCAACCCTCATAGATACAAGCAGATTACTCCTCCTGCTTAAGGCATCAGCAACCCTATTTGAAACACCAGTCTTGTGCTTGACCACAAAAGTAAACTTCTCAAGAAAGGCCAACCATCGCCCATGCTTATGAGATACCTTGTCTTGAGTACGAATGTGCCTTAGGGAATCATGATCAGTGAATAAAACAAACTCCTTTTGAAACAAGTAATGACGCCAATGCTTTACAGCTTGGACCACTGCATAAAATTCTAGGTCATAAGTACTGTACCTCAACTTAGGCCCAGTTAACTTCTCACTAAAATAAGCAACAGGTCGACCACCTTGACTAAGAACCCCACCAATTCCAACCTTTGAGGCATCAGTATGAACTTCAAAAACTTGAGAAAAATTAGGCAATACCAGAATTGGTGCTGTAGTGAGCTTCTCTTTCACAACTTGAAAAGCCAACTCTGCCTCATCTGTCCATACAAACGTCTTCCCCTTCATACAATCTGTCACTGGAGCCATAATAGAACTGAAGTGTGGAATAAACCGTCTGTAAAAAGAAGCAAGCCCATGGAAACTACGAACTTCAGTAATGGTAGTAGGAGTTGGCCAATTTTGAACAGCCGCCACTTTGGATTCATCAACCTGTATCCCATCACCAGAAATAACATAGCCCAGAAATAACACTTTAGGGGTCATGAACACACACTTCTTGGTGGCTGCATAAAAACGGTCCCTACGAAGTAAGGCCAAAACTTGCCTCACATGCACAACATGGTCGCTGAAAGAAGCACTAAAAATGAGAATGTCATCAAAATACACAACCACAAACTTCCCAATAAAAGGCCTAAGCAACTGATTCATCACACGCATAAAAGTACTAGGAGCGTTTCATAAACCAAATGGCATCACCAACCACTCATACAACCCTTCACGAGTCTTGAAGGCAGTCTTCCACTCGTCACCCTGTCTAAGACGAATCTGGTAATAACCACTCTTCAAATCTAACTTCGTAAAAATAGTAGCACCACTAAGTTGATCAAGCAAATCATCAAGTCGAGGAATAGGAAACCTGTACCTCACAGTAATCTTGTTGATTGCTCGACTGTCAACACACATACGCCAAGTGCCATCTTTTTTTGGAGTCAATAAAGCAGGAACAGCACAAGGGCTCATACTTTCACGAACATGCCCCTTAGAAATCAATTCCTCAACCTGCCTTCGCAACTCTTCATGCTCACCAGGGCTCATCCTGTA
Organism: Helianthus tuberosus; assembly: GCA_030545235.1. Classification (NCBI taxonomy): domain Eukaryota; kingdom Viridiplantae; phylum Streptophyta; class Magnoliopsida; order Asterales; family Asteraceae; genus Helianthus; species Helianthus tuberosus. The sequence goes on from CM060442.1 coordinate 50,208,328, forward strand.
ATGTGGTCTATTGGGTAACTGTGACCCAGGCTCCAAATCAATATGATGTTGGATGTCACGCAAAGGTGGCAATCCATCGGGCAATTCAACAGGAAACACATCAGAAAATTCCGCAAGCAAAGGAACCATAGCATCAGGAATTTCGACTTCCTCGGGCACTGCCTTCCCTATCAAAACAAAAACACTGTCTGTGTCCTCCAATTCATCTTGAAACTGACTGATGGTCAACAAATTACCCGACTGTTTTGTGGCTAACTGCCTTAGGCAGTTTGCAGCAAGATGGAGCTCGTTCACACGGTCGTTTCGCCTGGTCACACGCCTAAAACGGACCCCTGTAGCCCAAGTTAGAGCCATTTTAGTGAAGCCCCTTTTGTTACGCGGTCTTGGGCCTCCAAATACAAAATAGCCCGTTCCTCCACACTTGGGCCTGCATCATTCCCCCCTGGATAGACAAAATTCGCCCTCGAATTACCAACAGGTTCATCATCAGAAGAATCTCAATAATAAGGCAACAGATGCTTCACGTTAAACACATCAGAACAACGAATGTGACTAGGCAGCTGTAGACGATATGCATTCGGATTGATCTTCTCCACGAATTCAATTGGGCCAATCTTCTTTGCTGATAACTTGTTGTATTCCCCAACTGTAAAACGATCTTTAGTCAAAACAGCCCAAACAAAATCACCTTCCTCGAACTCAACATGCCTACGCTTCTGATCAGCAGCTTGCTTATACTTCAGATTAGCACTGGTCAAATGATCATACACAGCATTATGAACTTCATGTAAACCCTCCACAAAATCCTGAACTTTCTTTGGAACAGATCCAGAAACAGGAAGAGACATCAAATCAAGTGGTCCTCGAGGCTGAGAAGAATAAACTATCTGAAATGGGCTATATCCAGTGCTCCGATTAACAGCATGATTATGAGCAAACTCAGCTTGACACAATTTTTGACCCCATGCCTTCACATGATCACCAACCAAACACCTCAACAAATTCCCAAGTGACCGATTAACAAATTCAGTTTGCCCATCAGTTTGCGGGTGATAAGCACTACTGAAGTTGAGTTGAGTATTCACCATCTTCCACAAACTACGCCAAAAATGACTCAGAAATCGGGTATCCCGATCAGACACAATAGAAGAAGGTAGCCCATGCAGACGGTACACATCACGAAAAAAGAGTTGGGCTACATTAACAGCATCAGTCGTCTTCTTGCAAGGAATAAAATGGACCATCTTAGAAAACCGATCCACCACAACAAAGATGGAATCATTACCTCTCTGAGTACGAGGTAACCCCAACACGAAATCCATACTAATATCAACCCATGGCTGCGAGGGGACTGGCAAAGGCATATAGAGACCCGCATTGGTGGCCGTGCCCTTGGAAACCTGACAAATACGGCACCTCTTCACATAACGATCCACCTCTTTCCTCATAGTAGGCCAATAATAAGAAGCTTGAACCAACTGTAAAGTACGATCACGACCAACATGCCCTTCACCATGCAGCTCCTTAATAATCTTTAAACGAAGACTAGAATCAGGAATACATAGCTGATTTCCCCTGAACAAGAAACCATCATGCAAAAGAAAATCTGACTTTTTCCCAGTTTCCACATCCTGCACAATAACTGAGAAATAAGGGTCAATGGCTAACTGCTCACGAATGACCTCCAGACCCGGCACATCAACCCTCATAGATACAAGCAGATTACTCCTCCTGCTTAAGGCATCAGCAACCCTATTTGAAACACCAGTCTTGTGCTTGACCACAAAAGTAAACTTCTCAAGAAAGGCCAACCATCGCCCATGCTTATGAGATACCTTGTCTTGAGTACGAATGTGCCTTAGGGAATCATGATCAGTGAATAAAACAAACTCCTTTTGAAACAAGTAATGACGCCAATGCTTTACAGCTTGGACCACTGCATAAAACTCTAGGTCATAAGTACTGTACCTCAACTTAGGCCCAGTTAACTTCTCACTAAAATAAGCAACAGGTCGACCACCTTGACTAAGAACCCCACCAATTCCAACCTTTGAGGCATCAGTATGAACTTCAAAAACTTGAGAAAAATTAGGCAATACCAGAATTGGTGCTGTAGTGAGCTTCTCTTTCACAACTTGAAAAGCCAACTCTGCCTCATCTGTCCATACAAACGTCTTCCCCTTCATACAATCTGTCACTGGAGCCATAATAGAACTGAAGTGTGGAATAAACCGTCTGTAAAAAGAAGCAAGCCCATGGAAACTACGAACTTCAGTAATGGTAGTAGGAGTTGGCCAATTTTGAACAGCCGCCACTTTGGATTCATCAACCTGTATCCCATCACCAGAAATAACATAGCCCAGAAATAACACTTTAGGGGTCATGAACACACACTTCTTGGTGGCTGCATAAAAACGGTCCCTACGAAGTAAGGCCAAAACTTGCCTCACATGCACAACATGGTCGCTGAAAGAAGCACTAAAAATGAGAATGTCATCAAAATACACAACCACAAACTTCCCAATATAAGGCCTAAGCAACTGATTCATCTCACGCATAAAAGTACTAGGAGCGTTTGATAAACCAAATGGCATCACCAACCACTCATACAACCCTTCACGAGTCTTGAAGGCAGTCTTCCACTCGTCACCCTGTCTAAGACGAATCTGGTAATAACCACTCTTCAAATCTAACTTCGTAAAAATAGTAGCACCACTAAGTTGATCAAGCAAATCATCAAGTCGAGGAATAGGAAACCTGTACCTCACAGTAATCTTGTTGATTGCTCGACTGTCAACACACATACGCCAAGTGCCATCTTTTTTTGGAGTCAATAAAGCAGGAACAACACAAGGGCTCATACTTTCACGAACATGCCCCTTAGAAATCAATTCCTCAACCTGCCTTCGCAACTCTTCATGCTCACCAGGGCTCATCCTGTAATGTGGTCTATTGGGTAACTGTGACCCAGGCTCCAAATCAATATGATGTTGGATGTCACGCAAAGGTGGCAATCCATCGGGCAATTCAACAGGAAACACATCAGAAAATTCCTCAAGCAAATGAACCATAGCATCAGGAATTTCGACTTCCTCGGGCACTGCCTTCCCTATCAAAACAAAAACACTGTCTGTGTCCTCCAATTCATCTTGAAACTGACTGATGGTCAACAAATTACCCGACTGTTTTGTGGCTAACTACCGTAGGCAGTTTGCATCAAGATGGAGCTCGTTCACACGGTCGTTTCGCCTGGTCACACGCCTAAAACGGACCCCTGTAGCCCAAGTTAGAGCCATTTTAGTGAAGCCCCTTTTGTTACGCGGTCTTGGGCCTCCAAATACAAAATAGCCCGTTCCTCCACACTTGGGCCTGCATCATTCCCCCCTGGATAGACAAAATTCGCCCTCGAATTACCAACAGGTTCATCATCAGAAGAATCTCCATAATAAGGCAACAGATGCTTCACGTTAAACACATCAGAACAACGAATGTGACTAGGCAGCTGTAGACGATATGCATTCGGATTGATCTTCTCCACGACTTCAATTGGGCCAATCTTCTTTGCTGATAACTTGTTGTATTCCCCAACTGTAAAACGATCTTTAGTCAAAACAGCCCAAACAAAATCACCTTCCTCGAACTCAACATGCCTACGCTTCTGATCAGCAGCTTGCTTATACTTCAGATTAGCACTGGTCAAATGATCATACACAGCATTATGAACTTCATGTAAACCCTCCACCAAATCCTGAACTTTCTTTGGAACAGATCCAGAAACAGGAAGAGACATCAAATCAAGTGGTCCTCGAGGCTGAGAAGAATAAACTATCTGAAATGGGCTATATCCAGTGCTCCGATTAACAGCATGATTATGAGCAAACTCAGCTTGACACAATTTTTGATCCCATGCCTTCACATGATCACCAACCAAACACCTCAACAAATTCCCAAGTGACCGATTAACAACTTCAGTTTGCCCATCAGTTTGCGGGTGATAAGCACTACTGAAGTTGAGTTGAGTATTCACCATCTTCCACAAACTACGCCAAAAATGACTCAGAAATCGGGTATCCCGATCAGACACAATAGAAGAAGGTAGCCCATGCAGACGGTACACATCACGAAAAAAGAGTTGGGCTACATTAACAGCATCAGTCGTCTTCTTGCAAGGAATAAAATGGACCATCTTAGAAAACCGATCCACCACAACAAAGATGGAATCATTACCTCTCTGAGTACGAGGTAACCCCAACACGAAATCCATACTAATATCAACCCATGGCTGTGAGGGGACTGGCAAAGGCATATAGAGACCCGCATTGGTGGCCGTGCCCTTGGAAACCTGACAAATACGGCACCTCTTCACATAACGATCCACCTCTTTCCTCATAGTAGGCCAATAATAAGAAGCTTGAACCAACTGTAAAGTACGATCATGACCAACATGCCCTTCACCATGCAGCTCCTTAATAATCTTTAAACGAAGACTAGAATCAGGAATACATAGCTGATTTCCCCTGAACAAGAAACCATCATGCAAAAGAAAATCTGACTTTTTCCCAGTTTCCACATCCTGCACAATAACTGAGAAATAAGGGTCAATGGCTAACTGCTCACGAATGACCTCCAGACCCGGCACATCAACCCTCATAGATACAAGCAGATTACTCCTCCTGCTTAAGGCATCAGCAACCCTATTTGAAACACCAGTCTTGTGCTTGACCACAAAAGTAAACTTCTCAAGAAAGGCCAACCATCGCCCATGCTTATGAGATACCTTGTCTTGAGTACGAATGTGCCTTAGGGAATCATGATCAGTGAATAAAACAAACTCCTTTTGAAACAAGTAATGACGCCAATGCTTTACAGCTTGGACCACTGCATAAAACTCTAGGTCATAAGTACTGTACCTCAACTTAGGCCCAGTTAACTTCTCACTAAAATAAGCAACAGGTCGACCACCTTGACTAAGAACCCCACCAATTCCAACCTTTGAGGCATCAGTATGAACTTCAAAAACTTGAGAAAAATTAGGCGATACCAGAATTGGTGCTGTAGTGAGCTTCTCTTTCACAACTTGAAAAGCCAACTCTGCCTCATCTGTCCATACAAACGTCTTCCCCTTCATACAATCTGTCACTGGAGCCATAATAGAACTGAAGTGTGGAATAAACCGTCTGTAAAAAGAAGCAAGCCCATGGAAACTACGAACTTCAGTAATGGTAGTAGGAGTTGGCCAATTTTGAACAGCCGCCACTTTGGATTCATCAACCTGTATCCCATCACCAGAAATAACATACCCCAGAAATAACACTTTAGGGGTCATGAACACACACTTCTTGGTGGCTGCATAAAAACGGTCCCTACGAAGTAAGGCCAAAACTTGCCTCACATGCACAACATGGTCGCTGAAAGAAGCACTAAAAATGAGAATGTCATCAAAATACACAACCACAAACTTCCCAATAAAAGGCCTAAGCAACTGATTCATCACACGCATAAAAGTACTAGGAGCGTTTGATAAACCAAATGGCATCACCAACCACTCATACAACCCTTCACGAGTCTTGAAGGCAGTCTTCCACTCGTCACCCTGTCTAAGACGAATCTGGTAATAACCACTCTTCAAATCTAACTTCGTAAAAATAGTAGCACCACTAAGTTGATCAAGCAAATCATCAAGTCGAGGAATAGGAAACCTGTACCTCACAGTAATCTTGTTGATTGCTCGACTGTCAACACACATACGCCAAGTGCCATCTTTTTTTGGAGTCAATAAAGCAGGAACAGCACAAGGGCTCATACTTTCACGAACATGCCCCTTAGAAATCAATTCCTCAACCTGCCTTCGCAACTCTTCATGCTCACCAGGGCTCATCCTGTAATGTGGTCTATTGGGTAACTGTGACCCAGGCTCCAAATCAATATGATGTTGGATGTCACGCAAAGGTGGCAATCCATCGGGCAATTCAACAGGAAACACATCAGAAAATTCCGCAAGCAAAGGAACCATAGCATCAGGAATTTCGACTTCCTCGGGCACTGCCTTCCCTATCAAAACAAAAACACTGTCTGTGTCCTCCAATTCATCTTGAAACTGACTGATGGTCAACAAATTACCCGACTGTTTTGTGGCTAACTGCCGTAGGCAGTTTGCAGCAAGATGGAGCTCGTTCACACGGTCGTTTCGCCTGGTCACACGCCTAAAACGGACCCCTGTAGCCCAAGTTAGAGCCATTTTAGTGAAGCCCCTTTTGTTACGCGGTCTTGGGCCTCCAAATACAAAATAGCCCGTTCCTCCACACTTGGGCCTGCATCATTCCCCCCTGGATAGACAAAATTCGCCCTCGAATTACCAACAGGTTCATCATCAGAAGAATCTCCATAATAAGGCAACAGATGCTTCACGTTAAACACATCAGAACAACGAATGTGACTAGGCAGCTGTAGACGATATGCATTCGGATTGATCTTCTCCACGACTTCAATTGGGCCAATCTTCTTTGCTGATAACTTGTTGTATTCCCCAACTGTAAAACGATCTTTAGTCAAAACAGCCCAAACAAAATCACCTTCCTAGAACTCAACATGCCTACGCTTCTGATCAGCAGCTTGCTTATACTTCAGATTAGCACTGGTCAAATGATCATACACAGCATTATGAACTTCATGTAAACCCTCCACAAAATCCTGAACTTTCTTTGGAACAGATCCAGAAACAGGAAGAGACATCAAATCAAGTGGTCCTCGAGGCTGAGAAGAATAAACTATCTGAAATGGGCTATATCCAGTGCTCCGATTAACAGCATGATTATGAGCAAACTCAGCTTGACACAATTTTTGATCCCATGCCTTCACATGATCACCAACCAAACACCTCAACAAATTCCCAAGTGACCGATTAACAACTTCAGTTTGCCCATCAGTTTGCGGGTGATAAGCACTACTGAAGTTGAGTTGAGTATTCACCATCTTCCACAAACTACGCCAAAAATGACTCAGAAATTGGGTATCCCGATCAGACACAATAGAAGAAGGTAGCCCATGCAGACGGTACACATCACGAAAAAAGAGTTGGGCTACATTAACAGCATCAGTCGTCTTCTTACAAGGAATAAAATGGACCATCTTAGAAAACCGATCCACCACAACAAAGATGGAATCATTACCTCTCTGAGTACGAGGTAACCCCAACACGAAATCCATACTAATATCAACCCATGGCTGGGAGGGGACTGGCAAAGGCATATAGAGACCCGCATTGGTGGCCGTGCCCTTGGAAACCTGACAAATACGGCACCTCTTCACATAACGATCCACCTCTTTCCTCATAGTAGGCCAATAATAAGAAGCTTGAACCAACTGTAAAGTACGATCACGACCAACATGCCCTTCACCATGCAGCTCCTTAATAATCTTTAAACGAAGACTAGAATCAGGAATACATAGCTGATTTCCCCTGAACAAGAAACCATCATGCAAAAGAAAATCTGACTTTTTCCCAGTTTCCACATCCTGCACAATAACTGAGAAATAAGGGTCAATGGCTAACTGCTCACGAATGACCTCCAGACCCGGCACATCAACCCTCATAGATACAAGCAGATTACTCCTCCTGCTTAAGGCATCAGCAACCCTATTTGAAACACCAGTCTTGTGCTTGACCACAAAAGTAAACTTCTCAAGAAAGGCCAACCATCGCCCATGCTTATGAGATACCTTGTCTTGAGTACGAATGTGCCTTAGGGAATCATGATCAGTGAATAAAACAAACTCCTTTTGAAACAAGTAATGACGCCAATGCTTTACAGCTTGGACCACTGCATAAAACTCTAGGTCATAAGTACTGTACCTCAACTTAGGCCCAGTTAACTTCTCACTAAAATAAGCAACAGGTCGACCACCTTGACTAAGAACCCCACCAATTCCAACCTTTGAGGCATCAGTATGAACTTCAAAAACTTGAGAAAAATTAGGCAATACCAGAATTGGTGCTGTAGTGAGCTTCTCTTTCACAACTTGAAAAGCCAACTCTGCCTCATCTGTCCATACAAACGTCTTCCCCTTCATACAATCTGTCACTGGAGCCATAATAGAACTGAAGTGTGGAATAAACCGTCTGTAAAAAGAAGCAAGCCCATGGAAACTACGAACTTCAGTAATGGTAGTAGGAGTTGGCCAATTTTGAACAGCCGCCACTTTGGATTCATCAACCTGTATCCCATCACCAGAAATAACATACCCCAGAAATAACACTTTAGGGGTCATGAACACACACTTCTTGGTGGCTGCATAAAAACGGTCCCTACGAAGTAAGGCCAAAACTTGCCTCACATGCACAACATGGTCGCTGAAAGAAGCACTAAAAATGAGAATGTCATCAAAATACACAACCACAAACTTCCCAATAAAAGGCCTAAGCAACTGATTCATCACACGCATAAAAGTACTAGGAGCGTTTCATAAACCAAATGGCATCACCAACCACTCATACAACCCTTCACGAGTCTTGAAGGCAGTCTTCCACTCGTCACCCTGTCTAAGACGAATCTGGTAATAACCACTCTTCAAATCTAACTTCGTAAAAATAGTAGCACCACTAAGTTGATCAAGCAAATCATCAAGTCGAGGAATAGGAAACCTGTACCTCACAGTAATCTTGTTGATTGCTCGACTGTCAACACACATACGCCAAGTGCCATCTTTTTTTGGAGTCAATAAAGCAGGAACAGCACAAGGGCTCATACTTTCACGAACATGCCCCTTGGAAATCAATTCCTCAACCTGCCTTCGCAACTCTTCATGCTCACCAGGGCTCATCCTGTAATGTGGTCTATTGGGTAACTGTGACCCAGGCTCCAAATCAATATGATGTTGGATGTCACGCAAAGGTGGCAATCCATCGGGCAATTCAACAGGAAACACATCAGAAAATTCCTCAAGCAAAGGAACCATAGCATCAGGAATTTCGACTTCCTCGGGCACTGCCTTCCCTATCAAAACAAAAACACTGTCTGTGTCCTCCAATTCATCTTGAAACTGACTGATGGTCAACAAATTACCCGACTGTTTTGTGGCTAACTGCCGTAGGCAGTTTGCAGCAAGATGGAGCTCGTTCACACGGTCGTTTCGCCTGGTCACACGCCTAAACCGGACCCCTGTAGCCCAAGTTAGAGCCATTTTAGTGAAGCCCCTTTTGTTACGCGGTCTTGGGCCTCCAAATACAAAATAGCCCGTTCCTCCACACTTGGGCCTGCATCATTCCCCCCTGGATAGACAAAATTCGCCCTCGAATTACCAACAGGTTCATCATCAGAAGAATCTCCATAATAAGGCAACAGATGCTTCACGTTAAACACATCAGAACAACGAATGTGACTAGGCAGCTGTAGACGATATGCATTCGGATTGATCTTCTCCACGACTTCAATTGGGCCAATCTTCTTTGCTGATAACTTGTTGTATTCCCCAACTGTAAAACGATCTTTAGTCAAAACAGCCCAAACAAAATCACCTTCCTCGAACTCAACATGCCTACGCTTCTGATCAGCAGCTTGCTTATACTTCAGATTAGCACTGGTCAAATGATCATACACAGCATTATGAACTTCATGTAAACCCTCCACAAAATCCTGAACTTTCTTTGGAACAGATCCAGAAACAGGAAGAGACATCAAATCAAGTGGTCCTCGAGGCTGAGAAGAATAAACTATCTGAAATGGGCTATATCCAGTGCTCCGATTAACAGCATGATTATGAGCAAACTCAGCTTGACACAATTTTTGATCCCATGCCTTCACATGATCACCAACCAAACACCTCAACAAATTCCCAAGTGACCGATTAACAACTTCAGTTTGCCCATCAGTTTGCGGGTGATAAGCACTACTGAAGTTGAGTTGAGTATTCACCATCTTCCACAAACTACGCCAAAAATGACTCAGAAATTGGGTATCCCGATCAGACACAATAGAAGAAGGTAGCCCATGCAGACGGTACACATCACGAAAAAAGAGTTGGGCTACATTAACAGCATCAGTCGTCTTCTTACAAGGAATAAAATGGACCATCTTAGAAAACCGATCCACCACAATAAAGATGGAATCATTACCTCTCTGAGTACGAGGTAACCCCAACACGAAATCCATACTAATATCAACCCATGGCTGGGAGGGGACTGGCAAAGGCATATAGAGACCCGCATTGGTGGCCGTGCCCTTGGAAACCTGACAAATACGGCACCTCTTCACATAACGATCCACCTCTTTCCTCATAGTAGGCCAATAATAAGAAGCTTGAACCAACTGTAAAGTACGATCACGACCAACATGCCCTTCACCATGCAGCTCCTTAATAATCTTTAAACGAAGACTAGAATCAGGAATACATAGCTGATTTCCCCTGAACAAGAAACCATCATGCAAAAGAAAATCTGACTTTTTCCCAGTTTCCACATCCTGCACAATAACTGAGAAATAAGGGTCAATGGCTAACTGCTCACGAATGACCTCCAGACCCGGCACATCAACCCTCATAGATACAAGCAGATTACTCCTCCTGCTTAAGGCATCAGCAACCCTATTTGAAACACCAGTCTTGTGCTTGACCACAAAAGTAAACTTCTCAAGAAAGGCCAACCATCGCCCATGCTTATGAGATACCTTGTCTTGAGTACGAATGTGCCTTAGGGAATCATGATCAGTGAATAAAACAAACTCCTTTTGAAACAAGTAATGACGCCAATGCTTTACAGCTTGGACCACTGCATAAAACTCTAGGTCATAAGTATTGTACCTCAACTTAGGCCCAGTTAACTTCTCACTAAAATAAGCAACAGGTCGACCACCTTGACTAAGAACCCCACCAATTCCAACCTTTGAGGCATCAGTATGAACTTCAAAAACTTGAGAAAAATTAGGCGATACCAGAATTGGTGCTGTAGTGAGCTTCTCTTTCACAACTTGAAAAGCCAACTCTGCCTCATCTGTCCATACAAACGTCTTCCCCTTCATACAATCTGTCACTGGAGCCATAATAGAACTGAAGTGTGGAATAAACCGTCTGTAAAAAGAAGCAAGCCCATGGAAACTACGAACTTCAGTAATGGTAGTAGGAGTTGGCCAATTTTGAACAGCCGCCACTTTGGATTCATCAACCTGTATCCCATCACCAGAAATAACATACCCCAGAAATAACACTTTAGGGGTCATGAACACACACTTCTTGGTGGCTGCATAAAAACGGTCCCTACGAAGTAAGGCCAAAACTTGCCTCACATGCACAACATGGTCGCTGAAAGAAGCACTAAAAATGAGAATGTCATCAAAATACACAACCACAAACTTCCCAATAAAAGGCCTAAGCAACTGATTCATCACACGCATAAAAGTACTAGGAGCGTTTCATAAACCAAATGGCATCACCAACCACTCATACAACCCTTCACGAGTCTTGAAGGCAGTCTTCCACTCGTCACCCTGTCTAAGACGAATCTGGTAATAACCACTCTTCAAATCTAACTTCGTAAAAATAGTAGCACCACTAAGTTGATCAAGCAAATCATCAAGTCGAGGAATAGGAAACCTGTACCTCACAGTAATCTTGTTGATTGCTCGACTGTCAACACACATACGCCAAGTGCCATCTTTTTTTGGAGTCAATAAAGCAGGAACAGCACAAGGGCTCATACTTTCACGAACATGCCCCTTAGAAATCAATTCCTCAACCTGCCTTCGCAACTCTTCATGCTCACCAGGGCTCATCCTGTAATGTGGTCTATTGGGTAACTGTGACCCAGGCTCCAAATCAATATGATGTTGGATGTCACGCAAAGGTGGCAATCCATCGGGCAATTCAACAGGATACACATCAGAAAATTCCTCAAGCAAAGGAACCATAGCATCAGGAATTTCGACTTCCTCGGGCAGTGCCTTCCCTATCAAAACAAAAACACTGTCTGTGTCCTCCAATTCATCTTGAAACTGACTGATGGTCAACAAATTACCCGACTGTTTTGTGGCTAATTGCCGTAGGCAGTTTGCAGCAAGATGGAGCTCGTTCACACGGTCGTTTCGCCTGGTCACACGCCTAAAACGGACCCCTGTAGCCCAAGTTAGAGCCATTTTAGTGAAGCCCCTTTTGTTACGCGTTCTTGGGCCTCCAAATACAAAATAGCCCGTTCCTCCACACTTGGGCCTGCATCATTCCCCCCTGGATAGACAAAATTCGCCCTCGAATTACCAACAGGTTCATCATCAGAAGAATCTCCATAATAAGGCAACAGATGCTTCACGTTAAACACATCAGAACAACGAATGTGACTAGGCAGCTGTAGACGATATGCATTCGGATTGATCTTCTCCACGACTTCAATTGGGCCAATCTTCTTTGTTGATAACTTGTTGTATTCCCCAACTGAAAACGATCTTTAGTCAAAACAGCCCAAACAAAATCACCTTCCTCGAACTCAACATTCCTACGCTTCTGATCAGCAGCTTGCTTATACTTCATATTAGCACTGGTCAAATGATCATACACAGCATTATGAACTTCATGTAAACCCTCCACAAAATCCTGAACTTTCTTTGGAACAGATCCAGAAACAGGAAGAGACATCAAATCAAGTGGTCCTCGAGGCTGAGAAGAATAAACTATCTGAAATGGGCTATATCCAGTGCTCCGATTAACAGCATGATTAAGAGCAAACTCAGCTTGACACAATTTTTGATCCCATGCCTTCACATGATCACCAACCAAACACCTCAACAAATTCCCAAGTGACCGATTAACAACTTCAGTTTGCCCATCAGTTTGCGGGTGATAAGCACTACTGAAGTTGAGTTGAGTATTCACCATCTTCCACAAACTACGCCAAAAATGACTCAGAAATCGGGTATCCCGATCAGACACAATAGAAGAAGGTAGCCCATGCAGACGGTACACATCACGAAAAAAGAGTTGGGCTACATTAACAGCATCAGTCGTCTTCTTGCAAGGCATAAAATGGACCATCTTAGAAAACCGATCCACCACAACAAAGATGGAATCATTACCTCTCTGAGTACGAGGTAACCCCAACACGAAATCCATACTAATATCAACCCATGGCTGCGAGGGGACTGGCAAAGGCATATAGAGACCCGCATTGGTGGCCGTGCCCTTGGAAACCTGACAAATACGGCACCTCTTCACATAACGATCCACCTCTTTCCTCATAGTAGGCCAATAATAAGAAGCTTGAACCAACTGTAAAGTACGATCACGACCAACATGCCCTTCACCATGCAGCTCCTTAATAATTTTTAAACGAAGACTAGAATCAGGAATACATAGCTGATTTCCCCTGAACAAGAAACCATCATGCAAAAGAAAATCTGACTTTTTCCCAGTTTCCACATCCTGCACAATAACTGAGAAATAAGGGTCAATGCCTAACTGCTCACGAATGACCTCCAGACCCGGCACATCAACCCTCATAGATACAAGCAGATTACTCCTCCTTCTTAAGGCATCAGCAACCCTATTTGAAACACCAGTCTTGTGCTTGACCACAAAAGTAAACTTCTCAAGAAAGGCCAACCATCGCCCATGCTTTTGAGATACCTTGTCTTGAGTACGAATGTGCCTTAGGGAATCATGATCAGTGAATAAAACAAACTCCTTTTGAAACAAGTAATGACGCCAATGCTTTACAGCTTGGACCACTGCATAAAACTCTAGGTCATAAGTACTGTACCTCAACTTAGGCCCAGTTAACTTCTCACTAAAATAAGCAACAGGTCGACCACCTTGACTAAGAACCCCACCAATTCCAACCTTTGAGGCATCAGTATGAACTTCAAAAACTTGAGAAAAATTAGGCAATACCAGAATTGGTGCTGTAGTGAGCTTCTCTTTCACAACTTGAAAAGCCAACTCTGCCTCATCTGTCCATACAAACGTCTTCCCCTTCATACAATCTGTCACTGGAGCCATAATAGAACTGAAGTGTGGAATAAACCGTCTGTAAAAAGAAGCAAGCCCATGGAAACTACGAACTTCAGTAATGGTAGTAGGAGTTGGCCAATTTTGAACAGCCGCCACTTTGGATTCATCAACCTGTATCCCATCACCAGAAATAACATACCCCAGAAATAACACTTTAGGGGTCATGAACACACACTTCTTGGTGGCTGCATAAAAACGGTCCCTACGAAGTAAGGCCAAAACTTGCCTCACATGCACAACATGGTCGCTGAAAGAAGCACTAAAAATGAGAATGTCATCAAAATACACAACCACAAACTTCCCAATAAAAGGCCTAAGCAACTGATTCATCACACGCATAAAAGTACTAGGAGCGTTTGATAAACCAAATGGCATCACCAACCACTCATACAACCCTTCACGAGTCTTGAAGGCAGTCTTCCACTCGTCACCCTGTCTAAGACGAATCTGGTAATAACCACTCTTCAAATCTAACTTCGTAAAAATAGTAGCGCCACTAAGTTGATCAAGCAAATCATCAAGTCGAGGAATAGGAAACCTGTACCTCACAGTAATCTTGTTGATTGCTCGACTGTCAACACACATACGCCAAGTGCCATCTTTTTTTGGAGTCAATAAAGCAGGAACAGCACAAGGGCTCATACTTTCACGAACATGCCCCTTAGAAATCAATTCCTCAACCTGCCTTCGCAACTCTTCATGCTCACCAGGGCTCATCCTGTAATGTGGTCTATTGGGTAACTGTGACCCAGGCTCCAAATCAATATGATGTTGGATGTCACGCAAAGGTGGCAATCCATCGGGCAATTCAACAGGAAACACATCAGAAAATTCCTCAAGCAAAGGAACCATAGCATCAGGAATTTCGACTTCCTCGGGCACTGCCTTCCCTATCAAAACAAAAACACTGTCTGTGTCCTCCAATTCATCTTGAAACTGACTGATGGTCAACAAATTACCCGACTGTTTTGTGGCTAACTGCCGTAGGCAGTTTGCAGCAAGATGGAGCTCGTTCACACGGTCGTTTCGCCTGGTCACACGCCTAAAACGGACCCCTGTAGCCCAAGTTAGAGCCATTTTAGTGAAGCCCCTTTTGTTACGCGGTCTTGGGCCTCCAAATACAAAATAGCCCGTTCCTCCACACTTGGGCCTGCATCATTCCCCCCTGGATAGACAAAATTCGCCCTCGAATTACCAACAGGTTCATCATCAGAAGAATCTCCATAATAAGGCAACAGATGCTTCACGTTAAACACATCAGAACAACGAATGTGACTAGGCAGCTGTAGACGATATGCATTCGGATTGATCTTCTCCACAACTTCAATTGGGCCAATCTTCTTTGCTGATAACTTGTTGTATTCCCCAACTGTAAAACGATCTTTAGTCAAAACAGCCCAAACAAAATCACCTTCCTCGAACTCAACATGCCTACGCTTCTGATCAGCAGCTTGCTTATACTTCAGATTAGCACTGGTCAAATGATCATACACAACATTATGAACTTCATGTAAACCCTCCACAAAATCCTGAACTTTCTTTGGAACAGATCCAGAAACAGGAAGAGACATCAAATCAAGTGGTCCTCGAGGCTGAGAAGAATAAACTATCTGAAATGGGCTATATCCAGTGCTCCGATTAACAGCATGATTATGAGCAAACTCAGCTTGACACAATTTTTGATCCCATGCCTTCACATGATCACCAACCAAACACCTCAACAAATTCCCAAGTGACCGATTAACAACTTCAGTTTGCCCATCAGTTTGCGGGTGATAAGCACTACTGAAGTTGAGTTGAGTATTCACCATCTTCCACAAACTACGCCAAAAATGACTCAGAAATCGGGTATCCCGATCAGACACAATAGAAGAAGGTAGCCCATGCAGACGGTACACATCACGAAAAAAGAGTTGGGCTACATTAACAGCATCAGTCGTCTTCTTGCAAGGAATAAAATGGACCATCTTAGAAAACCGATCCACCACAACAAAGATGGAATCATTACCTCTCTGAGTACGAGGTAACCCCAACACGAAATCCATACTAATATCAACCCATGGCTGCGAGGGGACTGGCAAAGGCATATAGAGACCCGCATTGGTGGTCGTGCCCTTGGAAACCTGACAAATACGGCACCTCTTCACATAACGATCCACCTCTTTCCTCATAGTAGGCCAATAATAAGAAGCTTGAACCAACTGTAAAGTACGATCACGACCAACATGCCCTTCACCATGCAGCTCCTTAATAATCTTTAAACGAAGACTAGAATCAGGAATACATAGCTGATTTCCCCTGAACAAGAAACCATCATGCAAAAGAAAATCTGACTTTTTCCCAGTTTCCACATCCTGCACAATAACTGAGAAATAAGGGTCAATGGCTAACTGCTCACGAATGACCTCCAGACCCGGCACATCAACCCTCATAGATACAAGCAGATTACTCCTCCTGCTTAAGGCATCAGCAACCCTATTTGAAACACCAGTCTTGTGCTTGACCACAAAAGTAAACTTCTCAAGAAAGGCCAACCATCGCCCATGCTTATGAGATACCTTGTCTTGAGTACGAATGTGCCTTAGGGAATCATGATCAGTGAATAAAACAAACTCCTTTTGAAACAAGTAATGACGCCAATGCTTTACAGCTTGGACCACTGCATAAAACTCTAGGTCATAAGTATTGTACCTCAACTTAGGCCCAGTTAACTTCTCACTAAAATAAGCAACAGGTCGACCACCTTGACTAAGAACCCCACCAATTCCAACCTTTGAGGCATCAGTATGAACTTCAAAAACTTGAGAAAAATTAGGCAATACCAGAATTGGTGTTGTAGTGAGCTTCTCTTTCACAACTTGAAAAGCCAACTCTGCCTCATCTGTCCATACAAACGTCTTCCCCTTCATACAATCTGTCACTGGAGCCATAATAGAACTGAAGTGTGGAATAAACCGTCTGTAAAAAGAAGCAAGCCCATGGAAACTACGAACTTCAGTAATGGTAGTAGGAGTTGGCCAATTTTGAACAGCCGCCACTTTGGATTCATCAACCTGTATCCCATCACCAGAAATAACATACCCCAGAAATAACACTTTAGGGGTCATGAACACACACTTCTTGGTGGCTGTATAAAAACGGTCCCTACGAAGTAAGGCCAAAACTTGCCTCACATGCACAACATGGTCGCTGAAAGAAGCACTAAAAATGAGAATGTCATCAAAATACACAACCACAAACTTCCCAATAAAAGGCCTAAGCAACTGATTCATCGCACGCATAAAATTACTAGGAGCGTTTGATAAACCAATTGGCATCACCAACCACTCATACAACCCTTCACGAGTCTTGAAGGCAGTCTTCCACTCGTCACCCTGTCTAAGACGAATCTGGTAATAACCACTCTTCAAATCTAACTTCGTAAAAATAGTAGCACCACTAAGTTGATCAAGCAAATCATCAAGTCGAGGAATAGGAAACCTGTACCTCACAGTAATCTTGTTGATTGCTCGACTGTCAACACACATACGCCAAGTGCCATCTTTTTTTGGAGTCAATAAAGCAGGAACAGCACAAGGGCTCATACTTTCACGAACATGCCCCTTAGAAATCAATTCCTCAACCTGCCTTCGCAACTCTTCATGCTCACCAGGGCTCATCCTGTAATGTGGTCTATTGGGTAACTGTGACCCAGGCTCCAAATCAATATGATGTTGGATGTCACGCAAAGGTGGCAATCCATCGGGCAATTCAACAGGAAACACATCAGAAAATTCCTCAAGCAAAGGAACCATAGCATCAGGAATTTCGACTTCCTCGGGCACTGCCTTCCCTATCAAAACAAAAACACTGTCTGTGTCCTCCAATTCATCTTGAAACTGACTGATGGTCAACAAATTACCCGACTGTTTTGTGGCTAACTGCCGTAGGCAGTTTGCAGCAAGATAGAGCTCGTTCACACGGTCGTTTCGCCTGGTCACACGCCTAAAACGGACCCCTGTAGCCCAAGTTAGAGCCATTTTAGTGAAGCCCCTTTTGTTACGCGGTCTTGGGCCTCCAAATACAAAATAGCCCGTTCCTCCACACTTGGGCCTGCATCATCCAGCAATCCTTGCTGCTGCCCAGAAACCTGTTGAACCTCAACAAATTATTCCCAGTAAACGTACTCAAGGAGATAACTTCAGTAATAGTGTAAACGGAGGCGGCAATCATACTAATAATGATAATGATCCACAACAGGCCCCACTCCCTAAGAAAATGAAAGCTGCAACACCTGGTTGCACTTACAAAGAATTTCTTGCTTGTAAACCAGCTGAGTTCGCATGCAATGAAGGGGCGACTGCAGCACTGTGTTGGTTGGAGAAGACCGAAGCAGTAATTGCAATAAGTAAATGTGCCGAGGAAGACAAAGTGATGTACACCTCGCATCTGTTTAAAGAAGGGGCGCTCAAATGGTGGAATACAGTACTTCAAGCCAAAGGAAGACATGTGGCCTATGCCATGAATTGGGAAGAATTTAAAAGTCTGATGGAAAGAAAATTCTGTCCCGAGTATGAAAAGGAACAAATGGCAAATAAGTTCCTGAACCATCGGATGATTGGTGTAGATTTTCGAGGGTACACTTCGACATTATTTGAATATGCGAGAGTGGTACCAACCCTGGCTTCGCCAGAATCAGTGCTTATTTCCCGCTGTATTTGGGGATTGATTGGCGAACTCCGTAATATCGTTAAAGCTGCGAGACCTCGCACTATTGACGATGCGGTAGAATTAGCGAACACCCTAACTGACGAACTGGTACGCACATGTGAAGAAAACCGGAAGAATGAGGTAGCCCAAAAGATTACCCAAGGATTCCGTATGGGTAACCGTAGTAGCTTCAGAAGAAAGGGAGCTGGGCAATCTTCCACTGTTCCATTCTGCAATTCTTGCAAAAGAAAGCATTCTGGAAGATGCAAAGGGTATTGAAATTTCTACAAAATCCCAGGACACCAAGAGGAAGACTGCAGGAAGAAGAATTCAACAGTTTGCTACAACTGTGGAGAAGCTGGACATTTCAGGCCAGACTGTCCAAAATTAGTTAAACCAGCTGACAACAAAGCTAAACCTGTAGAAGGAGCTACAAAGAAGAACGTAAGAGCTTTTCAACTGACTACGCAGGAAGCTGAACTAATTCCTGACGTGATAGTTGGTACGTTCCTAGTCCACAACGTCTATGCAAAAGTATTATTTGACTCTGGTGCAAACCAAAGTTTTATAAATACTTCATTCTGTCAAGCTCTTAAATTATCCCTAACAAACCTTAGGCAGATTTTTACAGTCGAAACAGCAGATGGGAATTCTGTTAACATAGATAAAGTTTTGCGAGAAGGAAATATAGAACTCTTAGGTTATAAATTTTCTGCAAACTTGTTACCTATGAATTTAGCTGGATTCGATGTGGTGTTAGGAATGGATTGGTTAGTAGCCAACCATGCTCGAACTCTTTGTGACAAAAGTTCCATAGAAATTCGTACCCCCACAGGAGAAGTAATTTCAATTACAGGAGATAAACCACAAAGGCCACTAAAATTTATTTCAGTCATGTAGTTGGCCAGTTATTCAAGAAAACAGGCAACGGTGTATATGATTTCAATAATCATTAACACAAAGGGAAAGGAACTTAAGGAAATTCCAGTAGTCTCAGAATACCCCGATGTATTCCCAGAAGAACTGCCGGGATTACCACCCGACAGGGACGTAGAGTTTAGGATTCATCTAATTCCTGGAACTATACCGATAGCTAAAGCACCTTATCGGTTAGCACCTACAGAAATGCTAGAATTGAAAAAACAGTTAGATGAATTGCTAAGTAAAGGATTCATACAACCTAGTTCATCCCCTTGGGGAGAACCAGTGTTGTTTGTAAAGAAAAAGGATGGTTCGATGCGAATGTGTATCGATTATAGGGAATTGAATAAGGTTACCATTAAGAATCGATACCCATTACCTAGGATTGATGATCTCTTTGATCAACTCCAGGGAGCTAGATATTTTTCTAAGATCGACTTACATTCTGGATACCATAAATTGAAGGTACAAGAAGAAGACATACCTAAAACTGCTTTCAGAACTAGGTATGGTCATTATGAGTTTACAGTCATGCCCTTCGGACTAACGAATGCACCTGCGGCATTCATGGACATGATGAATAGAATCTGTAAACCGTACTTGGATAAATTTGTAATTGTTTTTATTGACGATATACTTATTTATTCCAAAAGTCAGGAGGAACATTGTCAGCACTTGCATGCTCTCTTAACTTTGTTAAGAAAGGAGAAGCTTTATGCCAAATTCTCGAAGTGTGAATTTTTGCTACAAGAAGTGCAATTCTTAGGACACATGGTGAACCACGAAGGTATTCATGTAGATCCCTCCAAAATAGAAGCAATCACCAAATGGAAGGTTTCGCAATCAGCAATGGAAATTAGAAGTTTTATAGGATTAGCCGGATATTATAGACGGTTTATTAAGGATTTTTCCAAGATAGCTGTACCATTAACTAAGCTAACCTGTAAAGTAGTTAAGTTTGAATGGGGACCTAAACAAGAAGCCTTTAGGATTTTGAAGCAAAAGCTAACAAATGCTCCAATTCTAGCTTTACCAGAAGGAACAGAAGATTTTGAAGTATATTGTGATGCTTCAAAGCTAGGATTAGGATGTGTGCTAATGCAACGCAAGAAGGTAATTGCGTATGCATCAAGGCAATTGAAAAAGCACGAGGAAAATTATACGACTCATGATTTAGAATTAGGAGCCGTAATTTTTGCCCTTAAAAATTGGAGACATTATCTGTATAGAAGTAAGTTTATTGTCTATACAGATCATAAGAGCTTAAGATACATATTTGGGCAAAAAGAATTAAACATGAGACAAAGGAGATGGATGGAAATCCTAAGTGATTACGATTGTGATATTCAATATGACGAAGCAAAAACAAACGTAGTTGTTGACGCCTTAAGTCATAAGCATCATGAGAAACAACGACGAGTTCGTGCTCTTAGATTAAGTTTACAATTAAACTTAATGGATCAATTGAAAAGCATTCAAGAAACAGCAATCAAGGATAATGCTGAAGGAATGAAAGGGCGAGTTAAGAACTTAGAGTAAGGAAGTGATAGAATTTGGAGATTCCATAAGAACCGAATTTGGGTACCTAAACAGGGAAAATTAAGGAATCAAATCCTGGAGGAAGCCCATAAATCTAGGTATACCATGCATCCTGGTAACAATAAAATGTACCAAGATTTAAGGAATAACTTCTGGTGGATAGGAATGAAAAAGGACATAGCTAGATACGTTTCTAAGTGTCTCACTTGTTCACAAGTTAAGGCAGAACACCAGAAACCTTCAGGTCTACTACAACAATTAGAAATGCCTGTATGGAAATGGGAACTCATAACAATGGACTTTGTTACTAAGTTACCCAAAACCCGGAAAGGTAATGACGCGATTTGGGTGATTGTGGATCGATTAACCAAATCAGCTCATTTTCTACCTATGAAAGAAACCTTTAGTATGGAAAAGTTAGCAAAGTTGTACGTAGAAGAAGTAGTATCCTTACACAGAGTTCCACTCTCCATTGTATCAGATAGAGATAGTCGTTTCACTTCCCATTTCTGGACAAGTTTCCAAGAAGCAATGGGAACCCGACTAAATTTAAGTACTACGTATCATCCACAAACAGACGGACAAAGTGAAAGGAGGATACAAACTCTAGAAGACATGCTCAGGGCATGTGTGGTAGATTTTGGTGAAAACTGGGACGATCACCTACCATTGATCGAATTCTCCTATAATAATAGTTATCATGCAAGCATTGAAGCTGCCCCA
Organism: Helianthus tuberosus; assembly: GCA_030545235.1. NCBI lineage: Eukaryota > Viridiplantae > Streptophyta > Magnoliopsida > Asterales > Asteraceae > Helianthus > Helianthus tuberosus. Next base: position 50,230,186 of record CM060442.1, read on the forward strand.
TTCGAAGCACTGTATGGACGAAAGTGCAGAACTCCAATTTGCTGGGCAGAAATAGGAGAAAGTCAATTATCAGGTCCTGAAATTATACAAGAAACTACCGACAAGATCACTCAAATCAAGGAAAGACAGAAGACTGCTCGAGATCATCAAAAGAGCTATGCCGACAATCGACGCAAACCCCTAGAGTTCCAAGTTGGAGACAAGGTACTCTTGAAAGTTTCTCCTTGGAAAGGAGTGGTACGATTTGGTAAGAAAGGAAAGCTAAGTCCAAGATACGTAGGACCATTTTCAGTGATCCAACGCATAGGACCAGTTGCCTATCGCTTACAATTACCAGAAGAATTAGCTAGGGTACTTGATGTATTTCATGTATCCAACCTCAAAAAGTGTCTATCAGACGAATCTCTGGTAGTGCCTCTTCAGGATATAGAGGTAAATGAAAAGTTAAAATTCATAGAGAAACCGTTGCAAATTGAAGATAGAAAGATCAAGTTTCTCAAGCGCAAGCGATTGGTACTAGTTAAAGTCAAGTGGGATTCAAAGAGAGGACCCGAGTACAGTTGGGAGCTGGAATCAGAAATGAAACGAAAGTATCCTCACTTATTTCAATAAATCTCGAGGACGAGATTCTAAATAGGGTGGGGAGGATGTAAGGACTCTCAAAAATATCCTAAATCAACCCACAAGTGAAAACCCAGACCCCTGAAACCATGCGATGCATAAAAATCAAGAAAAACAAGATTTATGTTGTTCAGGCGGGCCGCGTAAGATATGGGCATATGCTCACGCGGGCCGCGTCAACCCTATGTTTGACCGGATAAGTGTTCCGGATCCACGTGTCGTCCACGTGGCATACCTACGCATGACACGGATGCCCTAATCTACGATATAGGTGCCCTCGCGGGCCGCTACGATTCAATTTAGATAGCGAAATCACATCACAAAAACGAAAATATACTCTCCAGAAGTCGAATTTTCAATTTAGATAGCGAGGCGCTGCTCCGATACCGGGTATTAACTCGATCGCTGCTACGATTCAATGTCCAATTGATTGAAACTATCCAATGGATGTTTAAGTGCTGCCCACATTAGGGTTTATGCTTTGTCATTCGTCGTAAATTCGATGGATGTTTAAGTATCGTACTTTGTCATTCGTTGTGAGAGTTTAATCTCGTGAGTTATCATAAATGATGTATTAGTTACTGACCTAGTTCGTGTGCATGTTGTTTAAATTTAGGTTAAAAGGCTAATCAGTAGGCTAAAACTCTGCCCATATAAATCTGCAATGTGAGTCATTCTCTTTTATCAAAAGTAATTTACAATACTCTATTTTCAAATGTTATAATTACAGGGATTAAGTCGTGGTTATCTTAATAACTGGCTAGTGGGGTATTGTGCACATTACTAATTTCTCACGGGTTAGGCTAATAAATCGTCACCATGATAAACGTCACTACTTGGGGTGGGACCCAATAGTGGTATGACCATCGTCACACGGGTGACAAGGCACCAGATAAAAATAAGATAAAAGCCATTGTAATCGCTCTTATGCTGTAAATTATAACTACGTGTCATTTTGTCAAAATGAATGATTCACCAGTATTTCCCCTGCTAACAAAATATTTTTAAAACATGTTTCATGCGACCTGCTGTAAATCAAGGAAAACGTGCTACGGAGCACTAACAAGCTTGAAGAGGTGGCTCAGTTAAAATAAATAAACATGTTTTAATAAATCAAGGAATTTCCTAGTAAAATTCCTCTATTGCAAATTATGGGGTTTATCCCGAACTATGAAATAAAAAAATCGGGTATTTCAAGTTTTAAAAGATGTTGTTTAAAATACTTCAGCTGTCGCATTAATCAAATACCACGGGTTCCTGTCCCGCGGCTCCTGACCTGGTCAAACCGGGGCTGGGGTCGTGACACTTCGATAACCGTGTTTTTCCGAAAAAGGGCCTATTACGGTTTTCTAAGGCATTTATGGTGGTGAGTATATAAACCTCTTTTTAGTGCCTCATTTTTTATTGTTTGCTCTTGATTTTCTTTCGTCTTCCTCACTATTCTCTGCAAATTTTTCCTTTATGTCTACCGGAGAACATCACGAAGATTCTTCTAAAGAGATGTCTGCCAGTCTTCCACCCCTGAATTGGTCCCGAGAAACGTTCGGCAGTATGGTTCAAAATTTTAGGTTCCCTGGCAGTTGGGGTGCTCGATACCCCAATGAGGGTCAAACGACGGCAAAAATGCTCCGGCCGGGTACATTACCTTGTTCTGGGATTATTTTGCTGAAGGCAACTTCCGATTACCGGTGACGAGGTTTCTTCTTGAAATCCTTTCATTCTACAAGTTCCATATTTCTCAAATGCATCCCATCGGAATGGTTTGGATTCGACATTTCGAATTCCTTTATCGGTCGATGTATATTGAACTGACGGTTAATCGTTTTCGAGTATTGTATCAAATACATTGTTCTCAGGGTTTTTATTCCTTTGCCCAACGTGCTTCGGCAAAGACGATTTTGTTGAACCCCCCAAAGTCCTTTCATGAGTGGAAACCAAATTTTTTCTTCATTAGAGCCGGAGTGATTCCGATGAAGATGACTTTTAGGGGCAAAGAAGATATTGTGCCAGAGACCATACAGACTCCTCTCTCGGAGACTTGGTACCAGGATTTGAAGGATGTTCCGTCGATTGAGCTTCCGGAGAGGGCCCTAGTTGCTGCTGGTATGAGTCTTTACTGACGGATGGAACGGGAAGATAAACCGGTATACATGGAGGGATATAACAGTAAGATTTGGGATTTTCTTACTTTTTCTCCTCTTTTTTTTGTTGAGTTTGTGCCTGTTTTCCCTCCTGAAGTTGTCTCTTTGTATGTTGTTGCATATAAGAGGGAACATGGAAAGATTCTCACTGTTCCAAAGAGGGCTGATGAGGAACGTTGGTACATACAGATAGTCAAGAATTTTGCCCTGCCGCGGGATGAAGATCTGTTTGCGCAACCACCGGCTGGTGCTGGTAAGTGTATTTCTGGTTGTGATTGATATTGCAATATTACTCTTTGTTGTCTTTGCACGTGGGGTAATATTGCAATATTTTGTTTTTTCAAGTAGGTGAGTTGACTAACCTGGGCATAGGCCCTGAGAAGAAATCGCGTGTTCCAGCTGTTAACATTGCGCTAAAAAAGAATGACGTGGCGAAAGCCCAATCGTCAAAAGTCAAAAATGTCAAAGGAGAGAAGAAAGGTACGCGCCATTCCTCTGACTCCTGGTGTGACTATGTAGTGGTGTCTGATTCATTGGAAGGTCTTGCGCCTGTAGTTGTGAAGAAACCGAAGGCGGAGCCTTGGGATACCACTGATATCCCTGCCTCAAATCCGTAAGATCCAAATGACTTAGAGTCAAGTCCCGAACCCTTGGTGAAGATGAAGACAAGGAAGAGGAAGCAGGTTGAAATTGAGGCTGAGGCACAGCCTGCTAAGAATATACCAAGGAGAAAAATTAGCAAGCGAGGCAACTTGGATGCCTTTATTGCAAAACCTCCTCCAGGTGAGTGTCTTCTTCATTTTGTTTTTTCTGCGTAGTAAATGTTAATATGCACTTTGCTCTTTCAGAAAAGGCAGCTCCAGTTGCTCGCGCGCAGCCATCATCTGTTGTTAATGAGGACCTCCCACCCTCACCACCTCGTGAGCCGATCAGTGAACAACTAGAAGGTTCTAAAGTCGTTAGAGATGAGGCAGAGAAGATTGCTAAGGCAGATAATCCTGAAGTAGAAAAGTCTGCTGATGTTGAATCAGAGAAGGTTGTGGATCTGGAGAATGCAGATGTTGATGCTACTCGTCCTAAGTCTCCTGAAGTCGTGGCGCATGATCCGGAGAAAGGGAAGTCAGTTCTTGAAGACCAGTGATAACTATCCCTGCCTCTTCCACGACTTCCGCGCCGGTAAATGTTGAAAGAAGCCCAGCTGGTGACCAAGGCTTTTTTTGCTGAAGTTGATGAAAATTCTCCTATCCGCCCGGATGAAACTCCTGGGGATTATTATTACAGGTGTTACTCGGAGAAAAAGGCGGATGAGATTCATGCGCCAGTGTGGAAATTGAAAAAAGGTGATACTTTTTCTGACTAGCGTGTGTGTCGTGACTGGTTGTAAGGAACCTTTCCTCCTGGGGAGATCAAATTTCAAGAGGAACGTCCTCACGAGCAGACTTATCATGCTTATCTTGAAGAAGCTGCTACCTATGCGTCCACTACGCATCGTATAGTGCGTGAGTGGCGTAGTATGCACAAGGAATGGACTGCTTTTGAGGCGTCCAAGAAGAAAGAAGCTGAAGATGAGGCCCGAGCTGCCCTGCTGAGGGCTAAATTGGAAGCTGATCGGGCCAAGTTTGAGAGTGACCAAAAAACTGAAGAGTGGTCTGTTGCTGGTTGGAAATGAAAAGTAGAGGCTGAAGCTGCTCTCCTTTCTGAGGAGCGCAAACGTTGGAGGGAGATATGTGAGAAGGATAATAACGAAAAAATGGGTCTTCGCAATGTCATCAATAATCTCAAGGCTGAAGTTGAGAGACTGAAGAAACAAGATGCGGATATTGAGAAGTTGAAGCAAGAAAGAGCTGAAGTGGCGCGTGATGAAGCGCGCTCTCATTGAGAGAGGAGTGTACAGAGAGAGGTATGAACTTGCACCACCCTTGCCCTTAAGGATAAGGAGATAGACAAACTCACCTCTTTATTATCTGAGCAGGAACAAATTAAGGCGGATCTTGAGTCTGCCAAAAAAGACTTGGAGCTTGAGCGGTCTGAAAAAATTGAGGCTTCCCGCCGTCTTAATGAAACCGAAGAGAAGTTGGAAAGTTCTGAAACTGCCTGAGTGACGGCGGAGAGTCAGATTGATCCGTTGAAGAATGCCATGCTCTAGATGAAGCATCGCGGGATCATAAGTGTAAGTGTGTTATTTTCTTGTGATATTTTGGTATAGTTGCTCATCTTCTGATTTGTTGTTTTGCGTAGGTTGCTAACACTGTCCTTAACCCGAATGAGCTAAATCAAATGGTTGCGCACTTGCTGACTACTGCGCGCAATGATGGGTATGCCCAAGGATACGCGGAATGTACTCACCATGATGAAGATGATGAAGACCTAGAGTAGGTTTTCTTTGTATTTTTTGTGGTTGTATGAACAATTGGTAGTTAGAATAGGTTTGGGATGTGGATCCCTGTTTGTTAATGCGCTATGGCGCAAGTAACTTTGTCGATGCACTGCCGTGCATGTAAATAGCTTTAAGGCGCGCGGTGTGCCAGTAACTGTTATAATATATGTTTGAATTACAATATCTTGCAAGAGTACAATTTCTTTGATTAGGTAAGGCGAATAAAGGCGGTATAAGGCTCATGTGTTAACGTAAGGTTAGGCCTTGCGCGATATGTGTGATCGCCGACCGTTCATGAGACTTGTGTCCAGGTTACCATAGTGTTTTTGCGCTTACCAAAAGGAATTGCATGCACTTTGTAATAAACACAAAAATAATATAACAAACTTTGCATTGATTTTGGATAGGGTCAGAGGCCATAGTTACAAAGTTGTTTCTTAGGATAATTAATTGGGACTTAATTTACTTTTGCATACGAATAGTCCTGTGTCATAGATTGGTGAGTTGAAGAACTTAACCAAAAGTTCATTTCCATACTTTGCGAGACATGTGAAACTCTATTTAAACGACATCCGCACACCCATCGATCTCATCTTTTCTCACGAAACACAAAACCATACTTGCACATCGCCGGAGTTAAGGAGATTGTGCCGGAGAACTCGCAACGTCGCCGGTGATATTCGGAGTTTTGACGGGACTCGGCTTGACTCGTTTTGTTTGGGCGCTTGATTGGATAAGACGACCGCCTCGCTTTGTTTCGGTATGCGTTGCCTATTCCCGTCGACGATGTTCGGTATAAATCTTATCCCTGTTAATCTTCCTTGTGAATTGTATTTGACATTCCTCATAACCTCCATTTAAGCACAAAGGAAGTTACTTGAAAGTTTTGAAAAGAAATTATGTATATAAAACATGTTAGCAGTGGTTTTATTATAAAGAAGATGATCATAGTATGACTTGTTTAAACAAAATGAAAACCAAAGGAAGACATCGAGCATTCACTTTCCGTTTCGGTATATATAGAATTCACATGTTACTGGACTTTTGTTCTTATGCATGTCCAGTCGGCTGTTTATATTGAATAAAGAAGATGACCCGTAACCAGGATATTTATAAAATAGTTAACAGTTTCCTTTATTTTATTTCTAATTCATTTACTTTTATAATTTAACGTTTAAACTTAACTAATTCATTTACTTTTATAATTTAACCTTTAAACTTAATAATATGTAAATAATTAACAATTTATTATTATTATTATTATTATTATTATTATTATTATTATTATTATTTTTACACTAAATAGTAATAATGAGAAATTATAATAATTAAATCGTCTCTGGTGTGGTATTCCATATCTAGGATACTTGCTCCCGTTCATTCGGTTTCTTAACTTTTACTCGTGCGTTATTTTACATGGAATCGCATAAGCAACCACCGTGAGTGAATCTTACAACTCCCCTTTTTATTTATTTATATGTTTTTGGGGTGTATCATGTGTTGTAATGTTTTTATTGCATTTTACAAGTTCAATTCCGTGCAATTACCATTATGTGGAGTATCTATGTTATGTGTTGTTTGATTGTTTATCATGTTGGTGCATTTCATTCATTTTGGACATCACATCATCAAAGGCTCGTCGGTTCCCCATTACCTATGGGCGGAACTTGACGTTGCCACTCATACGAGGTCAGCTCCGTTTGATTGAGCTTAGACCTTGCAGCACACCACAATACCGTGCAACAAGCATACATTTATATGAATCATTATATTTGGTTTGTTTATTGTTTGAGGTTGTGTTATGTGTTTTTTGTTTGTTTATCACTTGGTGCATTTCATACATTTTGGATATCACATCATCATAGGCTTGTCTGTTCCCCATTACCTATGAGCGGAACTTGACGTTGCCAACCATACGAGGTCAGCTTCGTTTGATTGAGCTTAGACCTTGCAGCATACCATAATACCGTGCAACATTCATTCGCACACCATAATACCGTGCAACATGCACGCATTTATTGAATCATTTCAGCTGGTTTGTTTATTGTTTGAGATTGTGTAATGAGTTATGATATATGACATACATCATATTTACTTACATTGGTTAACGCACGTTTTCACAATAAATCAAACTTAAAGATATTATTTTTCCAATAACAATAAGGTTCATTCGCCAACTTTTCTTGACCCAAAAACCATTTTTACACATGATACAGGTGAGCAGGTACGAAGAGAAGATTGGACATAGGATGGGCCTTAGTTAACAAGAAACGAATTAGCTTAGTGGAATTTAATTGTTATACGTATCATATGTAATTGTTTATTTGGATTGTTTATTATGTGAACCATTCAGTTTAGATTAATGAATGTTTAAAACACGTAATAGCAAGTCATAAGCTTTGGATCAACCCAATCATGCCCTGGTCACCTATTTCTGCTGCGGGTCGGGGTGTGACAGGAGGAGTTTTAAATTGGTAATCTTCGGTGCTGAGTACCTCCGCTGGTGTTTTTGTGAGAGGAGTCCATTGCCGTTCACCGTTCTCCTACTTTGCTTCTTTATGCGCTGCTAATTTGTTAATTGTTACACGAGCGTCGTCGGACGAATACGCGCCTGAGGCCGAGTCTCTCCAGTTCTTCTTAAATTTCTTACCGCTATTCCCACTCATGTCGTGCGGATGGTTGTGTGGTGGCGGTGGTCTGTTGGAGCTTAGGTTACGCTCGGTTTGAGCGTAAACCTTGGCTGCGGCCATCAGTTTTTCCCAACTTTTGGGTAAACCCTCTGTTCCTGATAGAAATTTAATCATGTCATCACAACGCACGGTGTATTTGAATTGTGCTCGTATCAGAAGTTCATGTACGTCACCAATTTCTAACACCTCCTTGTTGTATCTCGTTATGAAGTCTTCCAGACTTTCATCATCCCGCCTCTAGATGTTCATTACATCGGCGGTGTCTCTGACGGACCTGAGTTGCTGGCTGAAATGGACTAGGAACTTCTCTTTTAAATCCACCCATGACGTTAACTTCCCTACCGGTAAGTTGGCGAACCATAACCGTGCTGCACCTGTCAAGGTTTGGACGAATAAGTGACACCACATAGGCAATGTCCAACCCCCTACCACGCCTGCGCTGGTAAATACACGGAGATGGTCGTCTGGATCTGACATCCCATTGAATTTTCCGACGTTTGATGGTAGTTTCGCCCTTTCGAGCGGAGCTAGAGCGATTTCACTGACAAATTTCGAGTTCTCAGCTGCTTCTGCCGGGCGGTAGATTAGGTTGTAATCATGCTCTGCATCCGGGTTATAAACCGCGTGGGGTTTATAGTTTGCATGGTCCCGCTGCAGCCGACTGAACACGCTTGTGTTATCACCTTCCTGATATGTTTTGTCGTATTCTTCGGTTTGGGTGTCCCGCTTCTGGTAAGAACGCGGGCCCAACCGAGAATGGACTGACTGTCTTCTATGAGAATATGGTTCATCACGGTAATATCTTCGTCGAGTCTCAGAGTGAGTAGATTCGTATCTAGTAGGAGATCTGGAATAGACTTCTGTGTCGTCTACAGGCATTCGCGATGATGCGTCATAGTGTGATGCACGTGGTGAAGACGGTGCCCGTACATGAGATGCAGATCTCTGTGACTGAGTCACAGGGTTGTGCGTATACTGCGTTTAATGCACCCTGAGATATGACGTACCATGAGATGGGAGTTTCACCAGGAGGTAAGATTGAACTTATCGGAATCTCGGGTTGTGCTCTTGGTGTAACAAGATCGTTTAGATGATTAACATTGTGCTAGACCTTGTTATCGTCGGAAGCTTCTTCCACAATCCCCTCGACACGAGGATCATGAGTAAAATTCGTCGGTCGAGGTCCTGATGGACGATTTGACGGGGTCTCTGCCTTGGAAAATAGAGATTGGAAAGAAATGAATCACAATGAGAATATGAGAATGAGAATTGAAGAATCGGTGGGCGCCAATGAAGAAACAGTGGTTCGAATGACCGGAATCAATCGGACCAGGGGTTTAGTTCTGCATAAAAAGGTTAGTCCTCTCGTTTGATTCGAGGTTTGGCTGAGCTTCTTCTCCAAATGATAACTGCAAAATGAACAACCGTTAGACTCGCCACAGGGAGAATGGGGTTCTCTCCGTGACCACCCTCCGGCGTGAGAATAAGTACAGGTCTCAATGAAGAAGAATAAGTAATAGTGAAAGTGAAGTTAGTGTAACTTAAGAGATTATACCTGAGTCGTCTTATTTATAACCGTATTTGGGCGGGAAAGTTTGTTGACGGTGGAGATAACGGAAAGCATCTTCCGTAAGCAGTTACTCTTTCTGCCGTTAGTCACCATCCTGACGTTTAAGCACACGGATCGTGGGCGAGATCAACGGCTGGGGAGGTGCCACATGGAAAGTGAATGTGTGTGGACCTTTCTCCAAGTTAGTATCATCATTGTGACCCTGATGAGCGTTTAGGGTGATGCCACGTCACCATTCAGTTATAACCGAATGGTTATGCACGATAGGGCCTTTGTAACACCCCGAAAATATAAAACTTTATAGTAAAAATATAAAGTATAAATAAACAAGAATTTACTAACTAGAAATTTTTAACCTAGTTAGTTAAAAGACTAGAAGTAGCTTATGATGGGGTTAAAAAGCTACTAAACAATATGTTGAATAAAGTTGAGGGGTTTAAGTTGTAAGAATTGAAAATTGAGATAATTAAAACTAAATAAAACAAACCAAACACCCCATAATGGGGATGTCTGGTCGACCAGAAGAACCAGGGGCGACACCCCCACCTTCCATGTCTCAAAAATCTACTTGAAATCTCAAATTGGAGGTGCAAATCTGGTCCAAACGAAAATCCGAGCATAGAATCGTGATCCTCATCACAAGAGGATTACAAGGTATGTAAAATTTAAGGAAAACTCTCAACTTGAAATTTTCATAAATTGGGAAAAAATTTGAAATTAGGGTTGCATGTGTATGTTATGATGATTGAGGAACAACTATAGTGTCTAAGGACAAACCCTAGATCAATATAAGTTGAAATCATAAGAATTTTGGGTGAATCCATAAACACCATGGTAGGTGATTAGTGGGTCATGTGTATTTGGATGAACACTAGAAAGTAGATTGTTAATCTAGTGTAATTTGGCAATTTTGAAGTGATTTCAGCAATTAGAAGCTAACAATCATGTAAATTGGTTGATTTATTTGAAAATAGGGTTAAATGATAAACTAAAGATGTGATGTTAATCATGTAAAAATCTGCTTATGAAGTGTTTGTTGAAATGCCTCTATGAAGGCTTAAAAAAAACTGAAATTTCGAGTTTAAACGCATAATCATGATGTTCGGTGTACTATGCGAATTATGATTTGAAGAGAGTTCTAAACATATGATGAATGAACTCTATAGGAACGGGCGCAGGAGCGTCAAGTGGACAAGCGGGTGGCGAACCACGCCAAAAAGGGCTACTTTGAAGGTATGTAACTTGACACGTTACATTAAGTAAAATTGATGATTATAATATGCGTAGTTGAACTTTAGAATAAGAGTCGCGTTGAATTAAAGCAATGATGTCGATATATCTAATATTTGGTCAAAAGTCAGTTGAAACTCGTTGGTAGTCGTCATAAAGGAGGATTTCCTTAGACGAGCCAAACGGGTCGAATAATTGAATAAAGTATGGTTATTGCTTCATAATATGATCAATTTGTCAATTGTTATCAATTATATATATTGACATATTAGAACAAGAGAGTTTAAGAATTTGGTTTGTTAGAATAAGGAATTGAGGAAAAGTGTATTGGCAAAGCAAACAAAAATGTCAAAACTCAAATGTGCAGGATCCACCGTAAGTTACGGTAACACCGTAACTTACGGTAGAGATCAAGTATTTATGGCAGGCTTCCCCTGTTTTACGGTGATCAGGAAATCCCAGAACCCACCGTAACTTACGGTGACACCGTAAGTTACGGTGGAACCAGAAAACAAATTAATACTTTGTTATTCAAATTTTTATGTTTGGATCTTGTATTTAAGTAGACACGTTACATTAAGTAAAATTGATGATTATAATATGCGTAGTTGAACTTCAGAATAAGAGTCGCGTTGAATTAAAGCAATGATGTCGATATATCTAATATTTGGTCAAAAGTCAGTTGAAACTCGTTGGTAGTCGTCATAAAGGAGGATTTCCTTAGACGAGCCAAACGGGTCGAATAATTGAATAAAGCATGGTTATTGCTTCATAATATGATCAATTTGTCAATTGTTATCAATTATATATATTGACATATTAGAACAAGAGAGTTTAAGAATTTGGTTTGTTAGACTAAGGAATTGAGGAAAAGTGTATTGGCAAAGCAAACAAAAATGTCAAAACTCAAATGTGCAGGATCCACCGTAAGTTACGGTGACACCGTAACTTACGGTAGAGATCAAGTATTTACGGCAGGCTTCCCCTGTTTTACGGTGATCAGGAAATCCCAGAACCCACCGTAACTTACGGTGACACCGTAAGTTACGGTGGAACCAGAAAACAAAGTAATACTTTCTTATTCAAATTTTGATGTTTGGATCTTGTATTTAAGTATTATATAACATTGTCAGAACTAATATTTTAAAGATTTTGACTATAGGTAACAATGTGGGTCTTACGGATGACGGTCAAGCGAATGATGAAGAACCGAACACGATTTTTGAAGCTTCCGCAATGTGTTAATCATACTTAGATTTTGATCATGGGTTGTAAACAATTTCTTAAACAAATTTTGAATGTTCCAACTTAGTCATTAGTTGACTAAGGTTTATGCTACTTATGAAACTTATGTTAATGTAATATCTTTTGGTATAAAAATGTATAAAATTTTTGATTAATTCAAGTAAAAAATTTATGGGCGTTACAAGTTCCGTAAGACCCACATTGTTACCTATAGTCAAAATCTTTAAAATATTAGTTCTGACAATGTTATATAATACTTAAATACAAGATCCAAACATCAAAATTTGAATAACAAAGTATTAATTTGTTTTCTGGTTCCACCGTAAGTTACGGTGGAACCAGAAAACAAATTAATACTTTGTTATTCAAATTTTGATGTTTGGATCTTGTATTTAAGTATTATATAACATTGTCAGAACTAATATTTTAAAGATTTTGACTATAGGTAACAATGTGGGTCTTACGGATGACGGTCAAGCGAATGATGAAGAACCGAACACGATTTTTGAAGCTTCCGCAATGTGTTAATCATACTTAGATTTTGATCATGGGTTGTAAACAATTTCTTAAACAAATTTTGAATGTTCCAACTTAGTCATTAGTTGACTAAGGTTTATGCTATTTATGAAACTTATGTTAATGTAATATCTTTTGGTATAAAAATGTATAAAACTTTTGATTAATTCAAGTAAAAATTTAAGGGCGTTACAAGTTGGTAATCAGAGCCTAAGGTTGTCAACAAAGTGTTCGGTTCAAGCTTGATCGATCGTCCGGTAAGAATTAACTTATTTTGTTAATAAATTATGTATTACGTAAAGAATGAGAAATGAACAAATATGCATGAAAAGAGTGTGTAAGCTCACTCAAAAAAAAACAAGAATGATTAAATCAAGTTATGAACTTGATTGAATTGAAACAAGAATGATTAAATCAAGTTATGAACTTGATTGAATTGAAACAAGAATGATTAAATCAAGTTATGAACTTGATTGAATTGAAACAAGAACGATTAAATCAAGTTATGAACATGATTGAATCAAAACAAGTAAAGCATGTGTTATAAATGGAATGTTTAACAACCTATGTAAACATTTCAGAAATAGAGATGGCTGATGGAGGTAATGATAATGCGGTGCCAAGAGTCACCGAACAAATGAGGGAAGTGATTGCCGAAGAGGTTGGAAAGACGATCGAAAACAGTTTGTCGGGCTTTATTGATAAAATTCAAAACACAGTTTTATCAATAGTAGAAGAGAGAATCAAGAAATTGGAGGATGATTCAAATTCAGCAAAGGAAAAGCATGGAGGACGAAAGCCCTGTTCATACAAGGAATTCATGGCTTGTAAACCACCAATATATAATGGGGAGGTTGACCCAATAGTGTGCCAACGATGGCTAAGTGATATTGAAGGGGTATTCGAGAGAACCCATTGTGACGAAGATGACTACGTAGCCTATGGTACGGGTCAACTAAGGAGTCAAGCGAAAGATTGGTGGGATAACAAAAAGAGAGAGATCGGTATTGAAGCTGCTAAGGTCATGACTTGGGAAGAATTCAAGACGCCATTTCTTAAGCATCATAGCCCCAAGGCGGTTATGAATAAAATCAAGGAGGAGTTCATGCAACTTAGGCACAAAAATGAGACCATAGACAAGATTACGGCAACGTTTATGGATAAGATGAAATTTTGCGATGATCTAGTGACAAATGAAGAACAAAAGATATACTACTACCATAACATGTTGAGTGCTGAGTATAGGGAATTTATCACCTCTTCAAAATACGAGACCCTTACCGAGATCATAAATGCTGCTCGGGAAAGGGAGATCGAACTGAAAAAGAGCATTGAACGGGGTGAACGGAAAGCACAAGATGTAAACCCAAGCCCTGCTAAGAAGGCACGAACAAACGAAACCGCAAAGAAATCTGATACGAAAGGCGGGTCGCCAAGTTGCAGAATCTACGGAAAGGGTCATAAAGGCGAATGCCGTTACAAGGATAAGTCTTGTCCCATATGCAAGAAAACGGGACATATGGCTATATCGTGCCCGGAGAAAGTGACGGTTTGTTACAATTGTTATCGAACGGGTCACAAAAAGTCGGAATGCCCGGAACTGGTTGGAAAGAAGGATGAGCAGAACCCGAAAGGTGAAGCCCCTAAAGCAAAGGCAAGATCTTTTCAACTGACCGCCGCAGAAGCGAAGGTTGAACCTGACGTGGTCTCAGGTATATTTGCTGTAAATTCGATTCCTGCACGCGTGTTATTTGATACGGGTGCGAATAAATCCTTTGTTTCATATGGATTTATTCGACATCCTTCATTTGTTCTAACAAAATTACATGTGCCCTTAGAAGTAGAGATAGGTAATAACAAGAGTTTTATTGTTTGTGATGTATGTGAAAATTGTAAACTGGGCATTGATGACGAAGAATATTTGATAAACCTAATCCCGATGTCAATGGGAGAATTTCAAGTAGTCGTTGGGATGGATTGGCTATCTCAACATCATGCAAAGGTCCTGTGTTTTCGTAAAGAGATAAAACTAACGTCTCCGAGCGGAAAACACGTCATTATTTATGGCGAAAAAGGTGGCAACCCCATAGTATGCTCAATGTTGAAAGCTCACAAACTTATGAAGCGAGGATGCAAGGCATACATGATATACGCTAATGAGCCCGAAAAAGAATCACGAAAGATTTGAAATGTACCGGTAGTACGAGATTATGAAGATGTGTTTCCGGAGGATTTACCGGGGATACCGCCTGAACGGGAAGTAGAGTTCGGGATCGAATTGATTCCGGGCGCGAAACCCGTAGCAAAAGCCCCGTATCGACTAGCACCGTCGGAATTACAAGAGTTGATGTCCCAAATACAAGACCTGCTTGACAAGGGATTCATAAGGCCGAGTGTGTCTCCTTGGGGCGCACCGGTGTTGTTCGTGAGAAAGAAAGACGGGAGCATGTGCATGTGTATCGATTACCGGGAGTTAAATAAACTCACGGTAAAGAACCGATACCCGCTCCCGAGGATAGATGATTTATTCGACCAACTACAAGGTGCGAACTGGTTTTCAAAAATTGACCTTAGATCGGGGTATCACCAACTAAAGGTCAAAGAAGAAGATGTGCCGAAGACGGCTTTCCGCACGAGATACGGACATTACGAATTCCTCGTGATGTCATTTGGACTAACAAACGCACCCGCGGCTTTCATGGACCTCATGAACCGGGTTTGCAAGCCAATGTTGGATAGGTCGGTCATCGTGTTTATCGATGATATCTTGGTGTATTCGAAAAGTGAAGCTGAACACGCACACCACTTACAAGAAGTGTTAGAGACACTTAGACGAGAGAGGTTATATGCAAAATTCTCTAAATGTGCCTTTTGGTTACGAGAGGTACAATTTCTTGGCCATGTCATAAGTGCCGACGGAGTTTTGGTGGATCCATCAAAGATTGAGGCTGTGACAAAATGGAATCCTCCGAAGAACCCTTCGGAGATTAGAAGCTTTTTGGGGCTTGCGGGATACTATAGGAGATTCATTCAAGATTTCTCCAAAATTGTGTCACCGTTAACAAAGCTAACTCAAAAGAAAGAAAAGTTTATTTGGGGTGTCAATCAAGAAAAAGCGTTTCAAACGCTAAAACAAAAGTTAACTCAAGCTCCGGTACTGACATTGCCAGACGGAGTCGAAGACATGGTGGTTTATTCTGATGCTTCATTATCAGGGCTCGGTTGTGTGTTGATGCAACGGGGCAAGGTAATAGCCTATGCCTCGAGACAATTGAAGATACACGAGAAGAAATATCCCACGCACGATCTCGAGTTGGCTGCGGTGGTATTTGCATTAAAAATATGGAGGCACTACTTGTATGGGGTAAAGTGCACCATATTCACCGACCACAAGAGCTTGAAATACTTCTTCGATCAGAAGGAGTTAAATATGCGACATAGGCGATGGCTAGAAACGGTGAAAGATTTCGATTGTGAAATACATTACCACCCCGGAAAGGCAAATGTGGTAGCGGATGCTCTGAGTAGAAAAGCGGACTACGTCCTAATACGAGTAAGGTCGATGCAACTCGTGGTGACCTCGGGTATACTTGAACGTATTCGAGAAGCGCAGTTAGAAGCAGTAAAAGAAGAGAATTGGAAGAAAGAAAGAATAATTGGTCAATTGAAAGATTTGTCGGATGGAAATCACGGGTTGAAGACTCGATCCGGAAGGATATGGGTCCCACATACCTATGGAGTGAAGGCGCTTCTACTTAATGAAGCTCATAAATCCCGTTATTCAATTCATCCGGGTGCGACCAAGATGTACAATGATTTGAAACAAAATTATTGGTGGCCCGGAATGAAGAGGGATGTGGCGAAGTGACGTGTGCGTATATATACATAATTTTGCAATGAAATTACACACGATTCGGTTTTAAATTTATAAAAGTGATTATTACTTTTACATCAAAACACACACGAAAGAGGCAAGTGTACCCCGTCATATATGTAATAAAGTATCGGTAAGAACCAAGTATCGATCCAAGGAAATGGGCGGAGAATTAATACTAGACCTTTGTCACTAAACTACCGGTAAAAACATAGGTTTGTTTGATTTAAACTAAACTAAAGTAAGCATAAACAAATACATAATAAAAACATAATAGAATATAGATAAAAAGCCTTGCTTAATACACAACCACAGCATGTCAACTAAGTCTGTTTTGGCACTAGAAGCATTTGGTCAATATTCCAATTCAAGACAATTAGTATCCCTTTCGGGAATCCTAACATGACAATCATTCGGAAAGCTAAAACGATAAACACACTTTAACCACCTAAAATTGTTCTTTAACGTGCAATTGATAAATGTCTATGAAAATCTCTTAAAAATAAGTTAGTCAGCCGTTAGGATTATTCTAACCTCACTTAAACAAGGAAAGCGACACCGATAAACACAATGCAACCACTGAGACAAGCATAAACTAGATTAAATCACAACCGAGTTCATTTTACAAATCTTGCACAATAATTCACCAAGATAGCAATTTTGGCCTAAACTACTAACTAAGCTAACAAATCATGGCAAGAATTTATAACGACACCATCTAACCCGTTAAGGTCCTTACGTGACGGCAAGCTCTCTTGATTAACAATAATTACATTTTATTAAATCACTAACCATTTTTAGTATCATGATGCATACATTTAAACCAAGCTAATCTAGTTAACCAAGTTCAAAGTTTACTAATACAAGATTAATTAGGCTTCATTTTTTAACTATCTTAACTAACCAAGCATCAATCATCCAACATAATTACTTATAATCAAGAAATCAATATCAATAACAAGGTTGCAAACTAATCATCAAAGATAAACATAGAAAATACTTCAAAGTGTCATTACAAACAAAGTTTAACAAACTAATGGTTATAATCTAGCAAGGGATTGTTGTGTTTTTTCCCAAAGGCTACAATAATACATAAACAATAATCTAAGTACTTGAAAGATTAACAAAATCATGAAAAGATTAGAAAATCAAACCATAAACAAGTACTAGACTAAGGATCCGGGTAGTAATCGAGCTAAACGGGACAATGTGGCTTGAATCCGGGTGAAAGCTAATGCCTCCGGAGCCTGAAAATCGCCTGTGAAGCTCTCCAAAAATCCAGAATGTCGAACAGAATGTTTCTATTCTGTTTTTATAATTTTCGTTGTCGCACGGTCGTTCTCCATACGGCACGACCGTGCACTTTAAGCAATTATTAGGGATGGGCACACCATACTGCATGACGTCATCAGATCGTTGACCAGATTCAAAATGGCACGACCGTTCTTCAGATGGAACGGTCGTTCAGTTCCGGGTTGTTGTTGCACGCCGAGTCGCACTGGTTGTTCATCACCGAGACTCTGTTGGTTCATCGGATACGCACGGTCGTTCCTCAGATGGAACGTCCGTTCTTCACCGAGCCGCCTTGTTTTCGTAGAACGCCCAGTCGCACCTCTCGTTCATTTCCGGGTTGATCAACTTTGTCGGAGATGCACAACCGTGCATCAGGTGGAACGGTCGTTCCACACGCCCAGGTCAGTTTTCTTAACAGAATCTTCGCAGCTTTGTCGTTTTGTCCGGAAAGTCCTCGTTTTTGCTATCATCTTGTCTGGAATGCAGTTTTAGGCCTGTAAACATAAATGTAGATAAATAAGTATCCGAATGACGGTTTTACGGCCAAAAAACGCATAAAATAGGGGTAAAACGGGGGACTAAAATATGTGTAAATTAACGAATATCAAATCTCCCCACACTTGAACCTTGCTTGTCCTCAAGCAAGCTAAACTAAAAAGCAATAAAAGACATAAACAAACAAGAACGATAATTTACACACTATTTTATTGAAAACTACTATAAACGGTTAGCCGGTTTGTCGAAAGACAACATCAAAAGACTCAAACCCAACAAGCATATGCAATTTAAAAACCGACAACCAAAAAGTCGTGACTTCACATTTAATTGACTCACATGTTAATCTTCACACGACTCACAATGTTCACACACTCGGTTTTATTTATGAAACATACATAAAATGTGTATGTGTAAACACTCAACGCCTAGTCAATGAAATTTGCAATATCATAAGCTTGTCATAAGATCTCGTCTCCACCAACTAACATGCGAATAAGTGTAAATCAAGAGGTCTTTACGGGTTGTAACGTTAGGCTTGGGCGAAGGGTATGGAAATGGACATATAAAGTGGCGAAAAATGGTTAAAACTCGGTAGTAGCGTTTAACTAGCAACAAAATAAACAACTATACATACAAACGCCTTACAAAGGCGACTAAAGCGCAATCGAGCTTATCAACAAAATTTCAACATTTAAGCATTCAAAATTGCTCGATTTCTATCAACTTCACCCTATTTTAGGGTGTTTTATTTTCTGTTTTTTTTTTTTTTTTGCAATAGAAAACTATAAAATGAAACATAAACAATAATAAGCGCTAGTTAAACGATTATTTATGACCGAGTTTCAACACTAAAACGGTTTAAAAACATAAAAAGGCTAAATTTGGCTAAGTGGGCGATAATGTGGGTAAACAAAGGTAAACGGGAAGGCTCGACATGGTTAATCCTAAAGGGTAATATAAGGTGAACGGGAAGCACAACACAAAGAACAAGTACACAACAAAGGGGTAATCTAAGTGCCTCTATCACTTTTACACAAATCCGCACAAGTTCATGGTCTTAACAAGCATACTAGTGACAAGTTCTAAATTGCACAAAACATCCGGCTCACTCCTACATCCGAAATGAACAAATATATAACAATCAAGGCTCAAATATGCTCACGTAACGGAAAGGAATGGGTAAAAGTGTGAAAACTATCATGTAAGTCTTTCTTTGTTTGTCACGCTTTCCGGTTTCCTTTTTCAAAAATATTTTGCTTGTCGAGTTTTTATCAAGTCCGAAGTTTTCTAAAACACAACCAACCGGTTTATTTACAAAATATATACAAAATACAAGTATTTTTGAATGATTTTTCAGATTTTCAGATTTTTTTTTTTTAAGAGGACAAACAAAGCTAAGTTAACAAAGTTAACCCCCTCCCCACACTTGAACTTCGCATTGTCCCCAATGCGAGACCCGAAATATAGAGAAAGGGATAAAAAATACTCCCCTCAAGATGATGTTGGTGCCATGAGACTTCCGAAGCTGTATCTGGTACGTGCTCCGGTCCAAGATCCGATAGATAAAACCTGCGAGTATGTCACATGTGCACCCAAAACATAACAGAAACAGAAAAATCACAAATCAACCATAATATACATAAATACTAAAATCCAAACAGAACATAAAGGAAATTGTCTGAAATATATAACCGGGGTGTTTTAAATAATAGTCAAAATAAACACCCAAAAGTAAATAAAGTACTGAAACAGAAAACACCACCAACTGCTATCACCACCGCCAACTACTCATCATCATCATCATGTCTTGTGCCAGATTGGCCCTGATCGCCATAGCCAGGGGGTTCCACGGTGGGAACTGCGGCGGGTGCTGAAAATAGTCGGGGTATGCGTGATGCATCTCCCTGAAAAGATATGAGAATCCCGCACTGACCCCCTGATATAAAGTATCCTGGCTCTGCCGAAGCTGGTCATGTGTGGCCCGAATCTGAGCCTGACTGGCTCGAATCTCTTCCTGGCTAGATCTAATCTCATCGAAGTAGGTACCATGCTGCTCCTGCGTCACACGCATATCCTGGAACTGCTGGTAGAACGTGGGCCAGTCCTCATGCTGATGAAATGCATGGTGCTGCGGCGAGTGTGGTGGTGTCGGTGGCTGGTGCTGCTCTCCCATCCCAACGTCCTCATCTTCCTCCTCATGTTCCTCCTCAGCTGGAGGCAACGGGTCCCAGACCTCGTTATTCAATCCTCTCAACCTATCCCCCCTATCAAGCTCTACAATCACCCCCATGAACTTCAGTGACCGAATATCGACATGAACCCCCTCGGTAATCAAAGTGAGACCCTGAAGCACCCCCGGCGTCATATAGCGCTCATTGTATGCTATTTCGGTCACATACGAACCGCCATGTATCTCACTGTTGGAGGTCCGCCCCGAGCTCTTGACGAAGTACTTAGCCATTCGAGCGGCTAGGTTGATTGGTGCTTTGTCAACCAACGCATATAGAAAAAGCAAATCAGGAGTTGGACAGTTACCGAGACTGTCCATGCGACCGCATATCGAATGGCTGAATACATGGTGCATCACTCGCACCAGAGGGTCTCGGAGTCGCGAGGCCTTTGACATCCTCGGGTTGTAGGGCTCCCCAATAGCGTTTTCTGCCCAAAATTCATCCCGCACTGCATCATTAGGGAAGTTGAACTGATCGTTGAAGACGTCGGGATCATCCATGTCGTCCCTAGTATAAATCCCGAGCCTTCTTCCCAAACGACCCACCGACCATGTATGCCATCGTCTACATAACCTGAAGGTTACCCGCTCCCTGTAGCGGAAATCAGGCTGTGTATGTGCAACCGGCCTTTCATAGGCATATGATGCGAAGAATTCAATTGTCAACTCCCGGTAAACGGGTCGGTTGCAAGCGACCAGATTTGCAAGCGGGCGACTCATCATGTCGTCCAGTCGATCATACTGATTGAGTTCACGCATGACTTCCCAATCTAACCATCGGGGGACTCCAAACTGCCCCCGTCTCGCCCACAATGCGTCGCGCTTCGGTATGCACAAAGCTTCTTTCTCAATGTTGGGGTCAAACTGAAGGAAGGGATGGTTCATTTGTAATGGGGAACATTGTTAGAAAGACAGAAAAAGGAGATAAATGAATTGAAAACAGCCGAGCAGCAAATTATGAAGAAACTGTCTAACTGAACTGGGCGAATGGCACGGTCGTTCTTCGAGACGCACGGTCGTGCATCTCCGAGAACTAACAGACCAAGCCCACAAATGCCGGAACTGCACGGCGTGCGATCTGTGGCACCACCGTGCAACACCGAACAAACAGCAAATTATCGAAAACATCCGGCAAGGCACGATCGTTCCATACGAGGAACGACCGTGCAACTTGGTTTTCTGCAGATATTTGACCCAGGCTCTAAGTAGCCCGATTTTTTCACAAATCTTCAAGTTTTTACACAAACGGGGGTCAGAAAAATGCACCAGATGTTCACGGCTCCAGACCTGTATCTATAGTAGGTCTAAGGATACTCGGCTCCAGGCCTGTCGCTCCAGGCTGATTAGACTCATTCAACGGTCGCTCATCGTCGGCCATGATTACGTTCTCCGCTGCCCCTGAGCCCTCGGCTTCAGTGGTTACCTCCTGCTCCTGCTCACCCCTGGCGAGCAGTAGCCCAACCGCACGAGATTTCTCGCGTAGACGTCTCCTAAGATCACGTTCGGGTTCGTCTGACGGTTCAACAACTTCTGGAGCGGGGGTCGAGAACATTAACCTGCAAACGAAAATTTGACACGGTGAATATTTTATTAATTAAATAATACTGGTTTTTTTTAGCTGAATAGAAGCAGAAAATTATTAAAAATGGGCTGAAAATTTTATAAAAAATCCGAAAATGGGCCCGAAATTTTATAAAAATTCAACACAATAAATAAATGAATCGACTAATACAAAAATGGCTTTAGGGTGCCGAAAACCCAAAGAATAAATAAATAATAAATCCGGATCAAATAAATAAATGGACAAAAATTTACAAGTAAACCAAAAATGACTTGGAAAACGAATAAATGAAATAAAAACAAGAAATATTAACAAATAAATGAATCAAATAAAAAATCAAGAAATTATACACAAATATTAACTAGTATATACACCGATAACCAAATGACTCGGGTCGTTCCTAAAACTCGCCATCTCCCCGGCAGCGGCGCCAAAAACTTGACGTGTGCGTATATATACATAATTTTGCAATGAAATTACACACTATTCGGTTTTAAATTTATAAAAGTGATTATTACTTTTACATCAAAACACACACGAAAGAGGCAAGTGTACCCCGTCATATATGTAATAAAGTATCGGTAAGAACCAAGTATCGATCCAAGGAAATGGGCGGAGAATTAATACTAGACCTTTGTTTGATTTAAACTAAACTAAAGTAAGCATAAACAAATACATAATAAAAACATAATAGAATATAGATAAAAAGCCTTGCTTAATACACAACCACAGCATGTCAACTAAGTCTGTTTTGGCACTAGAAGCATTCGGTCAATATTCCAATTCAAGACAATTAGTATCCCTTTCGGGAATCCTAACATGACAATCATTCGGAAAGCTAAAACGATAAACACACTTTAACCACCTAAAATTGTTCTTTAACGTGCAATTGATAAATGTCTATGAAAATCTCTTAAAAATAAGTTAGTCAGCCGTTAGGATTATTCTAACCTCACTTAAACAAGGAAAGCGACACCGATAAACACAATGCAACCACCGAGACAAGCATAAACTAAATTAAATCACAACCGAGTTCATTTTACAAATCTTGCACAATAATTCACCAAGATAGCAATTTTGGCCTAAACTACTAACTAAGCTAACAAATCATGGCAAGAATTTATAACGACACCATCTAACCCGTTAAGGTCCTTACGTGACGGCAAGCTCTCTTGATTAACAATAATTACATTTTATTAAATCACTAACCATTTCTAGTATCATGATGCATACATTTAAACCAAGCTAATCTTGTTAACCAAGTTCAAAGTTTACTAATACAAGATTAATTAGGCTTCATTTTTCAACTATCTTAACTAAACAAGCATCAATCATCCAACATAATTTCTTATAATCAAGAAATCAATATCAATAACAAGGTTGCAAACTAATCATCAAAGATAAACATAGAAAATACTTCAAAGTGTCATTACAAACAAAGTTTAACAAACTAATGGTTATAATCTAGCAAGGGATTGTTGTGTTTTTGCCCAAAGGCTACAATAATACATAAACAATAATCTAAGTACTTGAAAGATTAACAAAATCATGGAAAGATTAGAAAATCAAACCATAAACAAGTACTAGACTAAGGATCCGGGTAGTAATCGAGCTAAACGGGACAATGTGGCTTGAATCCGGGTGAAAGCTAATGCCTCCGGAGCCTGAAAATCGCCTGTGAAGCTCTCCAAAAATCCAGAATGTCGAACAGAATGTTTCTGTTCTGTTTTTATAATTTTCGTTGTCGCACGGTCGTTCTCCATACGGCACGACCGTGCACTTTAAGCAATTATTAGGGATGGGCACACCATACTGCATGACGTCATCAGATCGTTGACCAGATTCAAAATGGCACGACCGTTCTTCAGATGGAACGGTCGTTCAGTTCCGGGTTGTTGTTGCACGCCGAGTCGCAGTGGTCGTTCATCACCGAGACTCTGTTGGTTCATCGGATACGCACGGTCGTTCCTCAGATGGAACGTCCGTTCTTCACCGAGCCGCCTTGTTTTCGTAGAACGCCCAGTCGCACCTCTCGTTCATTTCCGGGTTGATCAACTTTGTCGGAGATGCACGACCGTGCATCAGGTGGAACGGTCGTTCCACACGCCCAGGTCAGTTTTCTTAACAGAATCTTCGCAGCTTTGTCGTTTTGTCCGGAAAGTCCTCGTTTTTGCTATCATCTTGTCTGGAATGTAGTTTTAGGCCTGTAAACATAAATGTAGATAAATAAGTATCCGAATGACGGTTTTACGGCCAAAAAACGCATAAAATAGGGGTAAAACGGGGGACTAAAATATGTGTAAATTAACGAATATCACGAAGTATGTGGAAAAATGCTTGACATGTTTACAAGTCAAGGCGGAGCACCAGAAACCATATGGCAAACTCCAACCGTTAGAAATTCCGGTTTGGAAATGGGAACATATTACAATGGACCTATTAACCAAGTTGCCTAAGACGAGTCGTGGTTTCGATGCCATTTGGGTAGTGGTGGATAGAGTGACGAAAAGTGCTCACTTCATTCCGATTCGTGAGACTTATACGTCAGAAAAGATGTCAGAAGTTTACACTAATAAAATAATAGCACGTCATGGGGTGCCGGTATCCATCGTGTCCGATAGGGATACCCGGTTTACTTCAAATTTCTGGCGAGATTTCCAAGAACAAATGGGAACCAAATTGTTTATTAGCACTGTGTACCATCCTCAAACGGATGGACAGAGTGAAAGAACGATACAAACATTGGGGGATATGCTACGGGCATGTATAATAGACTTTGGAGGAAGTTGGGACGTCCACCTACCGTTAGTCGAGTTTTCGTATAATAACAGCTACCAATCTAGTATTAAAATGGCACCGTACGAAATGCTTTATGGTAGGAAGTGTCGAACCCCGGTATGTTGGGGTGAAGTGGGTCCACGTGAACTCGCTCATCAAGATATAGTACGAGCCACGAATGAAAATATCGATATAGTTCGGGCACACTTGAAAGCAGCTCAAGACAGGCAAAAGGCGTATGCTGATAAAAGGAATAGGCCAATCGAATTTCAGGTTGGTGACATGGTCATGCTAAAAGTTTCCCCATGGAAGGGCGTTATTAGATTCAGAAAAAGGGGGAAGCTAAGCCCGAGGTTTATTGGGCCATTTAAAATTATCGGAAGAGTTGGCAAGGTAGCTTACCGCCTTGAGCTACCGGAGGAACTAAGTGAGATCCATGGCACGTTCCACGTGTCATAATTAAGAAAGTGCCTAGCAGACGAAACGACCTATATCCATTACGATGACATCGAAGTGGATAATAGTCTGAATTATGCGGTAAGACCGGTGGAGATTTTAGACCGGAAGGTCAAATTTTTACGAAATAAACAAATTGACCAAGTCAAAGTCAAATGGGAGCATAGGAAAGGTTCGGACACTACGTGGGAGTCCGAAGAGGAGATGCGACGTCTTCACCCTACATTATTTGGTACGTACTTCGGTTTCGGGGACGAAACCCTTTTTAAGGGGGGTGGACTTGTAACACCCCGAAAAATATAAAACTTTATAGTAAAAATATAAAGTATAAATAAACAAGAATTTACTAACTAGAAATTTTTAACCTAGTTAGTTAAAAGACTAGAAGTAGCTTATGATGGGGTTAAAAAGCTACTAAACAAGATGTTGAATAAAGTTGAGGGGCTTAAGTTGTAAGAATTGAAACTTGAGATAATTAAAACTAAATAAAACAAACCAAACACCCCATAATGGGGATGTCTGGTCGACCAGAAGAACCAGGGGCGACACCCCCATCTTCCATGTCTCAAAAATCTACTTGAAATCTCAAATTAGAGGTGCAAATCTGGTCCAAACGAAAATCCGAGCATAGAATCGTGATCCTCATCACAAGAGGATTACAAGGTATGTAAAATTTAAGGAAAACTCTCAACTTGAAATTTTCATAAATTGGGAAAAAATCTGAAATTAGGGTTGCATGTGTATGTTATGATGATTGAGGAACAACTATAGTGTCTAAGGACAAACCCTAGATCAATATAAGTTGAAATCATAAGAAATTTTGGGTGAATCCATAAACACCATGGTAGGTGATTAGTGGGTCATGTGTATTTGGATGAACACTAGAAAGTAGATTGTTAATCTAGTGTAATTTGGCAATTTTGAAGTGATTTCAGCAATTAGAAGCTAACAATCATGTAAATTGGTTGATTTATATGAAAATAGGGTTAAATGATAAACTAAAGATGTGATGTTAATCATGTAAAAATCTGCTTATGAAGTGTTTGTTGAAATGCCTCTATGAAGGCTTAAAAAAAACTGAAATTTCGAGTTTAAACGCATAATCATGATGTTCGGTGTATTATGCGAATTATGATTTGAAGAGAGTTCTAAACATATGATGAATGAACTTTATAGGAACGGGCGCAGGAGCGTCAAGTGGACAAGCGGGTGGCGAACCACGTCAAAAAGGGCTACTTTGAAGGTATGTAACTTGACCCGTTACATTAAGTAAAATTGATGATTATAATATGCGTAGTTGAACTTTAGAATAAGAGTCGCGTTGAATTAAAGCAATGATGTCGATATATCTAATATTTGGTCAAAAGTCAGTTGAAACTCGTTGGTAGTCGTCATAAAGGAGGATTTCCTTAGACGAGCCAAACGGGTCGAATAATTGAATAAAGCATGGTTATTGCTTCATAATATGATCAATTTGTCAATTGTTATCAATTATATATATTGACATATTAGAACAAGAGAGTTTAAGAATTTGGTTTGTTAGACTAAGGAATTGAGGAAAAGTGTATTGGCAAAGCAAACAAAAATGTCAAAACTCAAATGTGCAGGATCCACCGTAAGTTACGGTGACACCGTAACTTACGGTAGAGATCAAGTATTTACGGCAGGCTTCCCCTGTTTTACGGTGATCAGGAAATCCCAGAACCCACCGTAACTTACGGTGACACCGTAAGTTACGGTGGAACCAGAAAACAAATTAATACTTTCTTATTCAAATTTTGATGTTTGGATCTTGTATTTAAGTATTATATAACATTGTCAGAACTAATATTTTAAAGATTTTGACTATAGGTAACAATGTGGGTCTTACGGATGACGGTCAAGCGAATGATGAAGAACCGAACACGATTTTTGAAGCTTCCGCAATGTGTTAATCATACTTAGATTTTGATCATGGGTTGTAAACAATTTCTTAAACAAATTTTGAATGTTCCAACTTAGTCATTAGTTGACTAAGGTTTATGCTACTTATGAAACTTATGTTAATGTAATATCTTTTGGTATAAAAATGTATAAAATTTTTGATTAATTCAAGTAAAAATTTAAGGGCGTTATAGCCTTCTAGAAGGTTTACAGCTGTAATCCTCTATGCCTCAACCTCATGTTAATTCTGTTATAATAGAAAGGTCTCTTTCTATTTAAGCCTGGGTTGTAATTGCGCATGGATGTTTTAGGGTTTTGTTCCCAACTTAACTATTCCTTTGCATGAGCCCG
Organism: Helianthus tuberosus; assembly: GCA_030545235.1. Classification (NCBI taxonomy): domain Eukaryota; kingdom Viridiplantae; phylum Streptophyta; class Magnoliopsida; order Asterales; family Asteraceae; genus Helianthus; species Helianthus tuberosus. Next base: position 50,257,540 of record CM060442.1, read on the forward strand.
CACAAGGATGTGTTATTAGTTCTATCTTGGCGCGCGGATGTTGAAGACTGCTTTCTCTTAGGTTTTCTTCTTTGGAACCGTTGCGCAGCCGCGCGGGGTTCTCTTGAAAGAATGTTTATTGTGGTGATGTTGTGGTATGGTCCAATGTACCTGCACGAGGTTTTCGGGGCCATACCCCTTCAATTCTTCTCTGTCATAATGAGATTATACGGTGTGGGAGGACATAAATAGGGGACATTAAGCATCATGTAACAGCCACATCAGCAAGCAGACGTGGTAAAAGAAAAACATGAGATGGGAGGGGCGTGTAAGTGGACATTTTGAAAATAAAATAAAATAAAATAAAATAAACAAATAGTAACCAATTAACCAATCAAAACTAACCCCAGATTCACCCACCAATGAAACATTGTCACGTCACCAACTTTTTGGAAACCCTCGCTCTCACTATCACGCCACCCTCGGGCTGATGTGTGGATGTGGTTGAGGCCTCCACGTCAAAAACTACGCTCCACACCGTATGATCTGGGTGTTTGGGAGTCGTTTACATATTTTCTTATTTTCCTAGAAAACATGACTTAATGATTTTTTTTTTCAAAATAATAACTTGTTAAATTTTTAAGTGATCAAAACAAGATGGTTAAAAAACAATTTTACAAAAATGTCAAATGTAACTTTTCCAAATTTTGATCAAGTGAAAAGGCTAATGGGTTATCATTTAGGAAAAGAGTCGCATATAAGTTCATTTTAGACAAGTTCAATTTTGTGCAATTTTTATAAATTAATTACAGTTAATATATTTAAATTAACCTAGAACCCCGTGTATTACACGGGTTGAATAAATGTAATTTTATATACTAAATTAAAACAATTATTCTTTAAAAGTCTCGTTTATTACACGGGTTGAACAAATGTAATTTTATATATTAAATAATAAAAAAGTATATCTCTAAGAACCCCATGTATTGTACTGAATAAATGTAATTTTATATACCAAATAATAAAAACCCGTGTATTGTCCGGGTTGAATAAATCTAATTATATATACTACATAATAAAAAAAGTTATATTTTTAAAAACACTATGTATTACACATGTTAAATAAATGTAATTTTGTAACCTTGTATATCACAGGGTTGGATAAATGTAATTTTATAAACTAAATAATAAAAAAAAAGTTATATCTTTATAAACCCCGTGTATTATAGAGGTTCAATAAATCCAATTATATATACTAAATCATTATCATCATCATCATCATACTCAGTAAATCCCACCAATAGCAAAGCTAAGGTAGGGTCTGAGAATGGTAAGATGTAGATAGCCTTACCTCTACCCCGTAGGAATAGAGAGGCTGCTTTCAGTGAGAGCCCCGGCTCGATAGTAGTTTTGCATCAAGCTTTGGATATAAGACACATAACACTCAACAATCGGGACAAAGACCGATTAGTGCATGGTCTCTTTTGTCTTTCTACTATCAACACCACCACATGATGATGATGCATTATTAACCGTCCTCCGCTTATAACGTTATTTTCACGAACTTAGTAAAATAATATTAAAATTAGTGCAATTTCACTTTTGCCCTCCGAGCGTCCACACATATATACATTATATGTGCATACCGCAAGCGGGGCGAATATATACAAAATAATAAAAAAAAAGTTATATCTTTAAAAATACCATGTATTACACGGGTTAAATAAATGTAATTTTGTATAGTAAATAATATGCTATTGGATTCGTTTAAAAAAACATAAATTTGGTTCGGTTTAATTCGAATCAAGTCATAAACTTGGTTAAGTTTCATTCGAATTGATTAGAACCCCAATTTGGAAAATCTAAAACAGAATTATATTATAACCTTCTCTTCCTAATTAGTGTTTTTTAAAGTTTGATCTAACGTCTAATAAGTTATTTTGTATATTTTGTTTGTACTTTAAAATTTTTTATATGAGTGTGTTATTGTTTTTTAAGTTTAAGATTATTGTTTTGTGCTATTATTTAAAAAATATTTATTTATAATTTAAATTTGAAGATAGTATATTATTAGATTAAATAGAGTGATTCTATCCGACATTCAAAGTAAGATAAGATTTAACATTAATTAATTATTTATTATTTAATTAATTGATATAAGATAAGTATGAAAATGCAGGAAATTAAAATATAGACGCCTTCAATGAGTGACACGTGTCCCAAAGTTGGTTTCTTTTATTATATAGTATAGATAATAAAAACCCGTGTATTGTACGGGTTGAATAAATCTAATTATATATACTACATAATAAAAAAAGTTATATTTTTAAAAACACTATGTATTACACATGTTAAATAAATGTAATTTTGTAACCTTGTATATCACAGGGTTGGATAAATGTTATTTTATAAACTAAATATTAAAAAAAAAGTTATATCTTTATAAACCCCGTGTATTATACACGTTCAATAAATCCAATTATATATACTAAATCATTATCATCATCATCATCATACTCAGTAAATCCCACCAATAGCAAAGCTAAGGTAGGGTCTGAGAATGGTAAGATGTAGATAGCCTTACCTCTACCCCGTAGGAATAGAGAGACTGCTTTCAGTGAGAGCCCCGACTCGATAGTAGTTTTGCATCAAGCTTTGGATATAAGGCACATAACACTCAACAATCGGGACAAAGACCGATTAGTGCATCGTCTCTTTTGTCTTTCTACTATCAACACCACCACATGATGATGATGCATTATTAACCGTCCTCCGCTTATAACGTTATTTTCACGAACTTAGTAAAATAATATTAAAATTAGTGCAATTTCACTTTTGCCCTCCGAGCGTCCACACATATATACATTATATGTGCATACCGCAAGCGGGGCGAATATATACAAAATAATAAAAAAAAGTTATATCTTAAAAATACCATGTATTACACGGGTTAAATAAATGTAATTTTGTATAGTAAATAATATGCTATTGGATTCGTTTAAAAAAACATAAATTTGGTTCGGTTTAATTCGAATCAAGTCATAAACTTGGTTAAGTTTCATTCGAATTGATTAGAACCCCAATTTGGAAAATCTAAAACAGAATTATATTATAACCTTCTCTTCCTAATTAGTGTTTTTTAAGTTTGATCTAATGTCTAATAAGTTATTTTGTATATTTTGTTTGTACTTAAAATTTTTTATATGAGTGTGTTATTGTTTTTTAAGTTTAAGATTATTGTTTTGTGCTATTATTTAAAAAATATTTATTTATAATTTAAATTTGAAGATAGTATATTATTAGATTAAATAGAGTGATTCTATCCGACATTCAAAGTAAGATAAGATTTAATATTAATTAATTATTTATTATTTAATTAATTGATATAAGATAAGTATGAAAATGTAGGAAATTAAAATATAGACGCCTTCAATGAGTGACACGTGTTCCAAAGTTGGTTTCTTTTATTATATAGTATAGATATAGATTTTTTATATCAGTGACCATAATTATATAACTAAAGTAGAGGATAATGTATAAATATATATTATCTATGTTCACAAAGACATTTAAAATACAAAAATTAAGGAAAATCATCAAAATATACATGTTAAACGACGATATTAACAAAATCAAAATTAAGAAAAAAACAAAATAAAATTTGACTTTCAACCTATGCTAAATTAGGCGTATCCAAAACGACAAATCAAGATATGACAGATGGGATATCTCGACTGAGATGCCTAGGATTTGACTCGTGCTTTTTTATTCCCCACCTAAATTAGCTCCCGATTTTTTAACGTCTTAGACCATGTGTAGTGGTAGAAGGTTATAATGCCCCCACCATGGGGCATTATACGACACGTGACGTCCTAGTCAGCAAGGGGGCATTATAGCAAAAGTGGTGTAGTGGGTATAATGCCCCATAATGCCCATATTATTTTTGATGAAAAAAAAAAAAAAGGAAAAGGCATGTCAGTTGAAAAGTGAAGTGGGCATGTGGTATCTCAAATTCATTGGTTGAAAAATGGTGGACAAGACCATTTTGTTAGAGGCCATTTTGTCAAACAACTCCTTCAGCGTTTTAATATACACGCCCACAACAAATTTTTCCAATAATAACGCCCCAAAACGCCGGGTGTAATGGGGTGGGGGCGTTTTGGGGCGTTTTTTTTCAATTTTTTTTAAAAAAAAACGCCCCACTACGGGTGGTCTTATAATTTATAAACATTTGCAAAGTAAAAAAGGTTTTTCAGAAATACGCATCGAACTTATATACACCAAACCTGTC